>CM056811.1:93754844-94277344 GCA_029852735.1 Persea americana | reverse complement strand
ATTAATACCACACAATTGAGATCAACAGTAACTTGGCTTACAGACATCAGTTTATTGGAAAGAGATGGAACAAGTAAAGTATGAGATAATGATAGAGACGGAGATAGAGTCACAGTTCCAGCCCTTGTAACCGGATAAGTGACCCCATTAGCATTGGCAACATGACTTCGTCTCGGCGGAGTTGTATGAGACAAATCATTGGAATCAAATGTCATGTGGTCTGTAGCCCCAGAGTCGAGAATCCATTTGTCATCATCAGTTTGAGGAGAGATATGAAGTGCGTGGCTGCCGTTACCTGGATGATGTGAAGATTCTACTTGGGAGGTGAGGGATAATGAAGGTTCACCGGTGACCATGGCAGCTCTCCCAGTGCTGTCATCAATAATGGGAGCTTCCCGTTTTTTCCGTGCCTGAAGATCATGCCACCAATCTGGATATCCATGTACCTTGAAGCAAGTTTCACGGGTATGTTTGGCGTTGCCACAGTGAGTGCATTTCATGCCATCAGATGGAGCCTTAGATTTGGAGGATGGATTTGACTTTCCATTGCTCAGAGACAGAATCCCAGTTTTCGATGGTGTATGATAGTGGTCTGCCTTGATTCCTTTGGATGCCATAACCACTCCAGGAGCAGTAGCTGCACCTGATGTCATCACCATCTGCCTGACATCTTCCCGCCGGACATGAGCGTAGGCCTGCTCAACCGTAGGGAATGGTTTTAACTGGAGCACATCACTCCGAGTCTTATCTAGCCGGTCATCCAATCCATCGAGGAAGATATAAACTCGATCTTCCTGTAGAATTGAATTGTATTTTTGAATGTCACCAGCGCATTCCATTGGGTTAGGACGACGAAAATCGATTTCTCGCCACAAGCCTTGAAGATCGTTGTAGTATTTTTCAATGGATCCGCCAGCTTGTTTCATGCGAGTCACACGACGCCGTAGATCATAAACTTGAGACGTATCTGTCCCATCAAAATAGGTTGTAGCAGCAGAATCCCAAACCTGTTTTGCAGTTGGGAAGCGAATGAAATTAGCGATCAGGGAAGAGTCCATTGAATTGATCAACCATCCCTTTACAATGGCATTTTCAGTTCGCCATCTCCTGAAAGATGGATCGGTTTCCGGAGGCTGGGAAGAGTCTCCATTGATATATCCCAACTTGTCTTTGCCAGAGATATACATCTCAACAACTTGGGACCATAAGGCATAATTGGAGCCATCCAACTTGATGCCAATTGGAGCAGTCGAAGAATCAGCAGGCGGTGGGTGTGGTGAGGTCTGGGATCTGGTCAAGACTTCTGTCATCTTGGCCGTCAGGCTGGTAAGAATTGATTCGGTGGATTCCGCCATGGATTCCAGGTGGTTTGAGTTTTGTTTCTGGTCACGAGGTGGGTTGAGCAGAGGTCCTAAGAATCTTGCTCTGATACCATGTTCACACTTGAAGATCTTTCTTTTTTTTTTCCCGTCTTACTTTTCTTCATAACAGAGTACAATGATATATAGATACAGAGAGGAATTTTAGGGAGCTATTCTAGGCAATACAACGTCTATGGCTGAAATTGGGGTTGACCCTTAAAGTATGGGATTTTACATTAAAACTGATTCCTATAATTTCTCTATTCAAACAGCTCACGCCAACAATAAGCAGGTGGTGGGTTTGTGTTTCACTCAAATGGACTTCAGAATGTAGGCCGTCTCCTGTCGATGTGGAATAGATGACTAATTGAACAAAACCAACAGCCTCCAGGGGTCAGTCTGCGCTGATTATTCAAGCCTAACGCCGAGCTACTTTGGTTTTCTGGGCATTGACTCATGTCAAAGTAATATTTTCTAGTCTAGCCTGTTTAGATATATAGTGAATTGAAGTATGGTAAGGTGAAGTATCAAATCAAGAGAGAATAAAATATAAGGTATTATGATGGTGTTTTATTTTTAGTTGTTTGGTATGAAATTTTTTTGACTTTTTGGATAGAAAAGTGAAGTTTTTTTTTTTTTTATCTTTTAATGGATAAATAAAGTTTTTTTTTCTTTTTTTACTTTTTTTGAAAAATTTGGAGTAAATTTTAAAATAGTGTACTTTTGATATGACCCCTTATCATTTGTTGTCTGAATTCATTTTACTTTACTTTAACTAGTTAATTGCCAAACACGTCCGAAAAAACACACACACACACAAAAGGGTAATGTTTTCGAGGCTCTAGGGTTATAAAGGGCCGCACTTATGGGTCAAGTCAGCCAGGCATGGCCATGAGTCGTGCTTGCTGTCATCTCAATTGGATTTGGGCTGAGCTGTTTTTTAACACCATTGGGCTGTAATTGGTCATAATCCGACAACTGAATGGGCTGGAATAGCACTAATGCCAAATTGGATGCTCAGTGAACACAACCCCAGCCAACCCCTTTATTAATAATTAGATTAAAAGTGTCAAACTAAACCAAAGCCATCCTTCATAATTCAGCTTAATAAAAGAATTTAAAAAGAATATCTTTTATAACATATTAAGGGATGTTGTTTTATGTGAAATGCCTAAAATATGTAGTAAGTTAAACAGATTTTGATTAAAAGTAAACTAGATCAAGTTATGGAACATAGCAAGTAGAACCAAAAAAGTAAAAAAAAAAAACACTTAACCTAAATAAAACAAAATAATGCTGCAAGAGACATGTAAATCAAACTAATTAGCAGGTCTCAGGGCTGGCCTATTAGGCAACTAGCTTCAAACCGAGTGGGACACTCATGCATGAATGCCAGTCACTGGTCAAGGGAACAGGGAAAGATCTATGCATGGCTTCGGGGGTCCACCAAGTCAATTCAAGATCTGGATCCAGGTCTGGATGTTCTGTTGCCAAGATATAATGAATCTTCACATAGGACCCTTCAAAATACACAAAAAAATAGGTGACTAGATGGAGATATGTCATCTTTGATTTGTTTTCTATAGTAAGAAATTTGTTGTGATTATTGTTATATCACTCTTTGGTCGTTACTAAGGTATGTGCTGATTCTATCTTTAAATATACCTGCAAATATACATGAAAAACTCAGGTTTGAGTTTTGGAATTTAGATTGTTTTGTAATGGAAGAAACCACTTTTTAGAGTTTCATAGTCTTTCTAAAGGTTTACAACAACATTGATTTGGCTGGTTTTAACATCAATTCAAGGTTGCATCATTGGGACATGTCTTGGTTGGGTTTGCAAGTTGGGTCAAGATTTGTCACCCTCTGTATTACTGAAGGGTTAGGCTTGGGCCTTACTCTCATTTGCATGCACTGCGTATGGGCCTCATATTACACCTTACTAAATAGGCTGAACCAGAACACTCTTCAGCTCGTCCCATTTACAACACTGGCTACTACAATTAATGTATAACTTTGTTTAAAAGCTTATCGGAATGGCACGGGACGGCTGGGCCTATTGTCCTAATTTGATTTTTTCATCACTGGAATAAAAAAGTACTATCCTGACCTGTTAACCAGATATTGAAACGGCCAGAGATACAGATACCAAGGCCAAATTGAAGATAACTAGCTCTAACGACGTCCATCCTATTGATGTCTGTATGTTGTCTTATATATTAATCATTAGTTGCTGGTCGAATAAGCTGTTTGTGTGACTTTCATAATTACTTTTAAAATTTTGAAAGCTGATTCTGTATATATGAATCTGTGAGGCATGGATTTTGAATTGACATGGTGATGAAGTTCTTGGGCCTTGAAACAGTTTAGGTTCAGTAGAGCTGTAGAGGGCTATCCCCATCCTATTTTATTTTTTTATTTATTTTTCAAGGAAATTTTCATTAACCTAATAAGAAAATATGACATTTGAAATGTCAAGGAGACAATGATCGTATCAATGTAAAAAATCCTAACAGGAACTCTTCTAAAGAAACACAGGCCTAAGTTTGAACAAGTGGCGCCATGGTTTTGTGATCCAGACCATTATCCTGACGATGGCTGCCTTGCGTAATCAATTTCTAAAGAATGCAAGTTCGTTCGTTCCTGGAATCACTCCAATTGTCTCACTCGCCAAATTAGAGCCCACTTACTCCACAAACTACAAACCCAAGTCTCAGAAGATTGTTTGGGAAACTGAGTTGAAATCTCATCGATCAAAACTGATGTCTATCTTGAATTATACTTTATTAAAGATGGATAGCTTGCATTGTCCCCTCCCCAGAAAAGTTGAAGGAAAAAGGTCCATAAAATGCTAAAAGCTTTAACAATAGAGACCACACTATGGAAGTAAAGGCATTATAAAAGCAAATGGGAACTAGTTTGTCAAAGCCTAGGGTCTATTTGGCTAAACTTAGAACTATTTTATTGGAACCTAGGCTCTGTTTGGCAACGTTTCTTGTCGCTTTGTTCTTCCTTTCTTGACCATTTTTCTGTGAGGGACAAGAATTAGATTGCTGTGTCCTCCGTTTTTTTTTTTTTCCATAGGTTGTAGCTAGCTGAAACCTGCGACAGTAATAAGCTTGTCTCATCTGTGGAGATGGGTCTGAATTTAAGGGAAAACCTGAGAATTTAGAATCCAAATAGTTCATGGAAAAACTCTTAATGAACTACATTTCCATAAAATTCACCACATATGAAAACATCCCAATATATACCAGAGAGATGATAAAGAAACATTATAAAATCCGAACCTATTAAAAATCCAAAACTCAAATCCGTTTCAAATTCAAACTCATTGAGTTTCCTAACATCTCTATCAGTTATACTCTCCCATTTTCATTTAGAGTTTTAGGTAAAGATATAACAAATTTCCTGTCCTCTCGAGTTCCCATTGTAGGACACTTGGGATTTTAAGGTAGATGGGGCCATGGTTGGTGTTGATGGGTAAGAGATCAGGAAGGTGTTCGGTAGTGGTGATGATGGCTAGTCAAGGTGGGCCGTGGCGGAAAACCTGAAGTTACAGGGTTTTCCGCTGTTGCGGATCGGTGAAAAACCTGAATTTGCAGGATTTCCCATGTTCGGATCGGCGGAAAACAGTGAGAAACTGCAATTTCAGGTTTTCCACCCCCTATAAGTAGAAATGCCAAATGGGACGGCCCCGTGCCATGGGCAGTGCTGGGCGGAGGGAATAGGCACGGCCCGCCTAGCTAGCCCCAAAATAGCCATTTTTTTAAAATTTATCCATTTTACAACAACCCCCAACCCCGCCCCCCCCCCCCCCCCCCCCCAAAAAAAAAAGAGCAATAAAACGGTTATATAAGAGGTATTTTGTGACATTTTCAAATTTGCAAAGCCTGAATACTCCACCGCTCCCATTCTTTTCAGTGGAGTAGGTCAAGTTTGACCGAACCACTTAAATATCTTTGTCATTCTCCATGCATGTGTTCTAATTTTTAATTTTAATACCGAAAAGAAAAAAAAGTTAAAGAGGCACACCAAGCACGCCCGGCACAGCATGGCCTAGCCTGCTCCCAGGCACGGTCTGTGCCATAGCCCTCTTGGGCTGAGATTTGGGTAGGCCGTGCCGTGACATGCCTACCTACAAGTAACGGAAAAGTTGCTAATCCAATTTTCCTTTGGCTTGGGTCCTTGTGTTGGGCCTTTTACAGTGCCCACCCATGGTTACCTAGTTGGGTCAAGAGGGCTTCATTTCAAACAATTCAAATTTGATTCATCGAACTACTAGCCAATCAGTTTCACATAGTTCTCTAAGTTAATCATATAATTCTACTGTGGTGCTTGCCTAAAAACACAAAGCACTCAAAAGCAGTGCACCCCAATGTATTAGTGCTAAGCCATACCTAACTCTGATTAGAGTTGGCCCCACATAAACATTGATCACTAGTAAAAAATAAAATTTTACTTTGGTTTTTCTTATCTTAACTATTTTTTATATGTAGTCAATCTAATTGTGGCCCAAACTATAATTAATGTGAAATTTTGCTTAATGGATAAATGAATATAACAGTTATTTTGAGTAGTTTGGATTTTAGACAATGACCTTAAGTGTTGGATTTACAAAATGGGCACACATGAATTAGTTTATTGAATTTATTGAATTCAAACTTCAAATTAGCTAAGTTGAGGAGCTAATCAAATGAACCTACTCAATCGAATTTTATGGTCAAGCTAAGTCTTGAATTATGAATTATGAATCGAATACGAACTAATCAAACTACAAAGTAGGTAACTATGGTAGGACTGAATCTAACTTGTGAATGACTTGCTCTTCTCCAAAAGTAAGACCTTCTCCAAATACAATCTGTGTGCAGTGTGCTACATCCCACACAGGACACTTTGAGAAAATCCATGGAGAAGTCCTATATGGAACAGCAACTCAATCTTAAAAAATGACCCAACTCATGATATAACAGACTATAGAGATAGAGGAAGGTGGAGTGCAAAGTTTGTGTCGGATTGAGGATACCTCATTCTACTAGTTCTTAAATTGCTGCAAAAGGTTGGAACTGCACTACTCAATCATACCTCATTGTTACAGTGCCAGGATTAGTTGAGCTTTCAATAGATAAAATACCTAACGCTGATTAGAGTTGGCCCCACATAGACATTAATCTACCTACGAATTAGGTAACTATGGTAGGACTCTATCAAACTTGTGAATGACTTGCTCTTCTCCTCCAAAAGTCAGACCTTCTCTAAATTCAATCTGTGCAGTGTGCTACATCCCACACAGGACACTTTGAGAAAATCCATGGAGAAGTCCTATATGGAATAGCAATAAATAGAAACTAAAATTTCCCCTGTTTAGTTGTAACTTGAGTAGAATCAATGGTTTAGATATTGTGGTTGGTAAAAGTCTCTCTTTTACTCATCCTTTTCTGTTGTTGTAGTTCTATAAACTCTTCCATAAACATGAGTTTACATAATTACATTCACTTCAAATGATATGCCCTTATGCATTACTAACATGTAAATGTTAGATCCAGACGGGCGCTCTCTCTCTCTGCATCTTCTTATTCGTATGTATTTTTTATTTCATGCGGCAATCTTCGCAATCATTTGAGTGAAACATTCCCTCATTGCTTCTTTTAATGAACTGGTTTTTTTATAGCTTCAGAGCTCATGACCAAATATTTTCAGTTGGACAGGCACCAGACACGACTACCCATGTTCATGTGCTAGAAATCAATAGAGCCCACAAAAACGTACGAATAGATTGGTAAAATATATAGACCATGTGTATCCAAACACTGACAGTTGTCGTCAAAAGAACTAATACTATACTAAGAAGGCTTGGGAATGTAATTATCAACCTCAGACAGCTTGATTAATAAATAATAGCCATAATTAATTTCTTGTTCTAGCCACTTTCACTTGGGACCACTTGGCCATTCACTGTGAGTTGGAAAGCACTCTCACAAGGGTGACAATTGGGGCCATCAATGGGGCTAGGTTGGACCACTGGTCCCGTGGGCCCAGCTGGGTTCAGATTAAACTTGGAAATAATTTTGATGTGTGTGGGCCTGGGCCCAGCTGAGCTTCTCATTTCTGTACCGAAGCATAGAGGTCGACTTCTAAAAGACCTTGTCGTCTACTGCAGTATCTCGGATAAGCCCCAAAAGTCACTTCGATCTATGATCATAGCTGGATAAGTGGGCTTATGCTTACATTTACAGGGCTTTGGCTTTTCTCAACCAGGCAGAAAAGTATAAGGATCATAATCTCAAATTAGTCTCTAAGTTTAGAATAGTTTCATAGAATGTATCTAAAAGCTTGAATATGGGTTGAAAGTGGTAGATAAGTGAATGGTAACTAAAAGAACAAGTGAGATAAGGAAGATGGATGTGCAAGATAGACAAGAGAAGACATCATATGTTTATTTTGTAGCAACTTTAGAATAACTTAATGGCAGGATTAAGAATACCTTTGTTTTTACCCTTCTATAAAAAGGTATTTTTATAAATTAAAAAAAAAATCTCAAAAGAAGAACTTCACTTAAAATTGATGCCTGCAAGTCAATTTGGCTGAAAATGATCTAATTGAAAAGTCTTACTAAATCTATTGAATTTTAATGAGATTCACCATAGATATACCCTTTTCATGAAATTATCCAAAACTTGAAAGAGCATATTGAACTTACTCCTATATATTATTTAAAAAGAGAGTTGATGAAGCTGCCACATGCAAATAAAATCCAGGCACCACACTCATATCTTAACTACTGAGAATATAATAAGTGATTATTCCGATTCTCTGTATCTAGCACAGACACATCAGACGTTGACAAGGAAACTTGAACAGAAACATCCATCATTGCATGGCTCTAATAAATAAACGAGAGAAAAAATGTTAAGAGAAACGGGCAATCACTTTCGAACCATTTCATGAAACAATATGGAAGGTGTGGGAGCCAAAAAGGGTATTCAGGTTAACCAAGTCTGGGACCACGCATAACTCTCTTAATTTGTTCTGTTCGTTAACCAAGGTTGGGACCACGCATCTTCTGTTCCTCTCCATGCTTTGGTGAGATGGAAAGCACTGCACCTCTAGCCATTCAATGTCTAGTTCAAAAGGAAGAGCAAAGGAACTCGTTTTTTCTGTCAAGTACACCCCGAATTCGTGTCCAAATCCATTCCCGTGCTATGCTTTTGTGTGAATGATGATCATTTTTTTTTTATCCCTAATGATGGCTACTCTTAACAATTGGATCTCTATAATCTCCGCTGCTATGTATACATCCAAAATACTCCAGTATTGTTCATAATTTCTACCAGAAAAAAGAGTATTCTTTCAGAAATATGGAATGAAATACATAGACTGAGAGGGCCATTTATCAACAGATATCTATTGGTTTTAGACCTTCACCCAGGTGATGAAGTGCTTTAAAACCATGATCTTGACAATATCTACCCCTCCCCGGTTTCCTTGAGTAGCAATTTGTGACGGAACCACTCTAGCTCATTTGGTAAGACACCTCTCCTCTATAGAAACAACTTATTTCTTGGTTCAGCGCTGATAGTAAAAGACTTATGTGTGTGCGGATGTGTTTGTGACTTGTGAGTACTTACCTTTCCAGAAAATAATAATAAAAAATTATTGTGGCCAACCCACCAAACTAACCAACATGAAACTAACCTAGTAATTGTGGTTCTATAAAAACATTTTAAACCTAATTAATAAAAGAGATGAGTTTTGTTCTAGTTCATACATGATATTCAACCTCAAGCTCAACTTAACAACTGTATCCGACCCACCCTGGCTCTAATATCAGAGTTTGGGTTATCTTTGCTAACCCAGTTTGGCAGATGCTCAGTTAATTATATCTTTTTTCTTGCATATAGAAGGAATGATAAACTATCAAAATCCTAAATTAGCATACACTACAATCCCCGGGCTTATCCTTGAGGTTCTCCCACATTCGTGCTCACCAACGTTAGGGTTCAGTTTCTGGCACTTTGGTGAGAGACAGACACCCTTACCGTGGGGTTTTCCCGTGATTTTCAGATACTCAAGCTATCAGTCATGGTCAACCCACCAACTCATTGCGACTCCTGGTATAATTATCACTAATAAAAGCAGCTCCAAATTTTCAACTAGGATCTTTTACAACTTTTACACCCCGAGTGTAACAGAATTCTCAGTGGGAGTCTTTAATTCTGTGGGGCTTGATTCCATGGACACTTGGGATTGAATATCACAAAACTCACACTACAGTAAGAACCTTTGTAGTTGTCACCTCAATTGATCTATACAATGAAAAAGACTTCCCAAGCCAGCTAAAATAAATTAGATTCATTGAATTGTGTAATTGTGACATGAAAGACCTTAAAATAAATTGTCAATATTGTAAATATTGTAAAAACTTCACCCAATGTCTAATGATCCCTTCGATAAGAAATTTAGTAGCATTCAATTAAACTTCTTCTTTTTTTCCCTTCTTGTTTAGATTCTTAAATCTGGAAGCTCTCTATTGTTTTTGCCCCTACAAGAAGGCCTCTGCTACCCTCTGCCTTCAATAAAGTGGAAAACATGTGTACTTGTTCGGCAATGTACATTTCCACTCTCACTTCACCACCCAAATTGTCTCGTTCACGAGTCCTCCCTTTCTGAGAAAAACGCCCACCTTTCCTTTCTCATGAAAAGGCGCAGATTAACAAAATTTTTATATATGGATATATAATCTTCTCATGCGCCGCTAGGTGTCACCACATCACTCCCCCACTAATCACCAAATTCAAACTCTTTCTCCTCCTCCTCCTCCTCCCTTTATCACGTTCATATCCAACCTCTTCTCTTTCCTTTCTTCCATGGAGGCCACAAAGAAGACCTCCACTAAGATGCGCACGCACCCAACATGCCCAGCCCCTTGCTGCTTCTTCTGCATCATGAAAGAACAAGACCCATCTCTCCGAAGCACCGCTATAGCCAATTTCTTCCAAAACATGCCTCACAGAGACGCCCAAGAGCATGTTCTCGTCTTGAGCGGCCTCTGGAACATTGCCATGGCTCAGCCCAATGACCCTGAATTCCCCTCCCTTGGCATCTTCCAATGCATGGCCAGCCTCATCTCCAGAGGCATAAACGACCCCTCCTGGCTTCTCAGACACCAAAACATCTATATCCCTTACTATGCCGCCCATGTAATCGGCTCCTACACCATGAACGTCATCCAATTCGCAGAGAAAGCTGTCGAGTCCGGTGTAATTCCCCCACTGCTTGAACTTCTGAGAGGAAAGCTAAGTTGGGTCGAGCAGCGAGTTGCGGTTCGAGCTCTCGGCCATCTCGCCAGCTACGATAGAACGTTCGATGTGGTCGCCCGGTATGAAGAGGAGATTGTAGAGCTCTCCATGCACGTAGCTTCTACTTGTCTTGAGGTGGTGTATAGAAAGTTTGTGGGTGCCAAGGATAAGAAGAAGAGAGCCAGGTATCAGTGTGATTTGCTAACTAGAGGGATGGGAGGAGTGGAGATGGAGAATCGGAAGGCGGAGGAGTGGGCAAGCCAGCTCCAGTGCTGGTCTCTCTATCTTCTCAACTGCTTTGCTTGCAAGGAGAGATGCCTTCATCTGATTTGTAGAGAAGTGTTCTTGAAAGATTTGTGTAAGATGTGGGGAGGGCTTGTAAACGACAGCTCCCCTGCAGGGGTGGGGCTTCTGAGGATCTTATGTTACAGCAAGAAAGGAAGGAAATCCGTTGCAGACTGCATTGAGGTCGTGGAGAGCCTCTGTCATCTCTCGAGATCCTCTGATGATTGGCAGTACATGGGAATTGACTGCCTTTTGTTGCTTATCAAAGACCCAGAGACGAGGCCCAAGGTTTTGGATATTTCTGCTGTCTATCTAGCAGATTTGGTGGAGCTTAGAGACCTTGGAGGGAGGAAAAGAGTAGGAGAAGCAATCACAGAATCACTTCTACTGGATTATAAAGACAGCAAATTAAAATACAAGAAGGGAAAAGGTGTTGAGAGAATATTGCAAGAGGTTTGGGAATTGAATGTAGAGAGGAGGAACAGAGAGAAAGCAATGCCCGAAAAAGAGTTGGAAGAGAAAAGGGTCTTGGTGGAATTACAAAAGAAGCAGGGAAACGAGAAGTTCTGGTCGGGTGATGTTGAAGAAGCTGCAACAAAATACTCGGAGGCTTTGGCTTTGTGTCCTTTGAAGATGAGGAAGGAGAGGGTTGTTCTCTACAGCAACAGGGCTCAATGCCATTTGCTGATGAGAGACCCAAATGCTGCGATCAGTGACGCTACTCGAGCTCTGTGTTTGTCGCGCCCTCCAAATTCTCATAAGAAGAGCTTGTGGAGAAGAACACAAGCTTATGACATGACGGGGTTGGCGAAAGAGAGCTTGATGGATTGTATTATGTTTGTGAATGGGTGGTTTGGGATGAAGAAGAGGAAGAATCTTAAGGTACCTTACTATGCAGCTCGTA
Organism: Persea americana; assembly: GCA_029852735.1. Lineage (NCBI taxonomy): Eukaryota > Viridiplantae > Streptophyta > Magnoliopsida > Laurales > Lauraceae > Persea > Persea americana. Next base: position 94,265,494 of record CM056811.1, on the reverse strand, counting down.
TGATCAACAAGCAGATGAATGCGACATGGCTCTTTGCAGGAGTCCATTGTAAGAAACCAAACATCCACGATGAAGAACAAGAAGATGAAGATGAAGATGCAGAAGAGCAAGTAGACAACGATGAGGAAGAGGAAGATGAAGATGATGACGGCGACCAACTGATAATTAAAGAGAGAGTGAAGGAGAAGTTGGCTTCCATTCCGGGTATGTTCGTTCCTTCTTTAGAAAACCTACCAAATTTTACTGTCTTTTGAGGTTTGGTAGTTCTACTTGGACGTCTGGGATGCTTTGATTGAAAAGATGGGACCATATCTGAAATGATGAGTCTAATCGAGATAGGCTGGTCCTACTTATAAAACCAGTAAAAGTAAAGAGGAGCAAATCAAAGTGATCCTACTGGGCATCAGAGATGAACGTGTGATAGACTTCAGACAGCAACAGCTGCTGTAACGGAAAAACCATTGTTGTGATTCCAATTGAGACCGGGTTTTAAGGGCGATACTGAGAATTCTGCCAGTCGTGGCTTTAAGTTCAAGCACCGACCGCCTTTAAAATCTAGGGGCCGGATTCTGGGGGAGTGGGTGATTACAGATTCTCCATGCACATTATTGTATAACCACGGGTCTCACATTCGAATCAAACCACTAAAAATCATTGTCCCACCTTGAGCCATCATTAACTAAGATTTTACTTTAATTGGAGTTATGATCAATGTTAGATTGAAGTGAACACGATAAAAACATGTTATTTCACTACATTAGTCGTGTTTTTTCATACAATCAATTTAACTTCAGTTAAACTAAAGTTTTACATGCTAATTCTTCAAGGTGGGGCAATGATCTTTAGCAGTTTGGATTTCAAATGAACTAGGATAATTTCTATACATTGGCCTTAAAAAAAAAAAAAAAAAACCGTTCTCTCTAGATCTCTTAAAATCGCTCTCACCTTCTTACATAAATAAGTTTTAAGTTCATTTCAATTAAAGCTATACTCGTATCAAATTAAACAAGCCTACAAGATGTTATTAAAACAAGAAAATCAAGTGTCAAATCTCATGTTTCGTTAGTCATCCATCTCTAACACTTCTCTTGATTTGAACTAAAGTTATTCTCAACAATACTTCTCGTGATTTTTAGATATTTGGATTTTAAAGGAGGGCCCCGGGGTTTGTAACTGTCGGCTGAAAGAATTTTCTGATTAGTAATTACCAATGGATCCTCTGTAGCCGGGCTTTATTGGGAGAAAGCAAGGACCAAGTAGTTTGAAACTGGAAGTCTGGAAAGGCTTTATTGGGAGAAAACAAATGAGGGTTGCAATCCATGTTAAGAGTCTGCTTCTTTACTTTATTAAGCTGAGCCTGATACGAAGACAGTTTGGCTTCTCACCGCTTTTCTACTTTGCAGGTCTGTCCACAATACTTGAAGAACCGTGGCCCAAGGAAGGCAGGAGGAGAGGGCAGAAAAAAGCGACCCTTAGAATTAAAGAAGACTACGTCAAATCATGTTTGTATTGATAATCATCACACGTTAGAAAAGGCTTTGAAATTTTACCTTCCGTTTTGGAATATATCAGAAGGTGCAAAACCGGCAATACAAACAATGATACTAGATTGTTGCTTTTGCAGTTTTGGCACCAAACATTTGCATGCCATGGATTCCAATATCTCATTTCCATATTTCTGAAGATAAAACTATTGCACACTACAATCTAACAGCTGTTTGGATTAGTCCTACAAAAGAAAATAGATTTATAAGAATTCTACACGCAATTCGGACTAAGATGTAAAATTGGATTAAAAAAATGTAGAAGTAATAATATTTTGAAATCACCTTTCATGTATGTACAGTATATACTATACATACATGAAATAACTTAAAAGAGGTACCTTCATTTTAAGGGACCATAGCAAGTAAGGATAAAAAGTAAACCATAGCAAGAAAAGGATAAAAAGTAAGCAGTCGATGATTTCACAAATGAATGGTTGAGATAACTGACGGCTGATTTATACATCACCACTCTCTGAAACTGTGTTTTTCTTGTTCTCCACTGTGGATGGGGACATCTTCTTTGCTTTTGAGAAAGTGCATCGACCAATAGTGATTTAGGTTGCACCTGACAATGATCCGATTGATGTATTAGGGGCCCTTGACTGCGGGACCACTGCAAACGGGAATTTAGATAGATAGGGAAAGATAAATGAGCGAGATTTGTGGAAGCTGTTGGTGTGCTGAAAATTAAAAGATCTAGTGGAAGGAAATGATGGAATGTGTTGGAGCATGCGAGGGCCAGGCAGAAGGAGAAGGCTAGGGAAAAAGGGAAGGGGAGGACCACATCCTACTGCGACCCTCCGTGCCCTCAAATGAAGAAAAAGTTGGATGCATTTTTTTCAAAAGGTGGAAGAAAGATAATGGGGACGTACATTTCTTCCTTGACTGTGGTCGTTCACCGTGCCAACCATATTCCTCCCTCTCTCCCTCTCTCTCTCTCTCCATTCCATTGAGCCCATCCATGAAAACAACAGTTCCTAGAAGGTCCGTAGTGGGCCATAGTTACTGGACGCAGTCGTGAAATCAGTTTTGCCTTGGAGGACCACTTTGCAAAAGTTACTTATTTTTATTTTTTTTGAAGTCAATCATGAAGAAAACCCATAAAATTTCTTATAACATGAAAGTATTTTTTGAAGTGTCTTCTCATACTACTGATAAAATTAAAATGACACCAAGGAGAGGAGAATAGCCCTTCCCCAAGGAGGACAAGCACAAATTGAGAAATGGTACTAATTTTTTTCAGGACAAAAAGTGTTTTTTTTTTTTTTTGGAGATTTCTTTGGTCCCCGCTAATGCCCTGGGTCTGGTCTGACCTAAATACATGCCCTTCGTACAATAAAAATGTACATGGATAGGACCCCTGCACCGACAAGAAATTATTTTGTACCAATTATTGAGTCACTGGATGTTACTTAATAGCAGCACTTCACCTAACTAATATTTAGCTATTAGTTTGTCTTTGTAACTCAAGTGACGTTTATGGCCCCCACTATCAATGGCAGTATTCTTGGAATCTTTATGTAACTTCATTTAAAGGGTGATGAGGGCGTGATTGAGACTTGCAATGCAATAATTCCATTTGGTGTGAGAGTTGCAGTTTTTTGGGGTTTTTTTTTTCTTTTTTCTCAAATGGCCACTACTGGAGAAAAGAGTACAATGAGCTACTATTGCCCTTTTTTAATTTGACTGATTCGCATGTGAGGAACATAATGGGCCACAAACAGTATAGTGAGATTTGATAGACTTTTGTCATCACGTGGTTATGCGATACTATGGTATCTTTACCTTTTGGCACACCAATGTTCTTACATGTGCATGCATTTGCTATTGTTTATCAGGTCCGGATCCTATGAGGATAAGAGAAATTATGAGTTGAGCCCATCAATTGAAAACTCAATCCATATAAAATTAAGCGGCCTTTTCACTTTATGGAGTGTCCTCATATTTTACTCCAATAATAGTTGGCCCACCATAAAACTAACCATTTGATTTAAAAAGTGTATAGCACGTACAATCTTATTCATATTCATTAATTATGATTTTTTATAGCAAATCTGATGCATACATTAGGAGGGCATTTATGAGCAAGCGGATTCTCAATGAATGGGCCCTACTATATAGAATTTCACTCCTTTAACTTGAGATTTCTCCAAGCCAAAACCTTAAAAGGATTCAGACTCTTGTTTCTCGCTCAACTTGGATTGGTTTGATGGATGAATGTTCGGCTCCAGATCCATCATTGATGAGATGATGGGTGATTCATTAATCTTGACCTCTTTTAATAAATATTCACAATTGTTGCCTTGAAATTCATTTGCCCAACCAAACCAAATTGCTTACTTCTATGAGTTCGAACACTCGTTATTAAGGGCCAGTTTGATTGAATGGAATAATTTCTAAGAATTCTTGGTAAAACCAGCTCTAATAAAGATTTATTAAATAGGTCATGAGGGATTACCCATATATGGTGGAGATGTAAATGAGACGTAATTAACTTTTCTACGATTCGATTTATTGAGGTTATGGCTGGCTATTGATCTTCATAATTCATTTTTTGCAGAAGGGGATAATATTTCAACTCCATTTGTGCATATTCACTTTTTTTCTTTTTTTTTTTTTTTTTGCCCTTTTTGCTTCATTGATTGGTGGTACAATGGTTTGAATCTAATTTAGGATGTCAGGGATCGAGCCAGTGTCATTCTAGAACAATGAGGTGCCTCTACCACTAAACTATCAGTGGTTGTGCTTGTGCATCTTCACTTTATTCCTATAATTTCAACCACTTTCAGAGATAAATTTTTAAACTTTTGACAAACTCCATTTTTCCAACCAACATGCACCGAGATAGAAAATCTCGGTGAAAGCCAATCAATAGGATTCTTCTCCAGTCATAACTTCTTTCCTTTTCCTCTAATAGATTTCTAAATTCATAGTAGGTAAGCATACAACAATTGTTTATTCACCACTGAGGACAAGATGAAGAAAACAAGCAAAAATACGTAGGCTAGGCCTCATTTAGAAGATGGGAGTGATCTTGGGCATCTAATCGACTTTGATGGGTTTCAAGCTACATGAATTCATAGGTACACTCTTAATTATCGAAATCAAGTACCCAGAATGAAGAAAATGATGTTTAATACTGTCCCACTGACGACCACAGTGTGGGCAAGGTTGGTGTGAACGAATCAATAGAAATCTGTAAACTGGAGTTCATGATTGTCTCAGTACACTGATTCTATATTATAACTTCGTCTGCATTGGGGGCCCACGATTTTGTTGATTCTGATTGATGTACTTTTGTATCGCATATATAGTAGTTGTGTACATGGTTAAGGGTGAATCTAACTCGTCAGATTTAAAAGGGTTTCTCTTAAACGAACATTGTAAAAGAGTATTAGAAAATCGCAAAACATCACTAAGTAGTGATCTAAAGTTAGCAATGATTTTGATAGAAGTTAGGGAAAACCCCAATTAACCTACAAAACCTGAAGTTTGCACTTTACTTATCCATCAGAACGGATATTCCAACTTTACTTCTTCATTCAGGAAGTTCAAAAATCAAAGAAATGGTCTAGTCTACTATATTTCATGATGCAAGTGGGTTAAGAAGGGTGCATAGGGCCTTGCCTGACCATGTTTGTTTTCCTGATGTGCCCTTTCCCTCGAGGCATTCTCACTTTTTAGTGAGCCAACTTCAATGGAAATGCCGTTGGAGAGAAAAGAACCCCAATCGCACACTAGGGTTGATCACCCCATCATCCATCATGAGCATGGAGAATGGATGGCCAGGAGATTTGATTGTTCATCCATTTTAATAGCTTACAATGAAAAACTGGAATCCTTTGATCAATCAGATTTATAGATAGCCAGGCTAGAGAATCCATGTGGGTCTTTCTTGACCTACGTACTCTATCATCTTTGAACTAATTAGCATCATTAATGATTGTACATTTCTTTTGTTATTAAGGTATGGTTAAGGTGAAGACCAAAAACAATCAGTCCTCATGAATTTGATCTCAGGGACTCGCTGTATGCCAGAGATTTTCTTAGGAATCATCTTCCAGCAAGATCAATTTCATGATTGGATGTTTGCTTTATAGGAAGCTCATCGTGGTGAGAATAGGGGTTTCATGGGCCTAGTTGGACTGGGTTGATCTTCTCCGATCCAGGCCTATTCAGCAATTAGGCCCCTGAAATCAAGCTCAGGGGTCTAAAAGTCAGAAACAGGTCAAGACCGTTTTCTACACCTATTCATACCATCGTGCATGTGCAAAATATACCAGGGCCCGCTGAGACTTTTAAGTGCATAGGCCCAGGCCTATTAACTTAGGAGGCTACAAAACTTGGTCAAGCAGAGACCATTGAGCTAAAAACACAGCCCATGTCCATCCCAATCTTGTCACGAGTTTGTACTATGATGCCCTTGAACAGCCCTAGTAAAGTTAACCTCATTCGTTTCTACTGTACATCTGAGTGCCGTAAATACTGCAAGGATCATCCATATTTTGCACTTTGGGCCACCTATCATGATACTGGAATGTTCAATTACAAAGAACCATGCAGAACTTTTGGGCGCTAAGAGGCTCTACAACAACTCAACAACACGTATTTGCATAATTTTCTAAAGCAGGAACATCCACATGTGAATGTCCTTGTATTAGAAAGGAGCCTGATTCAAAGGCACCCACCGGAATAAATGGATGCCTACATTCCACATGGAAAAATTTAGGGCTGTTAAAATGCTACACAATCCGTTAATACGATACGAACCCACACGATATTAACAGGTTCGGGTGGGCTCTTAATGGGTTCGGGTCCTTAACGGGTCCCGCCCATTAACACGTTAATTTAACGGGTCGTGTACGAATTAAACTGGTAACCCGTTAACAACCCGCTTAATCCGTTAATTTTTTTTTAAGTTCCTAAGTGTAGCTAGAATTAATTTATATTCTAAAAGAATAAATTAAAATTTATTGTTTTATAGTGGGGTTTTAGGTGGGATCCACTCAAGATCCTCACTAACATGTGGCTTATATATTTTTCTCCTTATATATTTTTGTATGGATTTTCTTTTAATTTTTGAAATGACTTAATTACTTAACGGGTTAACGGGTTAGGTCGTATAACCCGTTAAATTAACGGGTCGTATTCGGGTTGGATTTTTTGACCCGTTAAGTTAACTGGTCATGTACGGGTTGAGATGATTTTAACACGAATTCGTTAACCCGTAACCCGAATTCGTTGACACGACACGATTGACATCCCTAGGAAAATTCAATACACACGTTTATATGAGCTCTTTCGCCTACCTGAGATGTAACCTTTTTAACGTGACATGGAACTCCTGTGATCAATCCAACCCCTCATACTCACCTACTCCCATGCATCAACACTTTTCTAGTTTAACACTAATTAATATGAATTATACTCATCATTGTATTAGATTTTGTAAAAAATTCTTATGCCTTAAGCACCTGAACTGTACTGATAGTTATGATTATCTGATTAAGATGATTTTTTTCTAAAATAATGTCCACAGTAAGATCTTTTCATCACACCGTCCTCCCATGATTTTCATGCATCCAACTGGAACTCACGAAGGCATCAGATTTTTACCTTGCACAAGCGCGAGAGTACCTCTTAGCATCATATCTCAAATTTAGATGAGATGTAAAACCACTTGTCTACTATTAAAAGAAGTCCGGATCTTGAAGTGTCACACTTTATGGTCTGTTTGTTTCGAGGTAATGCTAATGGGAGCTTCCTATTTTGTGGATTTGCTGACAACAACTACAAATGTTTTCCCTAGTACATGTTTCAATAATGATAATCCATGAAATCAACCTTATGAAATGTTAATTATTTTGCCTTTGGAATCCTCCAAATTTCAATTTTCAAAATGCGCGATTTCAAAGTCTGAAGTGGAGCCGCTTGTTGTAAATCCGAACAGTTAAAAAAACGAGCGCCTCTTTCTTCTACGAGATTCAAATTGTACCCGTTCATAATCAAATTGCAGATAGGCCTCAGCTCTCTCTCACGGCAGTATTTCCTTCCTTCTCCCCATTCCTCTAATCCCCATTGCAGATAGGCTTCTTGTAGGCGGTAAAAACGACACCTACTTAGTTAGAGATGAGATCAGGGTTTAAACTTCTTAGGAGGGGGAATGCTGAACTCCGAGAACCTGAAAAGGGAAGGAGAAAGACTAGGGTCAGAGGCCCTGGCTGCCGTGAGCCGAACTGCCGTGAGCCGAAGGCACTCCGATGCCTGAGTTAGCTCTGGTAAAACTAAACAGGAGGAGGAAGAGAGGAATGAGAGCGTGTAGTATTGAGGGTTATGCGTTGGATATTGCGTACCTCTCATGGGACTGATCCCATGCATATATAGGCAAATGTTCCTCGTTCATTCTCTCTGTGAGTGGGGGTAGGTGAGGTGAGGTCCCATCGTTCCTTACCCTGACAGGCGGCCGTAGGTGAAACGGACAACACCCCTACCTTACTTTCCACGCCTTCGGCCAGCTAGCGTACAGGGGTGATAAAGCACACCTCTTATCACCATAAATGAGCAATCCTATCGCCATAAATGACCGCCCATATCTGTCAGGGTGCGCCGTATTTCTAGAAGGAAGGTGGCGACCCACTCTGATTCTAGTGCTGCGGTATGGGACTAAGGATGGCGTGTCCGTGGCGCGCCCTTGTACCGGGCTGACGCCCATACCGAGATGCCGAACTGTGGTGCTGAGCTTGTAAGCTGCCGACCGATCTACCGAGCTGCCAAGGTATTGACCGAGCTGCCGAGCTGACGATCTTCTACCGCAGAGGCTGAGGAGCTCGGCGAGTTTAGCCGTGATCTTTGTCTAACTTTGTCATTACGGCGTTTTACCCACACACTTCTCTTTCTCTCATGGCAGGTAAAGGAGCTCTCCCTCTGGTCCTCCCACGTCCCCTACCCCCAAAACCCTCCTTTCCAGAACCTCAAAACCTCCAACCTCACAATCATCCTGCTCCTCCTTCTCCAATCAATCCTCTCCTCCAAGAACTTCTACACCCACCAACCAGCAAAGAAAACACCAATTCCCCTCAATCTCCCAAAACCAAACTCCCCACTGTTCCCCTCTCCCAAACAAGACCCCCCACTTCCCGCAAACCCCGCCTCGGAAAATCCCGCAACAACAACAACCATCGAAAGCCCTGGTCTGCCAGGGGCGTTTCTCTACGAGGCCAGCAATGCCTGCAAACCCTCCTCAATTCCGACGCCCATACCCATGTCGACCAATTGCTCGACGAATTGCTCCTCAGTTTAACCAACGAATGTGACTTAGAATCTCTACCCAAAGATCTTTTAGGCATAATTAAAGGGCTGGCATTCCACAAGAAGCACCAAACTGCTCTTGGTGTCTTTGAATGGATGCGAAACCGCAAAGATTCTGAATTTTTGTCCCTTTTTAGTGGGCCCCTTGTTGCTGTTATTGTCAGCATTCTAGGCATTGAAGGGCGTGTTTCTGCTGCTGCTTCTCTGCTTCATAGTCTTCAAAAGGATGGTTTCTCAATCGACGTCCATGCTTATACTTCTCTGATTAATGCCTATTCGATAAATGGGAGGCATCAGGAAGCTGTAACTACATTTAAAAAGATGGTCCAAGAAGGTTGGAAACCCACCCTCATAACTTACAGTATAATTCTCAATGTTTATGGTAAGATGGGTATGCCTTGGAATGAGTTGCTTTCGCTCATTCAGGCAATGGGGTATCTCCTGATTTATATACTTATAACACTCTTATAAGCTGCTGTCGCAGCAGGTGTTTGTATGAAGAGGCTGAGAGGATTTTTGAGGAGATGAAGTCGTTGGGTTTCACTCCAGACAAGGTTACTTATAATGCTCTTTTGGATGTTTACGGTAAGTCTCGTAGGCATAAGGAAGCAATGGATGTTTTGCAGGATATGGAATATAATGGGCTTGCGCCAAGTATTGTGACTTATAATTCATTGATATCAGCTTATTCCAGAGATGGACTCTTAGAGGAAATGATGGGACTCAAGACCAGGATGGTGGAAAAGGGAATTAGGCCTGATGTTTTTACTTACACGACTCTCGTCTCAGGCTTTGAGAAGGCTGGGAAAGATGAATCTGCAACTATGATCTTTGAGGAGATGAAGAGTCTTAATTGCAAGCCAAATCTCTGCACTTACAACTCACTGATCAAGATGCATGGGAATAGAGGGAGGTTTGTGGAGATGATGAAAGTTTTTGAAGAGCTCAGGTCGAGTGGGTGTGCCCCAGATATTGTTACATGGAATACACTGTTAACAGTGTTTGGGCAAAACGGTATGGATTCAGAAGTGTCATTGGTCTTCAAGGAGATGAACAAGGCAGGGTTTGTACCTGAGAGAGACACAGTTAATACATTGATTAGTGCCTATAGCAGATGCGGATTGTTTGACCAAGCTATTTTGATTTATAAGAGAATGCTTAAGATAGGCATGGTCCCCGATCTTTCCACATACAATGCCCTATTGGCTGCATTGGCTCGTGGGGGCATTTGGAAACAAGCTGAGACTATACTTGAAGAAATGAAGGATGGTGGTTGTAAACCCAATGAGCTTACCTACTGCTCCTTGCTACATGCTTATGCAAAATGGAAAGGAGATTGAGCGAATGTGCGCTCTAGCAAATGATATATATTCAGGGATTATTCAACCGCACACTGCGCTTTTGAAGACTCTTGTTTTGGTTAACAGCAAGAGTAACCTTCTAGTTGAGACGGAACATGCTTTCTTGCAGTTGAGGAGCAGGGGCTGTTCCCTTGACAGAACTACTCTTGATGCCATGCTCTCCATCTACAGCAGGAAGCAGATGGTTGCAAAAGTGAATGAGATCATGGATTTCATGAATGAAAAAGGGTTTATTCCTAGCTTAACAACATATAATTGCTTGATATATATGTTTAGCCAGTTGGGGGATTTTGAGAGATCAGAAGAAATTCTAAGGGAAATTCAAGAAAAAGGTCTAAGGCCTGATCTTGTTTCCTATAATACTGTCATTTTCGCATATAGCAGGCGTGGTCAGATGCAAGATGCCTCGCGGATGTTCTCAGAACTGAAGGCTGCTGAGCTTAGCCCCGACATCATCACTTTCAATACATTTGTTGCCAGTTATGCACTCCATTCAATGTTTGTAGAGGCTGTTAATGTTGTGCGGCACATGATCAAACATGGATATAGGCCAAATGGGAACACCTATTGTTCCATTGTGGATGGATATTGTAAACAAGGAAGGAAAGCTGAAGCTTATGCATTCATTCGGAACCTAAGAAAGATTGATTTACACATCACTGAGAAGGAAGAATATCGACTATCCAAACGAATACCAAAGTACTAGTTTGAAATTTGAGATTCTCTTTGGTATATAGAGCAATGGGTCAAGGGGTGTGTCCTCTAGTTCCTCACCCTCATAGGCATGAGATTCTTAATCCATATGCAAATGAGAACCAGATTCTTTGACATAAATTACTGTCAGTTACTAGATCATTGTTGATGATTCAGGGTGCAAATGTTCATGAGTCTTCGGGGCCCTGAGTTTTATACTGATTTAGTTCAGCTACATCTTTTAAGAATGCCAAGTGTCTTTCAATGGAAGAGGGTGATGAGGAAATGCAATACCATCCATCATATGAAGGTATGTACAAGTAGAACCACATGTATATCATTAAGATGGGTTTTACTCTCCTCGATTGAACTTAGTTGCTTTTGCTTCTGTATTTCAATCTACCACTCTTTGTCAACTCTGTAACCTACTTGTAACTATTGTGCTCTATGTCCAACAAGATATCCATTGGTATTATGTACAGCTATGCTGCATGTATTCTATGAAATGACCAATTTACTCATCTTGGACTCATCTGGGATTCTTCACCGATTCTTCTATTGCTAATTGCAGCTTTTTGGTAGTTGACATAATATTATTACATTTCTTCTGAAACCTAACTTGAACATTGAAATATCTATTACCTTAATATTTAGAGCAAGAATTGTACATATTTTGTTTATCAATGCAATTTATGCATATCAATTTTATTTAAAAGTAAACATGTACTTAAATATCATGATGATGATGTGGTCTTGCATTACACAAAGATGATCATTTCTATGTGGGGTCCATATGACATAGGAGAGTTATGGGGAGTTACTCATGAGGAGTGGGTAGTTGTTCTTGACTCATGGGAAAAGTAATGGGTCATGGTAGTTGGTTTACCTATGAGTAGTAGTAGTTTTTATATTTGTATGTATGAGTGTGAGTAGTGGGTGCAGTTATTTGCAGGAGTGGTGGACAAAGTTGTGTTAAGTTGTGTTAGTCATAGAGAGTGGGTCAAATTATGGTAGTTATAAGTTCATGTATCTTGTATTTAAAGATGGCATCATAGATGAATGAAAGGGGTATCCTATCTTCTAGCAACTTTTTATTGAGTTATTGGAGGGCCAAGGTTCCCCTCGAAGTGAACCTACAGGTTTTTCTTTTGCTTTTTGTGAAAGAAGAAGTGTGCACGTAACAGATGACTCCACGAATTTTATGTTTTGGGATTTGCAAAAGTGGGCAGGCACATCATACTGGTATTAGATTTCGACACACTCTTGTATTTATTCAACTTATATGTACAGTTGCATGCCTAGCCTTTATATATGTATGGTTAATTGTATTATCAGTACGCTAATTGTGAAGATTTTACAACGTCTTGCGTGGCTTCATATGCTGCCACATTATTGCTACATCCTACCTGTGCAACAAGTAGATCCCAATTTGAGTGACCTTGACCCAAAAAGCACGAGTTAAAGACTTGGTCGGACTCTACCATTTTTAAGCATAAAAAATGATTGTTGATGGAGGTAACGGCCAGAATTGAACATGGTTCATTTCCCAGACAGAAGCTTGAAAATAATCTATAAAAAAAAAACCCCAAGGATTCTTCAACTATAGTGGAGCTACACAACCATCAAGGAAGGAAATCTCAAAAAAAAAACTTTATTCACGTAATTGTAATGCATGGAGATAAAAGGCTACAATTGCTTTTATTCAGGGGGAAGCTGTCCACTCCTTTTTCATGTAATTATCTTTGTTTATGATTGTTATGGTTGCTTGTTTTAGTTGAATGGCATAATGCATATTATACGTTATGTTAAGAGTTGATCCTTTTTTTGCATGAGAATGGAAAAGATGAATTTTAATTATCTATTTGTTGTGTTGGGATAACCTGTGTGCAGAAATGGTAATTTTTCATGCATAATGGTGGGGTAAATTGATTTAGACATGTTTGATTGGTCCTTTTAGTTGAATGGCACACTATGTTTTGGTTAAGTTGATCCCTTTTACCCATATACACAAATTGAATTTCAATTGTTTATTTGTTCTGTTTGAATAACGTTTGTGTATAGCTGATCATGTTTCATGCATAAGGATGGGCCAAGCTGTTTTACCATCTTAGTGATTTTCTTTTTCAATTTGCCAAACCATATCCATAATAATAATAATAATAACAATAATGTGATTATTATTATTATTATTATTATGGAGGGGACATTGTGCCAAGATCACAATTTTCCTTTGGCATTTATCTTGGCTACACATTCTTATTTTTAAAATTTACAGATTTATTTATTATCTATGTTCTATCCTTGATGATAAACTAATTGTTCTATGAAACTCTGCAGGGACTTCTAACCATTAACTCTGTCATCCCAGAATACCAGAAATCCAAATGTGTTCCTTTGTGTCTGTGTGACACTCTGTAAGTATGTTTTACCCAGATTATGTCTTTGGGAAACAGAATTACAAATTGTGTGGGGAGGATATTCAGATGCTGATACGATTGAGGAACAGAAGGGATGCATATCAGAAGAATGAGGGTTTCAGTTGCAGCAATGTGTCTTTAAGTTGAAGCTATGTGACATGCTTTAGTGGGGAAGTTTGGGACGGACAATCAGAAATCTGATATTGAGGAATGTTGTTTTAGCTTGGCTGAGAAAATGAACGAAGTTTTCATCTGGTAGGAGTTTGGTTAGGGAGAATTGAGTTATAATTGGAAATTGATGGTAGATCTGTTTCTGAATTTCCTGTGCTGTTTTTAGATATCATGATATAGCATAAACAACAGTAAAAAAAAAAAAAATTGGGTTCTTGGAATTTTGTAAAGCTACATTTTTCTTGTGGGTGTAAAAGAAGAAAAGGATGGACTGATAACCTGATCTGAAACTGGCCCACGGCCCTCCACCTGCTTCCTGCCTCATTCCTTGGACATGTCTAACATGATTTGAAATTGGCCATGCCACTATTGTTGCTTCCTGGCCCACAACTCAGGTATGGAGTGTGTGTTGTTGGTATGCTGGCTTTATATTTTTTTTGTGAAATTATGATCAAGACCAACAAGTACAGCTGTAATACTAGTCTAACTTACCTTGTGGGTCCACTTTGAATACCTTTATGCATAGTGGATGGTCAGATATGAAAAGGTTTTTATAGTTGGTGTATGGCTAAAAGATTACCTATTTGATGATTATAACTATGTCATCAGGGGCATCTAGAATGAATGAACAGTACATTTCATTCTGACTGTTTGTTTTGCCTGCTCTTGATTCAATGATTATGATCACCAAATGAAACTTGACATTTAGGGTACATGTACCAGTATTTAATCATTTACATACAACCATCCACCATGCCTATTGTGGTAGCTTCAGTAGGCCCACAAGGTGGATGGGACAGTTGGACTTGTTGATCATTTACCTTACCTTACCTACAAATCTTCTTGCCAACTCTTGCATTTGATGTCCACAGTGTCATGATTTGAAGCAGTCTGATCAACCTTGCTGTCTTTGTGAGTCACATTGCAAATTTTTTGGATTGGAAAGTCCTCTGAAGTCTGAACCTACAATGAATTGAGGCTTGTATTATCAGTGATCTTCGTCTTCGTCTTCTTAGCCCTCTCTCGTCAAACTGGGTTTGCTTAAAGAGCTATACTAATAGACCATATAATAAGCTATGATGTCGTTGATCCTAACTACTAGCTAGGGTGCAAGGGAGTGATCTCTGTGTGCATGCATATGTGTTATTGGTGAATGGATGTGTAAGGCCCTAGTTGGAGGCAATGGGGGAATACAAATAAATACTGGAAGATTCAAAGTGCAGTAAAATTGTAAAAGAAATTACCAATGTCTTATGCATGCTACTTTAGGAAGTGCAACACATTTAGAGGTGGCCTTTCCATGGGGGTGGCAAAACCTGACCCTAAACATAAATGGGTCAGATAAGGATTGGGGGACCCAACCCATTTAATAATTGGTTCAGGTACAGGTTTTAAGTGCTGACGATCCGCCCACAATAAAATCTGATAGAGAAGAAGCCTTAGCCATTTCTTTCTCTGTCTCTACTATCTTCTCTCTCTGTCCCTTCCCATTCACGCCTTTCTTTCTCTGACTTGTGGAACCTCCTATTCTCTTCTCTCTTTCTGTAGCTTGCAAACATTGTGACTGAGGATTGCTGCGAAGAAACGTTTTCCAGGTAACAATTTCTTTTACTCTAATTGCTCTTTGTTGTTGTCGTTGTTTTCTCATCCTTTTTCCTTTTTTTTTAAATCTTCTTTTGGGTATCT
This sequence comes from Persea americana, assembly GCA_029852735.1. Taxonomy (NCBI): domain Eukaryota; kingdom Viridiplantae; phylum Streptophyta; class Magnoliopsida; order Laurales; family Lauraceae; genus Persea; species Persea americana. Next base: position 94,250,311 of record CM056811.1, on the reverse strand, counting down.
CTTTACTTGTGGGTTGGATACAGTTGGGAAAGTCAATGTGTTTAAGTGGGTTGGGTTTGGGTAAAGCCATAATTCCTTGTGCCAATGACTCCACTTGACCTGTTGCCATCCCAATCTCTATGGTTGAGGCTTTAGACTTAGTGATGATGACGATGCCGGGCGATGTGAATACTCAGTCCTATTCATTTTATTATTTTTCTTTAATTACAGTCTTCCATCTCTATATCTGATCCATCCATTTTTGTTAGTTGATGCTCTCAACTTTGTAACCTTTTTTTTTTTTTTGGTAAAAAACTTTGTAACTTTCAATTATTTTGTTGAAGTTGAATGTTTGAAAGTTTTCTTCCAGCATCTTATTGTTATTTAAAATAAACATTTTGTAATTAAAAAGTATTGAGTCCATTTATTGGCAATCTTGCCTCAACCTCTCAAAAAGGCTCAATCCGGAAAATACTAGCATCCACAAAATTGGAAGAAAATAAAAAAGAGAAAGAAAAGTAAAACTCAATTTGGAAAATGCTAGTGTTTTCAATGCTGGTTCTTTTCATCCTTTTTGATGTTATTTCTTATGTTGTATTGAATTGTTCATCAATTGATCCTTACATAATCTTTTACGTTTATTTTAACTTTATCTTTTCTGGTCTTTTAAATTTTCTTTTCCTTTTATCTTTTATTCATTTGTTTAGTTTCTTTATTCTTTCTTCTTTAGATTTTAGTAGTTCCTTCATGTTTTTATCTTGTTTTTAATCTTCTACACCTTTTCCACATATTTGCTGAGATTTTCTTTCCCTTTCTTTTTTATTTATTTATTTAAGGGGCAGTTTGTTTTCTTGGAATTGAATCCCTAAGAATTCAGGATAAAATTATTTAGTCATGTATCAGCCGCAACCTAAGAATCCTATGAAAGAATAGTATGTTCCGCCTCAGTCAAAGAAAAACATCAAGGCAACACATACGATACACAATCATACAAGTGCACCAATCAACACCCCTCATTTCAATGTGTTCCTTTTTAAAAGAAAAAATAGTACATTGTTGTTGTTGTAGTTGTTATTTTACCAAAAGAGGGAAAAGATCACACATTATTTGGGCCATTGAAAATATCTGATCTTGTGCGTGGAGACCATTGATAAATGATATACAGATCTTTGCCATGTTTATGGAAAATCCTTTCCAATGTTCCAACTCTTTTCAATAAATAAAGTTGCCACTAGGATCCAATGAAATGATCCCATCACAAAATCTTAGTCCGATTGGGCGATTAAAACACCATTTGGTTCCATTTCATTGATTTAAGTTAGGCAGTGAACTATTTTCGTTTTAATTTTATTACTTTTCATTGTCATTTGTCTTAGAGATGATTTCATCCTTGACGGCGTCAACAATGGCAACACCGTTTGAATGGCCTTCATGCCACGTGGAGATTTGTCCTCATTTGTTGCAAGTTGCAGTGTGTGCATGTATGAGCCCACGAAATGAGCAAAACCAGGTACGAAATGAGCAAAACCAAGAAATGAGGATCTTCTGTTTGGGAGTAAAAATCCTGAGTGCCACGGCATGTTTGTAGCTGGTAAAAAGAATACAACAGGTACCAACCAGTCTTTTCTTTCTAAAACACAACTTCATAAAGATTTGAGTTGGAGTGAAATGAACAAATGGTAGATGAGGCTTTTTTTTTTCTTCTTCTTCTTCCGAAAACAAAGCAACAATAACAATAACAAAAGCGAAACCTTCTGGAGTCAATTTTAAAATTATGGACATTTGACCTACCAGCAACCATGAATTGAACATAGATTGTAAATAGTGATTTCATACCTTAGATATTAGTTTTAAAGAGAAAAACCTTTCAATTGAAGTTTGGGACAGTATGAACAACATAAACGTGCAAGAAAAAGGTTTGTTCATTGACAGAATAGTTCAGGACTCGGGAGCCCCTCCTTTTATTTTCTGACCGGTCTAAAATGTTATATAATTCGATGGAAGCTGATCTTTGGCACCCATTTTTAAAAGCAAAGTGTGTTGTCAACCTAATGATAAATTTAACTGGTATGCATGGCATGTAACCTCCGGATTAGCACTCATCCAAATTCAATCTAATTGGAGTGGGAATTCCACCGTTAGATTTACCTCATGTCAATGAATAATTTCGTGAGTTTTACATTGTTGTCAATCCAACAATTCTTCCTGCTTAAATTGAGATGTAAGATTTCTTTATTGATGTTAGATCTAACGGCTGAGATTCATGAATAGCTAAGAGTCAATTGGGAGCCTGAGAAAGTAAGACTAACTCTCTTTTGTAAGTGGGATTAGCTGCGTATTCTTCTATGGGATTTTTATTTGGAGGTTACAAGGCATGTTGGTTTCGTTCTTTAAAAGGAGGGAAGCAACCGGATTGCTGCAACTCGACCGGGTAAATATCAACAGTCCTATTTTTATTATCTTCATTATGAGATGGAAACTATTGTATGTAAAAAAAAAAGAACAAAATAATTTAAGTTTTTAGAAGTCCAATCCTAATTACAGGAAAAATAACTTATGCCAACTGGAATTGAGACCACGAGTTTTATGAAACCATGTGCTACGCCTCGGATCATTAGTCAAATCATATTTCTAATACGAGCCGTTGATAATTGAAATCAATTTTTCCATTCTTTTTGTATCTGTAATAACTGGCGGACCTACATACAAGCTTCCGGGGGCAGTCACCCCGTCGGACCTGGGCCCACATCGAAAATGCTTATGAGAATTCCTGGTCTAGTTGGAAAATCCAAATAAAAATTCTGGATTTGCCTCCAAATCTCACATAAAGATCTTGAGTCCGCCCCCCTTAAGCGAAAACCCTTGGTCCGCCATTGTCGGTAATAGTGCAAAAGAAGTCTCGGCCTCGGCACCCAGTTGCTCAGGAATAGTGATGTTGAGTTTCTCAACCCTTTGCCTTAGGATTAGCCAATTCTATTTCTTGATGGGGGCATAAAAGGGATATCATTAAGTGATAGAGAGTTACCTTGCTGTGGTGGAAGTCATCAGTTTGAGCCTAGCAATGTGAGTTTTTCTAATTTCATGTGCTTCCCAGCTGTAATTAAATGAAAATGGATAAAATGCTAGATGGATTGATGTAAAAGGGTAGGGTCGGTTGTAATGGTGGGAGCGAGCCCCATGCTAATATGAAGCACATGGATACAAATCTCAGAGCAAAACACCTTCTCTGGCTTGTTTAATATTAAGTTTTTAGGAACGCTAAACATATGCCTATCAAGGAGCTAACATTGAAAGGGTAAAGGTGAAGATTTGTGAAACTTTGTCAAGAAGTGGTCCCTAGTAAACCAAATGTGAATCAAACCTACAAAGATGGGCTCTTAACTACATCTGCTCTTTACATCCTTCTCACCTCTTTCAATTTCCTCTTCCTTCTTTACACCTTAATTTACGGTGAGATCAAACAAACAGATGCCTATCAAATGATTGATCCCACAGTGACCATGATTCTTTTATGCCACTGTTTACCCGGGACAATTCCGATATCGAACAAGTTTACACTTCCGTCCCCACATTGCCATTTTGAAAGGTAAAAGTGGGGAAAGTTACATCAATCAAACTGAAGGGTACAGTTTTATTAGAAAGAGAAAGATCAAGATGCCTTTTCTGATGATTTGATCATCTCTCTACCAGTCAAACAATAGTTAATCAGACAATGAAATGAAAGATAGGCCACCATCATTTTGCAAGACCACTTGCGGGGAAATCGAATCTCCGACCCCTCACGCCGGCCACGATTGGGATTGGGAACTGGCCCCATTTTGACCTAGGTTTGACTGATTTCCACCAGTAACATGAAGTTAATCAAAAGTTTACACTGCTAAATTTAGAGGCTATAAATCTGCTTCTTTAGCCGGAAACCTCATGATTATTCAAATGTGTCACAAAAACAACATGAAATCCAAACGTCTCACACTAGAGTTCCCCAAATTGGGTGGGAAATAAAAATAAACTCTTGAAGGAAAAAAAAAAAAAAAAAGTTCAGCACATTTTGATATCTAGGTATTTTTTTTCAGCGAATTCTGAAGTAATGCTAATCCTCATAAGATTTATGTTTCCTGACATCAGAGAACCTGCTGTGATATGATTGAAAAAACAGAGGAATGGTAGGTGGAAGAAGACCCGTGATGTCCCAACAGATACCAAAAAAATGCTCTTCTGCTTCCCCAATAAAAAAAAAAAAAAAAAAACACACTACCCATTAAGAAATGATAATAATAAAAGCTATAATAATTGCAAACAACAGAGAAGATCAAGACCCAATACCCAAACATTTATTTCACCACAAGTGATGTAACAAGAAAGAAAAACAAAACCTTCAGAAAAAAAAAAGCCCCAAGAAGTAGCAAATCTGCAAATCTATTATCTATAATCATCATCATCATCATCATCATCATCTAATCAATTGAAGAATCATCATCATCAAGGAACTATCCTATTTCCCTTAAACTTGTCTATCCAAGAAGAGAAAGAAGTGGTAGAATTCCTAAACCCCAAGAAACCATGTTCCTTGCTCTTATTCATGCTATCCAACATAGACTCCTTCAAACCCAACATAGCATCCACAAACCAGAAATTCCCAATCTCCTCCAACTTGGTTTGCTCCAGCTCATTCAATATCACAATCTCATCCCAAACACTTGACTTGTCCTTCATCATCTCCTCCATACTAAACCCTTCTTCTTCTCCCTCCTCAATCTCCACCCCAAACTGCTCTGCAAGAATCTTCCACAGATGCTTCCACTTGAACACGTCCCCATTGCTACAATTGAACGCCTCGTTCTTCGCATACGGATCCACCGCCGCCCATATCTGATGCTCCGCGATCAGGTCCGCATCCGACACGTCCGAAAACCCGTTCCACGCCTCTCGGGTACCCGGGAACCGCAGAGGCTTCTTCTCATGCTTGCAGATGGCCGCGTAGATGCAGAGCGACCCGACAATGTTCATCAGGGAGAAAGGAGAGAATCCGAATATGACGGAGGGTCGATGTACCGTCCACGTCAGCCCTTCCTTCTTCGCCACCTCCTCGAAGAGGATGTCCTCCTGGGTGTAGTAGAAATTGGGGGCGGGCAGTCGGGGCAGGTCCTCGTGGTAAGGCGGGTCGTGGGGTCGGATCTTGCCCAAGGATTCGAAGGATCCGACGTAGTGCTTGCGGCCCGTCTGGAGGCAGATGTGCTGGAGGTCGGGGGCGTTGGGGATTACCGATTGGAGGACGTGGCGGAGCATCGAGCCGTTGACTTCGCAGTTCTCGGCTTCGGTGCGGCGGTCGACCCAGGCGACGTAGAAGATGTGGGTGACGTCGGTGAGGGGGGAGAGCTTGGATTGGGATCGGAGACGTCGCATTGGATGTATTCGATGGGGTGGTCGAGGGCCCAATCGGGGCGGGGGCGGCGGGCGACGCCGTAGACCTTCCATGGGCCGCCGGGGGTGTCGGAGAGGGGGAGTATCTCCGCCAGGCTGTTGCCGACGATGCCCGTGACGCCGATGATGAGGGCGACGCTCTGGTATTTGGGCCCGCCTTCGGATTCATCCAACTTCTTCTGTGGAATCAAAGGGGAAGAAATTAAGGGTTAGTTAGATTTAGAAGAAAGAGAGCGGGATTGGAGGAGTAATTGTTGGGGGGTTTTGTGAGATTTTACCTTTGCAGCGCCTATGGCGCCTGCCCACCACCAGCTCCTCATGTTTGGATGATTTTCCACACCTGCTGCTGCTGCTGCTGTTGCTGTTGGGATCTGATTTCTCTTCTTCTGCTGCTGCTTCTTTTATTGTTTCTCCTTGTGAATCGAGATAGAGAGCGAAGCGAGCAGCGGAGTGAAGAAAGAAGAAGAGGGAAATGAAAATAGAAATGAGCAGCGGGGTTTGTTGGTTTTGAGTGTTCTTAAGTTGTTGGAGACAGGGTTTAGACGGGCAGATGTTGATCCGCACACGTGGCACATGTCATTGCCAGTTCAGATCTCTCGAATCGTGAGGGGCCGGAGTTCGTCACGAAAGTCGTCAAGCTATAAAATTATTAAAATATGGTCCCATTCCTGGATGGTTGTGGCAGGGAAGAGGATCCCCTGTTCCCTGTTTGGACCAATCAGGGTTTGGGAAGTTTTTTTTTTTTCATTTGAGTGATGGGATGTGCTGATGGGGTGGCACCTTCTTATTTGACCAAACAGGAAAGTCCTGGTTGGTCCAAATAGGAGATCCTTTTCCTGTAGGTAGTGGTTGCGTTGGGGAAGCAGATCTCCTGTTTAGTTCAAATAAAAAAAGCTGTTTGGACTAATGGGAGAGTGCCACATAGGGGAGAAGATGTCCAATCATCTACATCCCATCTCCCCAATTGAATAAATTTTTTTTCTCCCCTATGTGGCACTCCCCCATTGGTCCAAATAGGTTTTTCCTGTTTGGATTAAAGAGGAGATCCGCTTCCTTGCATAGGAGTTGATCTCTATCTATTGGGGCCCTCAACTTTGGCAGATAGACACGACCGTCTTCCTACGTGTAGAACAATCGCCCCCATGTAATCGTAATCGTACAAACACAGCTACTAGTAGGTGGGCCATACATGTAATAACTATCGGCGGCTATGGAGAACGTAGTAATTAAACCATTCGAGGATTCTAGACACGTGACTTTTTTCTTTTATCTTTTTACTAGAGCACGTGATTTAAAATGATTTTATACTGATATCCATGGGCTGACAGTACCCAGACATGATCTGAGCCTGACTCAGATTGGGCTGTATTAACAAAAATTAGACCCACATTTAAACCTATATTTATTAACAAAAATCCTCTAAGACTCTGGCCATACTCCATAGTTTAAATTAGACACAAACCAATAAGTTAATTTGCAAAAATGAAATAAGATCTAAATGAACAATCATTAACTTTTTAAATTTATAAACCACATGTTGGTTGACCCACATTTAAACCTATGTTTATTAACAAAAATCCTCTAAGACTCTGGCCATACTCCAAAGTTTAAATTAGACACAAACCAATAAGTTAATTTGCAAAAATGAAATAAGATCTAAATGAACAATCATTAACTTTTTAAATTCTGCCAGTGCAAATTAGAACCTATCGTAATGGGCAATATGGACAACCTTTGTTTGGGTTATAATAAGCCTAATGTTAATTTACTTATGATAAGATCTTAAACCAAACCTATGCTCAACTGATATTGGGTTGATAATTTAGAGCCAAGCCTAGATCATAATGACACAATTTGACATTCTCTGTGGCTTAAGCCAACTGAAGGAGAAAATAGTGTGGAAACTATCATAAACACCACCATTGCTTGATTCTTTTATTTTACTTATGCCATATACATTGTATTTTCCTTATATCCACAATCCTCCTAAGAAGGAAGAGTATACAAAAATATTCTTGAATAAACTAACAAATTGTCCACTTGAGCAAAACAAAACAAAGCAAAACGAAAAAAAAAAAAAACAACAAAGAGAGAATTATTTATACCATGAACATAGTATATATTTTTAAAATAACAGCTATAGAAATAAATAGCAAAAATAATAGAAATAAAAGAAAGAATTCCTAAAAAAAAATTTAAAAACATAGTATTAACATAAGAAAATACCCTCATTATATTAATTACTGAATATAAATTTTAGGGTTTTTTTCAGAAAAAACCCGTTTCGACTCTTACTACAGCAATTTTTACTTTTAGCAGCGGTCAAAAACCACCGCTAAAAGCTGATTTTCCGCCGCTAAAGGTTATAGCGACGGAAAATGGCCGCCGCTCTGGCCGCCGCTAAATGTATGCGTCACTGTTTCATTCTGTGGCTGATAAAAACCGCCACAAATGGAACATTAGTGGCCTTTTTTTATCCGTCGCTAAAACCTCTTTTTTTTTTTTTTTTTTTTTGAAAAAAATGTATTTTAACCTCCATTATATACAATATTTGTAAATGCTTTAGTTTCCCTTTCCTCTTCTTTTCCCAAGCATTAATTTCTTAACTTTCTGTTTTCAGATTTAGTTAAAGAAACAATAATTAGTGGTGAACCATAAACCTTTACTTAGTGGCGGGCCACTATGTAAAAAAAAAAAAATTCTTTGGGTGGGCTATATGTAAACTAACATAAATATTCCATAACATTGAGGCTTTCCAAATTTTCTGGGGGACATGCCCCTCCCTTTGAATAAGAAAGGTAATTCGAAACAAATATTGTAAGATGTGAAACATATGTATACATAAATACAAAGTTTACAAATTTAATTTGGTTTATATATCTCAAGTGGAAAAAAAAAAAAAAAAAACACACCCTAAAAGCCAAAATACCAATGCCTTAATTGTGTAGTCAGAGAATCCTGACTCAAATTGTTCCAAGCAGTTGTTTTCTTGGATATTATATTTTTTTGTTGAGCCTGTTGGAGAGGAATTATGACCGGCAAAGGCTGTATTTTTATAGTTTGTTTGGCCATAATCTCATTTTCTCTATGCAGAGGATCCCAATTCCCCACTGAGAATCTAAGATAGCTCCAAGCAGTTGCTTTCTCGTGTCAGGTGATCTTGATTATATAGTGTGTCCTGGACCAGTATGGGTTGTTTTATTTATTTATTCAATTTTTTTAGTTTCTTTGGCAGTCCTCTCCTTGTGGGACCCATCATTTGGGTCAGGTGACCCAGTGTCCCATTCAGATTGGCCAAAGCTACGTCTACAACTTCACCATCAACGGCCAGAGGGGCACTTTCTTCTGGCACGCACACATCTCATGGTTGCGATCCACCGTCTATGGGCCCATCATCATCCTTCCCTCCCTCAATTCCTCATACCCATTTCCCAAACCATACAGAGAAGTCCCAATCATATTCGGTGAGCATCACTAACATCATCTGTAGATCCTTTAACCATCTGAATGAGTTGGTATGAAATTTTGTTGCAAGTGTAGGTGAATGGTGGAATGTGGACCCTGAGGATGTCATCAAACAGGCTCTACAGACTGGTGCAGGTCCTAATCTATCTGATTCTTACATCATCAATGGCCTCCCCAGACCCTTGTACAACAACAACAACACACTTGCACTTGGTGTGGGTGTTCTCTCCACTGCTAATACAGCCCAAGAAAAGAAATGAATGTTAACATGTCTTGAACTTGGAAGTAATACTGTGCATGTCTGTCATTTCAGAAACTAGAACACATACGGTAATGCTGGAACCTAGAATCGGTATCAAAATATAGTGTTGCTACAAAGGATATTAAACATGGAACAGTCATTAAGGTCCTTGAATTACACAACTGCATGAGAAACAGAACGAACCTAGCCAGAACATTCAGGTACCCATTTGATTCAGATGGTACAAGTGCTGGTTGCTTGAAATTTGGCTGGTTGCTTGAAAGCCATATTTCTGCTAGGAGTCTTACAAACCACCTTAATGTTTAAAGCCTATAAGAGGAATGTAGAACCAGCTAAACTTTCGATCAATCAACTATCTGTGTAGGCATATCAGAAGAGTCTCTTCACTGAAGTTCTTGAATGTGGGGCTCATGACTTTGAGATCCGAACTGTTTATCTGTTAACTACAATGGTTGGTAAGTTATAAACTGAAAATCCGGATCCATAGTTTTATAGGAAACATTTTCTAAGCGTTTTGTTGAAAACATAAAGGAAATGTAAGCATATTTAACTTAAAATTAGTATTACACCAGTCCTGTAATCTTGCTTTTTCATATATGAAGTAAAAGAAAGACCCAGTCCTCTTCAAGCTACTTTGCTAAGGAACAAAGAATTTTCTTTCCAAAGGAAGCTTCTGGTCTGATATCAGATCTAATGATACCAGTCCTGCAATCAATGCAGCCCAATCTGAAATAAGAGTGACCAAAGACGTAATGATGACCAATTTAAAATAGCCTTGAAACAGAGAACTTGACAAGAGATCAATTAGAATTAAAAAAAAAACGACAATAATGACCAAATCAAAGATTTTGGGAATGGAGAACCTTTTTCCATTAATTTCTTTAGAGTACCATATCAGTTTTAGATCCCTTACAAGATCCTTGCAACATCCCTTCAGCTTTACATTGTACCTACAATCCAAAAGAACTGTGACTTGTACTCTTGATATAATCACTATTTCCTATTAATCATCCAATAGTTTGGCCCCTCCACATATCACTTTCGTCATTATGTGCCAAGCTTAATGATAGGCGTGCCTTGTTAACTCTATGGTTAGGAAGTGAAGATCCCTGAAACAAAATATATAGTAATTAACAAATTAACTTTATGATACATTTAGGTTGAAACTCAAAAGTCTATTTTATGCGTATACAGAATCCTTATAGTTTAGTGCCGGCCATCCCAATCTCACAAATATCTATCAGTTGGGATATGCTTTTTGTGTGTTTTTGTTTGTTTTGGGTTGGGCTGGGTTGTAAAAGTTTGCAAGAGTACTAATGATTTTTAAGCATGACTCACTTGAAACAAATAAAAATAAAAACAGCAAAACACAATAATCCGGTCATAAAGAAAAATCTTACCCTGTTGTCACTCTCAAGAGTGGCTTTTTCTGAACTCATGCCTCCACCATTATCGGTACAAAAATAGAGATAAGCTGAACCTTCCCATGTTCTGCTTTCAATTTCTTAAGACGTTCCTATACAGAAATAAAATAAAGAATGAATTGGTCTCTTTTAGTGACATGTATTACACTCAAAGTTGCTATCATTTCGACTTCCACAAGCCAAGTTTTAGAGTGACAATGAATTGGTGACGTTCCACGAATAAAAGAAAAGAAATAAAGAAGAGATATTCTAAATACTTAAAGCATGCCTGGTACGAAGGTCATGATAACCCATTAATTGACAACTAAATAGGATTGTAAGATAATGAAGCTAAGATAATAACTTTAATGAAGTTATTTGTTTGAACAAAATCCTTCACCATGCTGACAGTGACATGCTTGGTAACATCTGAACATGAATTTTAGAACCTAGAAAACCCACCAGTGCCTGGACCAACAATCAATGAAAAGATGGTTAATTTCTTTAGTTACTAAGTATTTTAAGAGACAGATTTTTGCTTTAAGTAACACACATTGATTGTCCAGATAAGTAGATCAATTTTTGCTAAGTCACATATTCCTGGTTATGATAATGAAACTCATTTCAATTGTATGATCACCAGGCATTTAAAAAACCACAAAAAATATTGCCTAGTAGTCTCATACAAAGCTTAACAGCTAATGTTGCATGTTTGAGTTTGACATGTAGAAATCATGGCTGGTGATCTTAATCGATATGGAGGCAAACGCTAGTTTCAATGGCTTAATAATGCATGCAAAGTAAGTAAATACTATGTAATATGATGTGGAAAGAAGGGGCAAGGATGACTATTTCAAATTCTAAGCTGATTTAGTCCATCATCATGCAGGCAGAGATCAGCAAAAAAATAAAATAAAATGCAATCTGTCAAAACACAATCAGTATAAAGTCTTCTTTTCATTTACTAAACAATCAGTACAGTAGGTATTTTTGGGATGCCATAGAACATAATTTTTAGGACCCGTTTATTTAATATAATTGAATATATAGGAATACAATAACAAATGCCTCAATCATAGTTGAGGTTCATGGCCTTCACCATCCTTTGCATCGCTTGGACCCTTCACACTAGACATATGTGCGGACAACTTGAAACAGCCGAGCCATGGCTCCTATTTCAACTCAATATAAAGCCATGCTAAATAAGTTTTCTAACTCAAGTGTGAATAGGAAACTAAGGAGGAAAGACAAGACTCTGCAATTTGACTATGGACTATAAGCACATGCTCCATCACAAAAACAGAGTCATTAAGGCAAGAAGATTCATTAGGAAACACTGGAAATATTTGAAGCTTTTGAGGGTTTATTGAGACAAGTCAACATGAGAAATAGGTAGCTGATATTTGGGCATAAAAATGTTGACAACACTTTCTGCATGCATTATGTTCAGACTTCAGAAACAATCACGGTTTTGATAATAACAATAGGTAGCTGATAGTGGTCAAGAAATTGATGTAGTAAACAAGTGCAAGAGAAAATTCACTCACAGAATGCATACCTTTGCTACCAATTGGGGAAGGGTAATGAATCACACAACTTGTGACATCAGTATGTCTAAAATTCAATAACATTTCCAGCCCATTAGATCACACATCCACCACACCCCATCTATCTCCACCAGTTATTCCAAACTGCTCCTTCAACATTTATTCCTACCCAACCACATGAACAACTATATAAGAAGCAAAATGCAGTCAATATTTGGTAGGGAAAAACCGTGGATCATGTCAATCTACCTACCAAAACAACCAAGAATTAAAGGCACATCATGATGCACTCCAAAGTCCAAATCACAAACAATAACAGATTTAAAAATTAATAAATGAATACAAAGTGAATATTTCATAAGCAAAATCACCACCTATTGGTAATGGAAGTCTTACCAGAAGATTAATCTTCTAACACACCACCCCCCCCCCCCCCCCCCCCCCCCCCAAAAGCAACCAGAAGGAGGAGGAGAATGAAAATGAGAATACAAGAAATCCTTTCCTGCAACTAGAAATCCTCAATCTCCAATCTGGCGAAAACACAGCAAGCACAAATAAGGGAATATTTCTATATCTCTAGTTTAAAAAAAGCAAATAAGGCAAAATTTATATATCTCTATATAGTGTTTTCTCAGCTCAGTAACTCTTTCATATGGGTTTTCAAATTTTTTCTGAAAAAGTCTACCCCAAAACATCAGAAAGTGATTTTAGTGATGGCAAATGAAATATCAACCGACAAAAGGCAGAGAGAAAAAGAGGATGTGGGTTGGGGACAGAATAAGAGAATTGAATCTTTATTGGCTAGTCAAATGTGCGAGTAACCCAGCAGTAAGTATCTACTCTTGTTCATGTTTTTTGTCACAATTCTGGCAAAGGGACATAATTGTTGGAAAATAAATAGTCATGTTCTATTTTGTCAAGAATAAAACCTGCACAAATTTATGCATAGCTTCTTGCACTGTATTTTGAGAGAATTGAAACCACACTAACTAGTAAAAGGACATCAAACTAAAAGGGATTAGTTTCATTTTTTTTCAGTTTTTTATAATAGAAATAAGACCTGTACAGAATTGTGCATAACTGTACAAATTCATTGTGTCTTCCAATCACAAAACTTTAACTAGAGAAACACAAAAGACCTGTACAAATTTATGCATAGCTTCTTGCACTATATTTAGATAGATTTTTAGAACACTGATATCAGAAATGTAAATGGAATACATATACACATGTTGACAGAATACAACCATTCTCATACCACATTTGAGAGAAATGAAACTAATTCTAACTTCAAAAACACTCTCTTCATTTTCAGTTTTCTAAGAGAAATAATTATGAAAAAAAAAATTAAACATAAAACGATAGTTTCATTAATGAGATGATGAAGGGTAGTGATGAAGGTGATGGTTGCTGGGGGTTACTAGGTGATGGAGAAGGTGGGGTGGAGAAAAGGGGAGGGAGAGAAAGGAATTCCACAGCTCCCTGATTATTGATGAAGTATTTACACACTTATTCATAAACTGGAGCCACATGCTGCCAAATTTTAATCTCTTCTAAGCTAACAAGGAAATCCAGAGCCTTCCACACATGAAAAACTATAAGCAATATCTTTCAATGGACTTCTTCATCATCATTATCATTTCAGAAATACCAATTACCCCAGTTTTGAAATGAATCAGACCCAATTTGGTTTGCCATAGTTTTAAGACTAGCTGTTACACTGAGGCCAGCCCTTTCCCCAATTACAATTTTCATTCCTTGCAGTAACCAAAATGTATGAATTCAGAGAGAGCCCAAAATGCACATGAAAATCAATAGCATTTCTCAACTGATAAGAAGGCCCAAAGCAAACTACGCATTGGGCCCATTAATCCTCTTAGATAGATTATCAGAATTCATTTAAGAATTCAACCACAAAGTTCCTTAGAGAAAGAGAGGAACGAGCAAGATCTAAGTTAAAAATGTTGTTTCCACCCTAAACTCGATACCCCACTTCCCCATACTTAAAGTTCAACAGTACAGAATCAAAGATCAACTAGAAAGAATAAGAAAAAGAAGATTGATGATGATGATGATTCTCACCATGTTCTCAAAACAATCCTCGCACGTCACTTTCTTCACCCCTTTGGCAAACTGCAAAGTCAGGTACTTGTTCTTCGGATCAACAATAGTACCAAACTGCTTCATCCGACCCTGACAAACCCCCAATTCAAATTCAAACCCCAAAACAAAAACCCAAATCTCCAAATAAGAAAAATAACAACCAACAGAGATAGAATCAAAGACTTCAACATCGAACCTGAGGGAAATCGATGTAAAGGACGGGATTCTTTGTTCCGATATCCTTCAATTTGCTAATCTTTCCAGCTGAGACTGGAGCCAAAAGGCCTGGGAAGGAGAAGAGGAATTTGTTCTTTCTCTGGCCCTTCTTGACAATATCTCTGCCTTGGTGTTTGAGGATGAGATTGGAAGGGTTGAGCGGAGAGATTGGCTTCGAAGGTGCATTGGAGAGAAGATTTCTCGACAAGGCGAGGGATTTAAGCCTTTTTCGCTCTTCGATCGTTGGATCCAGTTGAGATCTTTCTTCGTCTTCGGCAACTGGTTTCTTCGGTCGGGCCATGGATATATAGAAAAATGGAAGATATGATGGGAGCTCCTGGTGCGATTTCACAGCCTCTCAGATCAAATGGAGAGATCGACCATTCCAGAAGCTTGGAGGATTTTCAACGGATTTTTGGAGTGTGAGAGATAGACGGATTTTTGAAGAAGAGGAAGAGAAATGCTGCACTTCAAATCGCAGCTCCTAGTGCGATTCTTCAACGGATTTTTGAAAAAGTAGCATATCGAAGAAGTAATTTGAAGAAGCAACTGATCCCTAATCGCTTGAGAGGTTTTTAGGGTTTTTGGTGGGGAGTTCAGCGACATAAAAAGTAGGGACCGCCTGTGGGGATGAAAATTTGAACCTTTTAACGGCGGAAACTAGCATCTGCCGCTGATACCCTAATAGTTCTTTCCCATTTGTGACGGATTATAATATCAGTCGCTGATAAGCATGTTTAGGGGCTGAAAATTAAAACAACCACTATTTAACTGTCACTAAAAGTCACTTTTCTTGTTGTGTAGATCAAAAGGGACTGAAAATTTCGTTAGTAACCAAATTGGGCATCCTACCACACTTTACCTTTTTTTACTTGCACTTTTCCACTAAGC
Source organism: Persea americana (assembly GCA_029852735.1). NCBI lineage: Eukaryota > Viridiplantae > Streptophyta > Magnoliopsida > Laurales > Lauraceae > Persea > Persea americana. The sequence goes on along the minus strand of CM056811.1, from coordinate 94,235,024 downwards.
AGCAAAATCACTCCTTGTTTTGGACGAGCAGCGATATCGCTACTTACAGAATATTTAAGCGACTCTAATTCCCTTTTCTCATTTGTTATCTTAAGTCCAATAAGAGAATCTCTGGAACCTTTTCCATCTCAGAACCTCTTTTGGAAGTTTCTCTTTCATTTCTCTACTAAAGTGGAAGGTGGACTCCAATAAAGAGGTAGGAATCAAAGAGGAAAGCCAAACCTAGGTTGTTCACCCGTGGGCTACAAAGAGGAAGCAGTAGACAAGAAAACCCACAAGTGCTGGGTAGGGAATCAAAGGTTGGACTTGAGACCATAGTAGCAAGCGGGCATCTGTGTCGATGGAGAAGAAAAGGGAAGATATGAGGAAGAACAAAAAAGTAAGCAAAACAGGGAGCGTTTGGATTTTTATTGCTATGAAGTGAGCAGGGATATCGTTACTCGTGAAAAAAAAAAAAAAAAAAGAAAAGGAACAAGCCCAAGGAACTACTTCGAGACATAAGTTTTTTGGGTCCTTTTTTATCTAGTAAAAGTCTAAGGGGATTTTTTTTCCCAAAAAAACCCTAAATTTTAACTGCAAAAAATAAATAAATAAAATAAAATGGGTTACGTGGGTTGACCTTGACCGGACCCATTTAAATGTAGGTCAGGAAAGCTTGACCTGCAACAAACCAGTATATTATTCGGGTAGGGTTGTGTAGGTCATATATTAGTCAAGTTGGGTTGGGTCTTGCCACTTCTAATTATACACATGTTTGCAGCCCACATTTAGAGAATTCAAACCCTTTATCATTACTAACATCCTTTACGTTATTTTTAGGCCTGGGCATAGCATATGCATTTGTTGCTAGTTATATATATTAAAGCAAAGGGGGAGGTGGGCTGTGGAGGGTGTCATGTCATCCCTAAAAAGTCTTTCATTTCAAAGAAATATAGAAGAAAAAGAATGCATAATTTGAGGTTCATCCAAGGATCCCTCCTGACTAATACATAGAATAGTTGTATATGCATTTTAAATCTCCAAATACGTGTATATGCACTTTGAATCTCTAGAACTTTCTATCTAAGGCCTGTAATATCTCCTTGAATTCCTAAAATCTCTCTTAATAGTAGCAAACATTATCATCTAAATAGAACACAAAAACAGAATCTTGACCAATACACACTTTGAAGTGGGACTCACTAGATAAAGATCATAATCAAGCTACTTCAGTTAGGAAAATTTTTCATGGGTTACTTGGATCTCAAGACATGTGTGCACACAGGGTGTTGAGGGTATAAGAAGATGGACTGTTTAAGAACTTCTCAGCTTTGTGGGACCCACCTGATGAATGGATGGGATGAACTCTGAGCCATGCAGTGGGGCACCACCTTTTCACAAACATGGGTGCCACACTGATTCATGTGGCTCAGGCTACGCGTGAAAGGCCATGGACATGCTTGTGATCTGAGCTCTGGCCTATTGCCCTAAATATAGGTCACATCTATATTTTACAATATGGATCGGGCTAAGCATGGGCCTTTGTTGCTAGTTTTATGTTAAAGGAAAAAGGAAATGTAAGCTTGCCTAGGCTGAAAAGCCAAATTTGCAACTTTTCCTCTACTATGAGCAGTGGAAAACTTGCAAGCAGTGTTACTCAAACATATAAGGTGGAAATGTAGCTTTTGCAGCTTTTCCTCTACTTTGAGAGGAGGAAAACTTGTAAGTAGCGTCACCACTACGTATAAGGCAGAAATGTAGCATTTTGCTAGTTTTGCAACTTTGCCTCCACTTTGAGAGGAGAAAATATTGCATGCAGCATTACCCATACATATAATTTACGAATGTAGCCTTTTGCAACTTTCCTCCACTCTAAGAGGAGGAAAAGTTAGAAGAGGAAAAGTTGCAAGCAGCGTCACCAATACATATAAGGAGAAATGTAGCTTTTGCACGCAGCTTTTCCTCCCATCCGAGAGGAGGAAAACGTGCGAGCAGCCTTACCGCCGGTTATGCATGCATCCGCTCGTATTTATTTTGGGATGGAAAGGGTAAAATTCAATCTTCACTCTTACGATTGGCCCACTGAAACTAACTTTGAATATTTACATACAAAATATATAAGGAGTGCTAGAGATAAATAATTTGGCTTTTTGAGATATGGGCCCCACTCACGTGCATAACCAGTGCGCATCACCATATTTCGATGCAGCGATGCTACACTGCAGTTCTGCTGATTTTAAGTACTCTGGATACCTGTGGCAACTATTATGCAGGAACCGTGTCAACATATGGTAGAAACTCTTTTGTGGGGTATACAAAGAAATAACCTGGACTATACAATATGAATCTTAACCCTTTTAGTGACATATCCTCTGGTAATAACACAGGATTGAAAACCTGATCGGGGCCATTGTCGGATGGCCCCTGACAGGGAGATAATAATGTTCGGCAATGTGATCAATTTATGTTGAATTGAAATTTGGGGAAATATTGCATGGATTCAACCATAGTGGTGGAATTATAACTATATGGGCCCTATGATGGAGTTTCTGTCTTTTATTATACAATTCCTGTCTAATAGCTTCCAAAGGGGATCCAGATCCAGTCGTACTTATTGGTGCTGTTAAAAAAATATTTATTGTCACTTCAACACTTATTGCATGAATTAGGATGACGGTCCATCACGTTACTGTGGACAGCTTGGATATATAAATGATTACATGAGACCTTGAGTTAGGGCTTCCCTTGGGACGTTTAAGACCTGATCAGACCCGATCGGAACCAGTGGTATGATATAGATTAGAATGCTCGCAATGTGCTGATGTAAGTATACAGCACCCGAGTTGACTCGAACAAGCAATTTTTAGCCGTTAAAATATAATTTCTATAATAACTATCTCTATTGAACTCGGATTTGCGATATGTTGTGTAATCATTCATGCCTGTCAGATCTACAGTGGTAACGTTGGATGATTCCCTTGGCATCTTCCAATGCATGGCCAGCCTCATCTCCAGAGGCATAAACGACCCCTCCTGGCTTCTCAGACACCAAAACATCTATATCCCTTACTATGCCGCCCATGTAATCGGCTCCTACACCATGAACGTCATCCAATTCGCAGAGAAAGCTGTCGAGTCCGGTGTAATTCCCCCACTGCTTGAACTTCTGAGAGGAAAGCTAAGTTGGGTCGAGCAGCGAGTTGCGGTTCGAGCTCTCGGCCATCTCGCCAGCTACGATAGAACGTTCGATGTGGTCGCCCGGTATGAAGAGGAGATTGTAGAGCTCTCCATGCACGTAGCTTCTACTTGTCTTGAGGTGGTGTATAGAAAGTTTGTGGGTGCCAAGGATAAGAAGAAGAGAGCCAGGTATCAGTGTGATTTGCTGACTAGAGGGATGGGAGGAGTGGAGATGGAGAATCGGAAGGCGGAGGAGTGGGCGAGCCAGCTCCAGTGCTGGTCTCTCTATCTTCTCAACTGCTTTGCTTGCAAGGAGAGATGCCTTCATCTGATTTGTAGAGAAGTGTTCTTGAAAGATTTGTGTAAGATGTGGGGAGGGCTTGTAAACGACAGCTCCCCTGCAGGGGTGGGGCTTCTGAGGATCTTATGTTACAGCAAGAAAGGAAGGAAATCCGTTGCAGACTGCATTGAGGTCGTGGAGAGCCTCTGTCATCTCTCGAGATCCTCTGATGATTGGCAGTACATGGGAATTGACTGCCTTTTGTTGCTTATCAAAGACCCAGAGACGAGGCCCAAGGTTTTGGATATTTCTGCTGTCTATCTAGCAGATTTGGTGGAGCTTAGAGACCTTGGAGGGAGGAAAAGAGTAGGAGAAGCAATCACAGAATCACTTCTACTGGATTATAAAGACAGCAAATTAAAATACAAGAAGGGAAAAGGTGTTGAGAGAATATTGCAAGAGGTTTGGGAATTGAATGTAGAGAGGAGGAACAGAGAGAAAGCAATGCCCGAAAAAGAGTTGGAAGAGAAAAGGGTCTTGGTGGAATTACAAAAGAAGCAGGGAAACGAGAAGTTCTGGTCGGGTGATGTTGAAGAAGCTGCAACAAAATACTCGGAGGCTTTGGCTTTGTGTCCTTTGAAGATGAGGAAGGAGAGGGTTGTTCTCTACAGCAACAGGGCTCAATGCCATTTGCTGATGAGAGACCCAAATGCTGCGATCAGTGACGCTACTCGAGCTCTGTGTTTGTCGCGCCCTCCAAATTCTCATAAGAAGAGCTTGTGGAGAAGAACACAAGCTTATGACATGACGGGGTTGGCGAAAGAGAGCTTGATGGATTGTATTATGTTTGTGAATGGGTGGTTTGGGATGAAGAAGAGGAAGAATCTTAAGGTACCTTACTATGCAGCTCGTATGATCAACAAGCAGATGAATGCGACATGGCTCTTTGCAGGAGTCCATTGTAAGAAACCAAACATCCACGATGAAGAACAAGAAGATGAAGATGAAGATGCAGAAGAGCAAGTAGACAACGATGAGGAAGAGGAAGATGAAGATGATGACGGCGACCAACTGATAATTAAAGAGAGAGTGAAGGAGAAGTTGGCTTCCATTCCGGGTATGTTCGTTCCTTCTTTAGAAAACCTACCAAATTTTACTGTCTTTTGAGGTTTGGTAGTTCTACTTGGACGTCTGGGATGCTTTGATTGAAAAGATGGGACCATATCTGAAATGATGAGTCTAATCGAGATAGGCTGGTCCTACTTATAAAACCAGTAAAAGTAAAGAGGAGCAAATCAAAGTGATCCTACTGGGCATCAGAGATGAACGTGTGATAGACTTCAGACAGCAACAGCTGCTGTAACGGAAAAACCATTGTTGTGATTCCGATTGAGACCGGGTTTTAAGGGCGATACTGAGAATTCTGCCAGTCGTGGCTTTAAGTTCAAGCACCGACCGCCTTTAAAATCTAGGGGCCGGATTCTGGGGGAGTGGGTGATTACAGATTCTCCATGCACGTTATTGTATAACCACGGGTTTCACATTCGAATCAAACCACTAAAAATCATTGTCCCACCTTGAGCCATCATTAACTAAGATTTTACTTTAATTGGAGTTATGATCAATGTTAGATTGAAGTGAACACGATAAAAACATGTTATTTCACTACATTAGTCATGTGTTTTTTCATACAATCAATTTAACTTCAGTTAAACTAAAGTTTTAAATGCTAATTCTTCAAGGTGGGGCTATGATCTTTAGCAGTTTGGATTTCAAATGAACTAGGATAATTTCTAAACATTGGCCTTCAAAAAAAAAAAACCGTTCTCTCTAGATCTCTTAGAATCGCTCTCACCTTCTTATATAAATAAGGTTAAGTTCATTTCAATTAAAGCTATACTCGTATCAAATTAAACAAGCCTACAAGATGTTATTAAAACAAGAAAATCAAGTGTCAAATCTCATGTTTCGTTAGTCATCCATCTCTAACACTTCTCTTGATTTGAACTAAAGTTATTCTCAACAATACTTCTCGTGATTTTTAGATATTTGGATTTTAAAGGAGGGCCCCGGGGTTTGTAACTGTCGGCTGAAAGAATTTTCTGATTAGTAATTACCAATGGATCCTCTGTAGCCGGGCTTTATTGGGAGAAAGCAAGGACCAAGTAGTTTGAAACTGGAAGTCTGGAAAGGCTTTATTGGGAGAAAACAAATGAGGGTTGCAATCCATGTTAAGAGTCTGCTTCTTTACTTTATTAAGCTGAGCCTGATACGAAGACAGTTTGGCTTCTCACCGCTTTTCTACTTTGCAGGTCTGTCCACCATACTTGAAGAACCGTGGCCCAAGGAAGGCAGGAGGAGAGGGCAGAAAAAAGCGACCCTTAGAATTAAAGAAGACTACGTCAAATCATGTTTGTATTGATAATCATCACATGTTAGAAAAGGCTTTGAAATTTTACCTTCCGTTTTGGAATATATCAGAAGGTGCAAAACCGGCAATACAAACAATGATACTAGATTGTTGCTTTTGCAGTTTTGGCACCAAACATTTGCATGCCATGGATTCCAATATCTCATTTCCATATTTCTGAAGATAAAACTATTGCACACTACAATCTAACAGCTGTTTGGATTAGTCCTACAAAAGAAAATAGATTTATAAGAATTCTACACGCAATTCGGACTAAGATGTAAAATTGGATTAAAAAAATGTAGAAGTAATAATATTTTGAAATCACCTTTCATGTATGTACAGTATATACTATACATACATGAAATAACTTAAAAGAGGTACCTTCATTTTAAGGGACCATAGCAAGTAAGGATAAAAAGTAAACCATAGCAAGAAAAGGATAAAAAGTAGGCAGTCGATGATTTCACAAATGAATGGTTGAGATAACTGACGGCTGATTTATACATCACCACTCTCTGAAACTGTGTTTTTCTTGTTCTCCACTGTGGATGGGGACATCTTCTTTGCTTTTGAGAAAGTGCATCGACCAATAGTGATTTAGGTTGCACCTGACAATGATCCGATTGATGTATTAGGGGCCCTTGACTGCGGGACCACTGCAAACGGGAATTTAGATAGATAGGGAAAGATAAATGAGCGAGATTTGTGGAAGCTGTTGGTGTGCTGAAAATTAAAAGATCTAGTGGAAGGAAATGATGGAATGTGTTGGAGCATGCGAGGGCCAGGCAGAAGGAGAAGGCTAGGGAAAAAGGGAAGGGGAGGACCACATCCTACTGCGACCCTCCGTGCCCTCAAATGAAGAAAAAGTTGGATGCATTTTTTTCAAAAGGTGGAAGAAAGATAATGGGGACGTACATTTCTTCCTTGACTGTGGTCGTTCACCGTGCCAACCATATTCCTCCCTCTCTCCATCTCTCTCCCTCTCTCTCTCCCTCCATTCCATTGAGCCCATCCATGAAAACAACAGTTCCTAGAAGGTCCGTAGTGGGCCATAGTTACTGGACGCAGTCGTGAAATCAGTCAATTTACCTTGCAAAAGTTATTTATTTTTATTTTTTTTGAAGTCAATCATGAAGAAAACCCATAAAATTTCTTATAACATGAAAGTATTTTTTGAAGTGTCTTCTCATACTTCTGATAAAATTAAAATGACACCAAGGAGAGGAGAATAGCCCTTCCCCAAGGAGGACAAGCACAAATTGAGAAATGGTACTAATTTTTTTCAGGACAAAAAGTGTTTTTTTTTTTTTTTTTGAGATTTCTTTGGTCCCCGCTACTTCCCTGGGTTTGGTTTGACCTAAATACATGGAGTCCGGATCCCCTGTTTCGTCCAAACAGGGGAGCCCTGTTTGGACGAAACAGGGGATCCGGTTCCAAATACATGCCCTTCGTACAATAAAAATGTACATGGATAGGACCCCTGCACCGACAAGAAATTATTTTGTACCAATTATTGAGTCACTGGATGTTACTTAATAGCAGCACTTCACCTAACTAATATTTAGCTATTAGTTTGTCTTTGTAACTCAAGTGACGTTTATGGCCCCCACTATCAATGGCAGTATTCTTGGAATCTTTATGTAACTTCATTTAAAGGGTGATGAGGGCGTGATTGAGACTTGCAATGCAATAATTCCATTTGGTGTGAGAGTTGCAGTTTTTTGGGGTTTTTTTTTTCCTCAAATGGCCACTATTGGAGAAAAGAGTACAATGAGCTACTATTGCCCTTTTTTAATTTGACTGATTCGCATGTGAGGAACATAATGGGCCACAAACAGTATAGTGAGATTTGATAGTTTTTTGTCATCACGTGGTTATGCGATACTATGGTATCTTTACCTTTTGGCACACCAATGTTCTTACATGTGCATGCATTTGCTATTGTTTATCAAGTCCGGATCCTATGAGGATAAGAGAAATTATGAGTCGAGCCCATCCATTGAAAACTCAATCCATGTAAAATTAAGCGGCCTTTTCAATTTATGGAGTGTCCTCATATTTTACTCCAATAATAGTTGGCCCACCATAAAACTAACCATTTGATTTAAAAAGTGTTTAGCACGTACAAACTTATTCATATTCATTAATTATGATTTTTTATAGCAAATCCGATGCATACATTAGGAGGGCATTTATGAGCAAGCGGATTCTCAATGAATGGGCCTACTATATAGAATTTCACTCCTTTAACTTGAGATTTCTTCCAGCCAAAACCTTAAGAGGATCCGGACTCTTGTTTCTCGCTCAACTTGGATTGGTTTGATGGGTGAATGTTCGCTCCAGATCCATCATTGATGAGATGATGGGTGATTCATTAATCTTGACCTCTTTCAATAAATATTCACAACTGTTGCCTTGAAATTCATTTGCCCAACCAAACCAAATTGCTTACTTCTATGAGTTCGAACACTCGTTATTAAGGGCCAGTTTGATTGAATGGAATAATTTCTAAGAATTCTTGGTAAAACCAGCTCTAATAAGGATTTATTAAATAGGTCATGAGGGATTACCCATATATGGTGGAGATGTAAATGAGACGTAATTAACTTTTCTACGATTCGATTTATTGAGGTTATGGCTGGCTATTGATCTTCATAATTCATTTTTTGCAGAAGGGGATAATATTTCAACGCCATTTGTGCATATTCACTTTTTTTCCTTTTTTCTTTTTCCTTTTTGCTTCATTGATTGGTGGTACAATGGTTTGAATCTAATTTAGGATGTCAGGGATCGAGCCAGTGTCATTCTAGAACAATGAGGTGCCTCTACCACTAAACTATCAGTGGTTGTGCTTGTGCATCTTCACTTTATTCCTATAATTTCAACCACTTTCAGAGATAAATTTTTAAACTTTTGACAAACTCCATTTTTCCAACCAACATGCACCGAGATAGAAAATCTCGGTGAAAGCCAATCAATAGGATTCTTCTCCAGTCATAACTTCTTTCCTTTTCCTTTCATAGATTTCTAAATTCATAGTAGGTAAGCATACAACAATTGTTTATTCGCCACTGAGGACAAGATGAAGAAAACAAGCAAAAATACGTAGGCTAGGCCTCATTTAGAAGATGGGAGTGATCTTGGGCATCTAATCGACTTTGATGGGTTTCAAGCTACATGAATTCATAGGTACACTCTTAATTATCGAAATCAAGTACCCAGAATGAAGGAAATGATGTTTAATACTGTCCCACTGACGACCATAGTGTGGGCAAGGTTGGTGTTGAACGAATCAATAGAAATCTGTAAACCGGAGTTCATGATTGTCCCAGTACACTGATTCTATATTATAACTTCGTCTGCATTGGGGGCCCACGATTTTGTTGATTCTGATTGATGTACTTTTGTATCGCATATATAGTAGTTGTGTACATGGTTAAGGGTGAATCTAACTCGTCAGATTTAAAAGGGTTTCTCTTAAACGAACATTGTAAAAGAGTATTAGAAAATCGCAAAACATCACTAAGTAGTGATCCAAAGTTAGCAATGATTTTGATAGAAGTTAGGGAAAACCCCAATTAACCTACAAAACCTGAAGTTTGCACTTTACTTATCCATCAGAACGGATATTCCAACTTTACTTCTTCATTCAGGAAGTTCAAAAATCAAAGAAATGGTCTTGTCTACTATATTTCATGATGCAAGTGGGTTAAGAAGGGTGCATAGGGCCTTGCCTGACCATGTTTGTTTTCCTGATGTGCCCTTTCCCTCCCCTCGAGGCATTCTCACTTTTTAGTGAGCCAACTTCAATGGAAATGCCGTTGGAGAGAAAAGAACCCCAATCGCACACTAGGGTTGATCACCTCATCATCCATCATGAGCATGGAGAATGGATGGCCAGGAGATTTGATTGTTCATCCATTTTAATAGCTTACAATGAAGAACTGGAATCCTTTGATCAATCAGATTTATAGATAGCCAGGCTAGAGAATCCATGTGGGTCTTTCTTGTCCTACGTACTCTATCATCTTTGAACTAATTAGCATCATTAATGATTGTACATTTCTTTTGTTATTAAGGTGTGGTTAAGGTGAAGACCAAAAACAATCAGTCCTCATGAATTTGATCTCAGGGACTCGCTGTATGCCAGAGATTTTCTTAGGAATCATCTTCCAGCAAGATCAATTTCATGATTGGATGTTTGCTTTATAGGAAGCTCATCGTGGTGAGAATAGGGGTTTCATGGGCCTAGTTGGACTGGGTTGATCTTCTCCGATCCAGGCCCATTCAGCAATTAGGCCCCTGAAATCAAGCTCAGGGGTCTAAAAGTCAGAAACAGGTCAAGACCGTTTTCTACACCTATTCATACCATCGTGCATGTGCAAAATATACCAGGGCCCGCTGAGACTTTTAAGTGCATAGGCCCAGGCCTATTAGCTTAGGAGGCTACAAAACTTGGTCAAGCAGAGACCATTGAGCTAAAAACACAGCCCATGTCCATCCCAATCTTGGCACGAGTTTGTACTATGATAACCTTGAACAGCCCTAGTAAAGTTAACTTCATTCGTTTCTACTGTACATCTGAGTGCCGTAAATACTGCAAGGATCATTCATATTTTGCACTTTGGGCCACCTATCACGATACTGGAATGTTCAATTACAAAGAACCATGCAGAACTTTTGGGCGCTAAGAGGCTCTACAACAACACGTATTTGCATAATTTTCTAAAGCAGGAACATCCACATGTGAATGTCCTTGTATTAGAAAGGAGCCTGATTCAAAGGCACCCACCGGAATAAATGGATGCCTACATTCCACATGGAAAAATTTAGGGCCGTTAAAATGCCACACAATCCGTTAACACGACACGAACCCACACGATATTAACGGGTTCGGATGGGCTCTTAATGAGTTCAGGTCCTTAATGGGTCCCGCCCGTTAACACGTTAATTTAACGGGTCGTGTACGAATTAAACTGGTAACCCGTTAACAACCCGCTTAATCCGTTAATTTTTTTTTAAGTTCCTAAGTGTAGCTAAAATTAATTTATATTCTAAAAGAATAAATTAAAATTTATTGTTTTATAGTGGAGTTTTAGGTGGGATCCACTCAAGATCCTCACTAACATGTGGCTTATATATTTTTCTCCTTATATATTTTTGTATGGATTTTCTTTTAATTTTTGAAATGACTTAATTACTTAACAGGTTAACGGGTTAGGTCGTGTAACCCGTTAAATTAACGGGTCGTGTTCGGGTTAGATTTTTTGACCCGTTAAGTTAACTGATCGTGTACGGGTTGAGGTGATTTTAACACGAATTCGTTAACCCATAACCCGAATTCGTTGACACGACACGATTGACATCCCTAGGAAAATTCAATACACACGTTTATATGAGTTCTTTCGCCTACCTGAGATGTAACCTTTTTAACGTGACATGGAACTCCTGTGATCAATCCAACCCCTCATACTCACCTACTCCCATGCATCGACACTTTTCCTAGTTTAACACTAATTAATATGAATTATACTCATCATTGTATTAGATTTTGTAAAAAATTCTTATGCCTTAAGCACCTGAACTGTACTGATAGTTATGATTATCTGATTAAGATGATTTTTTTCTAAAATGATGTCTACAGTAAGATCTTTTCATCACACCGTCCTCCCATGATTTTCATGCATCCAACTAGAACTCACAAAGGCATCAGATTTTTACTTTGCACATGCGCGAGAGTACCTCTTAGCATCATATCTCAAATTTAGATGAGATGTAAAACCACTTGTCTACTATTAAAAGAAGTCTGGATCTTGAAGTGTCTCACTTTATGGTCTGTTTGTTTCGAGGTAATGCTAATGGGAGCTTCCTATTTTGTGGATTTGCTGACAACAACTACAAATGTTGTCCCTAGTACATGTTTCAATAATGATAATCCATGAAATCAACCTTATGAAATGTTAATTATTTTGCCTTTGGAATCCTCCAAATTTCAATTTTCAAAATGCGCGATTTCAAAGTCTGAAGTGGAGTCACTTGCTGTAAATCCGAACAGTTAAAAAAACGAGCGCCTCTTTCTTCTACGAGATTCAAATTGTACCCGTTCTTAATCAAATTGCAGATAGGCCTCAGCTCTCTCTCACGGCAGTATTTCCTTCCTTCTCCCCATTCCTCTAATCCCCATTGCAGATAGGCTTCTCTTTCTCTCATGGCAGGTAAAGGAGCTCTCCCTCTGCTCCTCCCACGTCCCCAACCCCCAAAACCCTCCTTTCCAGAACCTCAAAACCTCCAACCTCACAATCATCCTGCTCCTCCTTCTCCAATCAATCCTCTCCTCCAAGAACTTCTACACCCACCAACCAGCAAAGAAAACACCAATTCCACTCAATCTCCCAAAACCAAACTCCCCACTGTTCCCCTCTCCCAAACAAGACCCCCCACTTCCCGCAAACCCCGCCTCGGAAAATCCCGCAACAACAACAACCATCGAAAGCCCTGGTCTGCCAGGGGCGTTTCTCTACGAGGCCAGCAATGCCTGCAAACCCTCCTCAATTCCGACGCCCATACCCATGTCGACCAATTGCTCGACGAATTGCTCCTCAGTTTAACCAACGAATGTGACTTAGAATCTCTACCCAAAGATCTTTTAGGCATAATTAAAGGGCTGGCATTCCACAAGAAGCACCAAACTGCTCTTGGTGTCTTTGAATGGATGCGAAACCGCAAAGATTCTGAATTTTTGTCCCTTTTTAGTGGGCCCCTTGTTGCTGTTATTGTCAGCATTCTAGGCATTGAAGGGCGTGTTTCTGCTGCTGCTTCTCTGCTTCATAGTCTTCAAAAGGATGGTTTCTCAATCGACGTCCATGCTTATACTTCTCTGATTAATGCCTATTCGATAAATGGGAGGCATCAGGAAGCTGTAACTACATTTAAAAAGATGATCCAAGAAGGTTGGAAACCCACCCTCATAACTTACAGTATAATTCTCAATGTTTATGGTAAGATGGGTATGCCTTGGAATGAGTTACTTTCGCTCATTCAGGCAATGAAGAAAGATGGGGTATCTCCTGATTTATATACTTATAACACTCTTATAAGCTGCTGTCGCAGCAGGTGTTTGTATGAAGAGGCTGAGAGGATTTTTGAGGAGATGAAGTCGTTGGGTTTCACTCCTGACAAGGTTACTTATAATGCTCTTTTGGATGTTTACGGTAAGTCTCGTAGGCATAAGGAAGCAATGGATGTTTTGCAGGATATGGAATATAATGGGCTTGCGCCAAGTATTGTGACTTATAATTCATTGATATCAGCTTATTCCAGAGATGGACTATTAGAGGAAATGATGGGACTCAAGACCAGGATGGTGGAAAAGGGAATTAGGCCTGATGTTTTTACTTACACGACTCTCGTCTCAGGCTTTGAGAAGGCTGGGAAAGATGAATCTGCAACTATGATCTTTGAGGAGATGAAGAGTCTTAATTGCAAGCCAAATCTCTGCACTTACAACTCACTGATCAAGATGCATGGGAATAGAGGGAGGTTTGTGGAGATGATGAAAGTTTTTGAAGAGCTCAGGTCGAGTGGGTGTGCCCCAGATATTGTTACATGGAATACACTGTTAACAGTGTTTGGGCAAAACGGTATGGATTCAGAAGTGTCATTGGTCTTCAAGGAGATGAACAAGGCAGGGTTTGTACCTGAGAGAGACACAGTTAATACATTGATTAGTGCCTATAGCAGATGCGGATTGTTTGACCAAGCTATTTTGATTTATAAGAGAATGCTTAAGATAGGCATGGCCCCCGATCTTTCCACATACAATGCCCTATTGGCTACATTGGCTCGTGGGGGCATTTGGAAACAAGCTGAGACTATACTTGAAGAAATGAAGGATGGTGGTTGTAAACCCAATGAGCTTACCTACTGCTCCTTGCTACATGCTTATGCAAAATGGAAAGGAGATTGAGCGAATGTGCGCTCTAGCAAATGATATATATTCAGGGATTATTCAACCGCACACTGCGCTTTTGAAGACTCTTGTTTTGGTTAACAGCAAGAGTAACCTTCTAGTTGAGACGGAACATGCTTTCTTGCAGTTGAGGAGCAGGGGCTGTTCCCTTGACAGAACTACTCTTGATGCCATGCTCTCCATCTACAGCAGGAAGCAGATGGTTGCAAAAGTGAATGAGATCATGGATTTCATGAATGAAAAAGGGTTTATTCCTAGCTTAACAACATATAATTGCTTGATATATATGTTTAGCCAGTTGGGGGATTTTGAGAGATCAGAAGAAATTCTAAGGGAAATTCAAGAAAAAGGTCTAAGGCCTGATCTTGTTTCCTATAATACTGTCATTTTCGCATATAGCAGGCATGGTCAGATGCGAGATGCCTCGCGGATGTTCTCAGAACTGAAGGCTGCTGAGCTTAGCCCCGACATCATCACTTTCAATACATTTGTTGCCAGTTATGCACTCCATTCAATGTTTGTAGAGGCTGTTAATGTTGTGCGGCACATGATCAAACATGGATATAGGCCAAATGGGAACACCTATTGTTCCATTGTGGATGGATATTGTAAACAAGGAAGGAAAGCTGAAGCTTATGCATTCATTCGGAACCTTAGAAAGATTGATTTACACATCACTGAGAAGGAAGAATATCGACTATCCAAACGAATACCAAAGTACTAGTTTGAAATTTGAGATTCTCTTTGGGATATAGAGCAATGGGTCAAGGGGTGTGTCCTCTAGTTCCTCACCCTCATAGGCATCAGATTCTTAATCCATATGCAAATGAGAACCAGATTCTTTGACATAAATTACTGTCAGTTACTAGATCATTGTAGATGATTCAGGGTGCAAATGTTCATGAGTCTTCGGGGCCCTGAGTTTTATACTGATTTAGTTCAGCTACATCTTTTAAGAATGCCAAGTGTCTTTCAATGGAAGAGGGTGATGAGGAAATGCAATACCATCCATCATATGAAGGTATGTACAAGTAGAACCACATGTATATCATTAAGATGGGTTTTACTCTCCTCGATTGAACTTAGTTGCTTTTGCTTCTGTATTTCAATCTACCACTCTTTGTCAACTCTGTAACCTACTTGTAACTATTGTGCTCTATGTCCAACAAGATATCCATTGGTATTATGTACAGCTATGCTACAGTATTCTATGAAATGACCAATTTACTCATCTTGGACTCATCTGGGATTCTTCACCGATTCTTCTATTGCTAATTGCAGCTTTTTGGTAGTTGACATAATATTATTACATTTCTTCTGAAACCTAACTTGAACATTGAAATCTCTATTACCTTAATATTTAGAGTAAGAATTGTACATATTTTGTTTATCAATGCAATTTATGCATATCAATTTTATTTAAAAGTAAACATGTACTTAAATATCATGATGATGATGTGGTCTTGCATTACACAAGGATGATCATTCCTATGTGGGGTCCATATGACATAGGAGAGTTATGGGGAGTTACTCATGAGGAGTGGGTAGTTGTTCTTGACTCATGGGGAAAGTAATGGGTCATGGTAGTTGGTTTACCTATGAGTAGTAGTAGTTTTTATATTTGTATGTATGAGTGTGAGTAGTGGGTGCAGTTATTTGTAGGAGTGGTGGACAAAATTGTGTTAAGTTGTGTTAGTCATAGAGAGTGGGTCAAATTATGGTAGTTATAAGTTCATGTATCTTGTATTTAAAGATGGCATCATAGATGAATGAAAGGGGTATCCTATCTTCTAGCAACTTTTTATTGAGTTATTGGAGGGCCAAGGTTCCCCTCGAAGTGAACCTACAGGTTTTTCTTTTGCTTTTTGTGAAAGAAGAAGTGTGCACGTAACAGATGACTCCACGAATTTTATGTTTTGGGATTTGCAAAAGTGGGCAGGCACATCATACTGGTATTAGATTTCGATACACTCTTGTATTTATTCAACTTATATGTACAGTTGCATGCCTAGCCTTTATATATGTATGGTTAATTGTATTATCAGTATGCTAATTGTGAAGATTTTACAACGTCTTGCGTGGCTTCATATGCTGCCACATTATTGCTACATCCTACCTGTGCAACAAGTAGATCCCAATTTAAGTGACCTTGACCCAAAAAGCACGAGTTAAAGACTTGGTCGGACTCTACCATTTTTAAGCATAAAAAATGATTGTTGATGGAGGTAACGGCCAGAATTGAACATGGTTCATTTCCCAGACAGAGGCTTGAAAATAATCTAAAAAAAAAAAACCCCAAGGATTCTTCAACTATAGTGGAGCTACACAACCATCAAGGAAGGAAATCTCAAAAAAAAAACTTTATTCACGTAATTGTAATGCATGGAGATAAAAGGCTACAATTGCTTTTATTCAGGGGGAAGCTGTCCACTCCTTTTTCATGTAATTATCTTTGTTTATGATTGTTATGGTTGCTTGTTTTAGTTGAATGGCATAATGCATATTATACGTTATGTTAAGAGTTGATCCTTTTCTTGCATGAGAATGGAAAAGATGAATTTTAATTATCTATTTGTTGTGTTGGGATAACCTGTGTGCAGAAATGGTAATTTTTCATGCATAATGGTGGGGTAAATTGATTTAGACATGTTTGATTGGTCCTTTTAGTTGAATGGCACACTATGTTTTGGTTAAGTTGATCCCTTTTACCCATATACACAAATTGAATTTCAATTGTTTATTTGTTCTGTTTGAATAACGTTTGTGTATAGCTGATCATGTTTCATGCATAAGGCTGGGCCAAGCTGTTTTACCATCTTTAGTGATTTTCTTTTTCAATTTGCCAAACCATATCCATAATAATAATAATAATAACAATAATGTGATTATTATTATTATTATTATTATGGAGGGGCCATTGTGCCAAGATCACAATTTTCCTTTGGCATTTATCTTGGCTACACATTCTTATTTTTAAAATTTACAGATTTATTTATTATCTATGTTCTATCCTTGATGATAAACTAATTGTTCTATGAAACTCTGCAGGGACTTCTAACCATTAACTCTGTCATCCCAGAATACCAGAAATCCAAATGTGTTCCTTTGTGTCTGCGTGACACTCTGTAAGTATGTTTTACCCAGATTATGTCTTTGGGAAACAGAATTACAAATTGTGTGGGGAGGATATTCAGATGCTGATACGATTGAGGAACAGAAGGGATGCATATCAGAAGAATGAGGGTTTCAGTTGCAGCAATGTGTCTTTAAGTTGAAGCTATGTGACATGCTTTAGTGGGGAAGTTTGGGACGGACAATCAGAAATCTGATATTGAGGAATGTGGTTTTAGCTTGGCTGAGAAAATGAACGAAGTTTTCATCTGGTAGGAGTTTGGTTAGGGAGAATTGAGTTATAATTGGAAATTGATGGTAGATCTGTTTCTGAATTTCCTGTGCTGTTTTTAGATATCATGATATAGCATAAACAACAGTAAAAAAAAAAAAAAAATTGGGTTCTTGGAATTTTGTAAAGCTACATTTTTCTTGTGGGTGTAAAAGAAGAAAAGGATGGACTGATAACCTGATCTGAAACTGGCCCACGGCCCTCCACCTGCTTCCTGCCTCATTCCTTGGACATGTCTAACATGATTTGAAATTGGCCATGCCACTATTGTTGCTTCCTGGCCCACAACTCAGGTATGGAGTGTGTGTTGTTGGTATGCTGGCTTTATATTTTTTTTGTGAAATTATGATCAAGACCAACAAGTACAGCATTAATACTAGTCTAACTTACCTTGTGGGTCCACTTTGAATACCTTTATGCATAGTGGATGGTCAGATATGAAAAGGTTTTTATAGTTGGTGTATGGCTAAAAGATTACCTATTTGATGATTATAACTATGTCATCAGGGGCATCTAGAATGAATGAACAGTTCATTTCATTCTGACTGTTTGTTTTGCCTGCTCTTGATTCAATGATTATGATCACCAAATGAAACTTGACATTTAGGGTACATGTACCAGTATTTAATCATTTACATACAACCATCCACCATGCCTATTGTGGTAGCTTCAGTAGGCCCACAAGGTGGATGGGACAGTTGGACTTGTTGATCATTTACCTTACCTTACCTACAAATCTTCTTGCCAACTCCTGCATTTGATGTCCACAGTGTCATGATTTGAAGCAGTCTGATCAACCTTGCTGTCTTTGTGAGTCACATTGCAAATTTTTTGGATTGGAAAGTCCTCTGAAGTCTGAACCTACAATGAATTGAGGCTTGTATTATCAGTGATCTTCGTCTTCGTCTTCTTAGCCCTCTCTCGTCAAACTGGGTTTGCTTAAAGAGCTATACTAATAGACCATATAATAAGCTATGATGTCGTTGATCCTAACTACTAGCTAGGGTGCAAGGGAGTGATCTCTGTGTGCATGCATATGTGTTATTGGTGAATGGATGTGTAAGGCCCTAGTTGGAGGCAATGGGGGAATACAAATAAATACTGGAAGATTCAAAGTGCAGTAAAATTGTAAAAGAAATTACCAATGTCTTATGCATGCTACTTTAGGAAGTGCAACACATTTAGAGGTGGCCTTTCCATGGGGGTGGCAAAACCTGACCCTAAACATAAATGGGTCAGATAAGGATTGGGGGACCCAACCCATTTAATAATTGGTTCAGGTACAGGTTTTAAGTGCTGACGATCTGCCCACAATAAAATCTGATAGAGAAGAAGCCTTAGCCATTTCTTTCTCTGTCTCTACTATCTTCTCTCTCTGTCCCTTCCCATTCACGCCTTTCTTTCTCTGACTTGTGGAACCTCCTATTCTCTTCTCTCTTTCTGTAGCTTGCAAACATTGTGACTGAGGATTGCTGCGAAGAAACGTTTTCCAGGTAACAATTTCTTTTACTCTAATTGCTCTTTGTTGTTGTCGTTGTTTTCTCATCCTTTTTCCTTTTTTTTAAAATCTTCTTTTGGGTATCTCTTTACTTGTGGGTTGGATACAGTTGGGAAAGTCAATGTGTTTAAGTGGGTTGGGTTTGGGTAAAGCCATAATTCCTTGTGCCAATGACTCCACTTGACCTGTTGCCATCCCAATCTCTATGGTTGAGGCTTTAGACTTAGTGATGATGACGATGCCGGGCGATGTGAATACTCAGTCCTATTCATTTTATTATTTTTCTTTAATTACAGTCTTCCATCTCTATATCTGATCCATCCATTTTTGTTAGTTGATGCTCTCAACTTTGTAACCTTTTTTTTTTTTTTTGGTAAAAAACTTTGTAACTTTCAATTATTTTGTTGAAGTTGAATGTTTGAAAGTTTTCTTCCAGCATCTTATTGTTATTTAAAATAAACATTTTGTAATTAAAAAGTATTGAGTCCATTTATTGGCAATCTTGCCTCAACCTCTCAAAAAGGCTCAATCCGGAAAATACTAGCATCCACAAAATTGGAAGAAAATAAAAAAGAGAAAGAAAAGTAAAACTCAATTTGGAAAATGCTAGTGTTTTCAATGCTGGTTCTTTTCACCCTTTTTGATGTTATTTCTTATGTTGTATTGAATTGTTCATCAATTGATCCTTACATAATCTTTTACGTTTATTTTAACTTTATCTTTTCTGGTCTTTTAAATTTTCTTTTCCTTTTATCTTTTATTCATTTGTTTAGTTTCTTTATTCTTTCTTCTTTAGATTTTAGTAGTTCCTTCATGTTTTTATCTTGTTTTTAATCTTCTACACCTTTTCCACATATTTGCTGAGATTTTCTTTCCCTTTCTTTTTTATTTATTTATTTAAGGGGCAGTTTGTTTTCTTGGAATTGAATCCCTAAGAATTCAGGATAAAATTATTTAGTCATGTATCAGCCGCAACCTAAGAATCCTATGAAAGAATAGTATGTTCCGCCTCAGTCAAAGAAAAACATCAAGGCAACACATACGATACACAATCATACAAGTGCACCAATCAACACCCCTCATTTCAATGTGTTCCTTTTTAAAAGAAAAAATAGTACATTGTTGTTGTTGTAGTTGTTATTTTACCAAAAGAGGGAAAAGATCACACATTATTTGGGCCATTGAAAATATCTGATCTTGTGCGTGGAGACCATTGATAAATGATATACAGATCTTTGCCATGTTTATGGAAAATCCTTTCCAATGTTCCAACTCTTTTCAATAAATAAAGTTGCCACTAGGATCCAATGAAATGATCCCATCACAAAATCTTAGTCCAATTGGGCGATTAAAACACCATTTGGTTCCATTTCATTGATTTAAGTTAGGCAGTGAACTTTTTCCGTTTTAATTTTATAACTTTTCATTGTCATTTGTCTTAGAGATGATTTCATCCTTGACGGCGTCAACAATGGCAACACCGTTTGAATGGCCTTCATGCCACGTGGAGATTTGTCCTCATTTGTTGCAAGTTGCAGTGTGTGCATGTATGAGCCCACGTAATGAGCAAAACCAGCACGGAGGATCTTCTGTTTGGGAGTAAAAATCCTGAGTGCCACGGCATGTTTGTAGCTGGTAAAAAGAATACAACAGGTACCAACCAGTCTTTTCTTCCTAAAACACAACTTCATAAAGATTTGAGTTGGAGTGAAATGAACAAATGGTAGATGAGGCTTTTTTTTTTTTTTTCTTCTTCTTCTTCTTCTTTCGAAAACAAAGCAATAATAACAATAACAAAAGCGAAACCTTCTGGAGTCAATTTTAAAATTATGGACATTTGACCTACCAGCAACCATGAATTGAACATAGATTGTAAATAGTGATTTCATACCTTAGATATTAGTTTTAAAGAGAAAAACCTTTCAATTGAAGTTTGGGACAGTATGCACAACATAAACGTGCAAGAAAAAGGTTTGTTCATTGACAGAATAGTTCAGGACTCGGGAGCCCCTCCTTTTATTTTCTGACCGGTCTAAAATGTTATATAATTCGATGGAAGCTGATCTTTGGCACCCATTTTTAAAAGCAAAGTGTGTTGTCAACCTAATGATAAATTTAACTGGTATGCATGGCATGTAACCTCTGGATTAGCACTCATCCAAATTCAATCTAATTGGAGTGGGAATTCCACCGTTAGATTTACCTCACGTCAATGAATAATTTCGTGAGTTTTACATTATTGTCAATCCAACAGTTCTTCCTGCTTAAATTGAGATGTAAGATTTCTTTGTTGATGTTAGATCTAACGGCTGAGATTCATGAATAGCTAAGAGTCAATTGGGAGCCTGAGAAAGTAAGACTAACTCTCTTTTGTAAGTGGGATTAGCTGCGTATTCTTCTATGGGATTTTTATTTGGAGGTTACAAGGCATGTTGGTTTCGTTCTTTAAAAGGAGGGAAGCAACCGGATTGCTGCAACTCGACCGGGTAAATTTCAACAGTCCTATTTTTATTATCTTCATTATGAGATGGAAACTATTGTATGTAAAAGAAAAGGAACAAAATAATTTAAGTTTTTAGAAGTCCAATCCTAATTACAGGAAAAATAACTTATGCCAACTGGAATTGAGACCACGAGTTTTATGAAACCATGTGCTACGCCTCGGATCATTAGTCAATCATATTTCTAATACGAGCCGTTGATAATTGAAATCAATTTTTCCATTCTTTTTGTATCTGTAATAACTGGCGGACCTACATACAAGCTTCCGGGGGCAGTCACCCCGTCGGACTTGGGCCCACATCGAAAATGCTTATGAGAATTCCTGGTCTACTTGGAAAATCCAAATAAAAATTCTGGATTTGCCTCCAAATCTTACATAAAGATCTTGAGTCCGCCCCCCTTAAGCGAAAACCCTTGGTCCGCCATTGTTGGTAATAGTGCAAAAGAAGTCTCGGCCTCTGCACCCAGTTGCTCAGGAATAGTGATGTTGAGTTTCTCAACCCTTTGCCTTAGGATTAGCCAATTCTATTTCTTGATGGGGGCATAAAAGGGATATCATTAAGTGATTGAGAGTTACCTTGCTGTGATGGAAGTCATCAGTTTGAGCCTAGCAATGTGAGTTTTTCTAATTTCATGTGCTTCCCAGCTGTAATTAAATGAAAATGGATAAAATGCTAGATGGATTGATGTGAAAGGGTAGGGACGGTTGTAATGGTGGGAGCGAGCCCCATGCTAATATGAAGCAAATGGATACAAATCTCAGAGCAAAACACCTTCTCTGGCTTGTTTAATATTAAGTTTTTAGGAACGCTAAACATATGCCTATCAAGGAGCTAACATTGAAAGGGTAAAGGTGAAGATTTGTGAAACTTTGTCAAGAAGTGGTCCCTAGTAAACCAAATGTGAATCAAACCTACAAAGACGGGCTCTTAACTACATCTGCTCTTTACATCCTTCTCACCTCTTTCAATTTCCTCTTCCTTCTTTACACCTTAATTTACGGTGAGATCAAACAAACAGATGCCTATCAAATGATTGATCCCACAGTGACCATGATTCTTTTATGCCACTGTTTACCCGGGACAATTCCGATATCGAACAAGTTTACACTTCCGTCCCCACATTGCCATTTTGAAAGGTGAAAGTGGGGAAAGTTACATCAATCAAACTGAAGGGTACAGTTTTATTAGAAAGAGAAAGATCAAGATGCCTTTTCTGATGATTTGATCATCTCTCTACCAGTCAAACAATAGTTAATCAGACAATGAAATGAAAGATAGGCCACCATCATTTTGCAAGACCACTTGCGGGGAAATCGAATCTCCGACCCCTCACGCCGGCCACGATTGGGATTGGGAACTGGCCCCATTTTGACCTAGGTTTGACTGATTTCCACCAGTAACATGAAGTTAATCAAAAGTTTACACTGCTAAATTTAGGGGCTATAAATCTGCTTCTTTAGCCGGAAACCTCATGATTATTCAAATGTGTCACAAAACAACATGAAATCCAAACGTCTCACACTAGAGTTCCCCAAATTGGGTGGGAAATAAAAATCAACTCTTGAAGGAAAAAAAAAAAAAAAGTTCAGCACATTTTGATATCTAGGTATTTTTTTTCAGCGAATTCTGAAGTAATGCTAATCCTCATAAGATTTATGTTTCCTGACATCAGAGAACCTGCTGTGATATGATTGAAAAAACAGAGGAATGGTAGGTGGAAGAAGACCCGTGATGTCCCAACAGATACCAAAAAAATGCTCTTCTGCTTCCCCAATAAAAAATAAAAAAAAAACACACACTACCCATTAAGAAATGATAATAATAAAAGCTATAATAATTGCAAACAACAGAGAAGATCAAGACCCAATACCCAAACATTTATTTCACCACAAGTGATGTAACAAGAAAGAAAAACAAAACCTTCAGAAAAAAAAAAGCCCCAAGAAGTAGCAAATCTGCAAATCTATTATCTATAATCATCATCATCATCATCATCATCTTCTAATCAATTGAAGAATCATCATCATCAAGGAACTATCCTATTTCCCTTAAACTTGTCTATCCAAGAAGAGAAAGAAGTGGTAGAATTCCTAAACCCCAAGAAACCATGTTCCTTGCTCTTATTCATGCTATCCAACATAGACTCCTTCAAACCCAACATAGCATCCACAAACCAGAAATTCCCAATCTCCTCCAACTTGGTTTGCTCCAGCTCATTCAATATCACAATCTCATCCCAAACACTTGACTTGTCCTTCATCATCTCCTCCATACTAAACCCTTCTTCTTCTCCCTCCTCAATCTCCACCCCAAACTGCTCTGCAAGAATCTTCCACAGATGCTTCCACTTGAACACGTCCCCATTGCTACAATTGAACGCCTCGTTCTTCGCATACGGATCCACCGCCGCCCATATCTGATGCTCCGCGATCAGGTCCGCATCCGACACGTCCGAAAACCCGTTCCACGCCTCTCGGGTACCCGGGAACCGCAGAGGCTTCTTCTCATGCTTGCAGATGGCCGCGTAGATGCAGAGCGACCCGACAATGTTCATCAGGGCGAAAGGAGAGAATCCGAATATGACGGAGGGTCGATGTACCGTCCACGTCAGCCCTTCCTTCTTCGCCACCTCCTCGAAGAGGATGTCCTCCTGGGTGTAGTAGAAATTGGGGGCGGGCAGTCGGGGCAGGTCCTCGTGGTAAGGCGGGTCGTGGGGTCGGATCTTGCCCAAGGATTCGAAGGATCCGACGTAGTGCTTGCGGCCCGTCTGGAGGCAGATGTGCTGGAGGTCGGGGGCGTTGGGGATTACCGATTGGAGGACGTGGCGGAGCATCGAGCCGTTGACTTCGCAGTTCTCGGCTTCGGTGCGGCGGTCGACCCAGGCGACGTAGAAGATGTGGGTGACGTCGGTGAGGGGGGAGAGCTTGGATTGGGCGTCGGAGGGATCGGAGACGTCGCATTGGATGTATTCGATGGGGTGGTCGAGGGCCCAATCGGGGCGGGGGCGGCGGGCGACGCCGTAGACCTTCCATGGGCCGCCGGGGGTGTCGGAGAGGGGGAGTATCTCCGCCAGGCTGTTGCCGACGATGCCCGTGACGCCGATGATGAGGGCGACGCTCTGGTATTTGGGCCCGCCTTCGGATTCATCCAACTTCTTCTGTGGAATCAAAGGGGAAGGAATTAAGGGTTAGTTAGATTTAGAAGAAAGAGAGCGGGATTGGAGGAGTAATTGTTGGGGGGTTTTGTGAGATTTTACCTTTGCAGCGCCTATGGCGCCTGCCCACCACCAGCTCCTCATGTTTGGATGATTTTCCACACCTGCTGCTGCTGCTGCTGTTGCTGTTGGGATCTGATTTCTCTTCTTCTGCTGCTGCTTCTTTTATTGTTTCTCCTTGTGAATCGAGATAGAGAGCGAAGCGAGCAGCGGAGTGAAGAAAGAAGAAGACGGAAATGAAAATAGAAATGAGCAGCGGGGTTTGTTGGTTTTGAGTGTTTTTAAGTTGTTGGAGACAGGGTTTAGACGGGCAGATGTTGATCCGCACACGTGGCACATGTCATTGCCAGTTCAGATCTCTCGAATCGTGAGGGGCCGGAGTTCGTCACGAAAGTCGTCAAGCTATAAAATTATTAAAATATGGTCCCATTCCTGGATGGTTGTGGCAGGGAAGAGGATCTCCCCTGTTCCCTGTTTGGACCAATCAGGGGTTGGGAAGTTTTTTTTTTTTTCATTTGAGTGATGGGATGTGCTGATGGGGTGGCACCTTCTTATTTGACCAAACAGGAAAGTCCTGGTTGGTTCAAATAGGAGATCCTTTTCCTGTAGGTAGTGGTTGCGTTGGGGAAGCAGATCTCCTGTTTAGTCCAAATAGAAAAAGCTGTTTAGTCTAAATAGAAAAAGCTGTTTGGACTAATGGGAGAGTGCCACATAGGGGAGAAGATGTCCAATCATCTACATCCCATCTCCCCAATTGAATAAATTTTTTTTCTCCCCCATGTGGCACTCCCCCATTGGTCCAAATAGGTTTTTCCTGTTTGGACCAAAGAGGAGATCCGCTTCCTTGCATAGGAGTTGATCTCTATCTATTGGGGCCCTCAACTTTGGCAGATAGACACGACCGTCTTCCTACGTGTAGAACAATCGCCCCCATGTAATCGTAATCGTACAAACACAGCTACTAGTAGGTGGGCCATACATGTAATAACTATCGGCGGCTATGGAGAACGTAGTAATTAAACCATTCGAGGATTCTAGACACGTGACTTTTTTCTTTTTTTTTTTTTACTAGAGCACGTGATTTAAAATGATTTTATACTGATATCCATGGGCTGACAGTACCCAGACATGATCTGAGCCTGACTCAGATTGGGCTGTATTAACAAAAATTAGACCCACATTTAAACCTATATTTATTAACAAAAATCCTCTAAGACTCTGGCCATACTCCAAAGTTTAAATTAGACACAAACCAATAAGTTAATTTGCAAAAATGAAATAAGATCTAAATGAACAATCATTAACTTTTTAAATTTATAAACCACATGTTGGTTGACCCACATTTAAACCTATGTTTATTAACAAAAATCCTCTAAGACTCTGGCCATACTCCAAAGTTTAAATTAGACACAAACCAATAAGTTAATTTGCAAAAATGAAATAAGATCTAAATGAACAATCATTAACTTTTTAAATTCTGCCAGTGCAAATTAGAACCTATCGTAATGGGCAATATGGACAACCTTTGTTTGGGTTATAATAAGCCTAATGTTAATTTACTTATGATAAGATCTTAAACCAAACCTATGCTCAACTGATATTGGGTTGATAATTTAGAGCCAAGCCTAGATCATAATGACACAATTTGACATTCTCTGTGGCTTAAGCCAACTGAAGGAGAAAATAGTGTGGAAACTATCATAAACACCACCATTGCTTGATTCTTTTATTTTACTTATGCCATATACATTGTATTTTCCTTATATCCACAATCCTCCTAAGAAGGAAGAGTATACAAAAATATTCTTGAATAAACTAACAAATTGTCCACTTGAGCAAAACAAAACAAAGCAAAACGAAAAAAAAAAAAACAACAAAGAGAGAATTATTTATACCATGAACATAGTATATATTTTTAAAATAACAGCTATAGAAATAAATAGCAAAAATAATAGAAATAAAAGAAAGAATTCCTAAAAAAAAATTTAAAAACATAGTATTAACATAAGAAAATACCCTCATTATATTAATTACTGAATATAAATTTTAGGGTTTTTTTCAGAAAAAACCCGTTTCGACTCTTACTACAGCAATTTTTACTTTTAGCAGCGGTCAAAAACCACCGCTAAAAGCTGATTTTCCGCCGCTAAAGGTTATAGCGACGGAAAATGGCCGCCGCTCTGGCCGCCGCTAAATGTATGCGTCACTGTTTCATTCTATGGCTGATAAAAACCGCCACAAATGGAACATTAGTGGCCTTTTTTTATCCGTCGCTAAAACCTCTTTTTTTTTTTTTTTTTTTTTGAAAAAAATGTATTTTAACCTCCATTATATACAATATTTGTAAATGCTTTAGTTTCCCTTTCCTCTTCTTTTCCCAAGCATTAATTTCTTAACTTTCTGTTTTCAGATTTAGTTAAAGAAACAATAATTAGTGGTGAACCATAAACCTTTACTTAGTGGCGGGCCACTATGTAAAAAAAAAAAAATTCTTTGGGTGGGCTATATGTAAACTAACATAAATATTCCATAACATTGAGGCTTTCCAAATTTTCTGGGGGACATGCCCCTCCCTTTGAATAAGAAAGGTAATTCGAAACAAATATTGTAAGATGTGAAACATATGTATACATAAATACAAAGTTTACAAATTTAATTTGGTTTATATATCTCAAGTGGAAAAAAAAAAAAAAAAAACACACCCTAAAAGCCAAAATACCAATGCCTTAATTGTGTAGTCAGAGAATCCTGACTCAAATTGTTCCAAGCAGTTGTTTTCTTGGATATTATATTTTTTTGTTGAGCCTGTTGGAGAGGAATTATGACCGGCAAAGGCTGTATTTTTATAGTTTGTTTGGCCATAATCTCATTTTCTCTATGCAGAGGATCCCAATTCCCCACTGAGAATCTAAGATAGCTCCAAGCAGTTGCTTTCTCGTGTCAGGTGATCTTGATTATATAGTGTGTCCTGGACCAGTATGGGTTGTTTTATTTATTTATTCAATTTTTTTAGTTTCTTTGGCAGTCCTCTCCTTGTGGGACCCATCATTTGGGTCAGGTGACCCAGTGTCCCATTCAGATTGGCCAAAGCTACGTCTACAACTTCACCATCAACGGCCAGAGGGGCACTTTCTTCTGGCACGCACACATCTCATGGTTGCGATCCACCGTCTATGGGCCCATCATCATCCTTCCCTCCCTCAATTCCTCATACCCATTTCCCAAACCATACAGAGAAGTCCCAATCATATTCGGTGAGCATCACTAACATCATCTGTAGATCCTTTAACCATCTGAATGAGTTGGTATGAAATTTTGTTGCAAGTGTAGGTGAATGGTGGAATGTGGACCCTGAGGATGTCATCAAACAGGCTCTACAGACTGGTGCAGGTCCTAATCTATCTGATTCTTACATCATCAATGGCCTCCCCAGACCCTTGTACAACAACAACAACACACTTGCACTTGGTGTGGGTGTTCTCTCCACTGCTAATACAGCCCAAGAAAAGAAATGAATGTTAACATGTCTTGAACTTGGAAGTAATACTGTGCATGTCTGTCATTTCAGAAACTAGAACACATACGGTAATGCTGGAACCTAGAATCGGTATCAAAATATAGTGTTGCTACAAAGGATATTAAACATGGAACAGTCATTAAGGTCCTTGAATTACACAACTGCATGAGAAACAGAACGAACCTAGCCAGAACATTCAGGTACCCATTTGATTCAGATGGTACAAGTGCTGGTTGCTTGAAATTTGGCTGGTTGCTTGAAAGCCATATTTCTGCTAGGAGTCTTACAAACCACCTTAATGTTTAAAGCCTATAAGAGGAATGTAGAACTAGCTAAACTTTCGATCAATCAACTATCTGTGTAGGCATATCAGAAGAGTCTCTTCACTGAAGTTCTTGAATGTGGGGCTCATGACTTTGAGATCCGAACTGTTTATCTGTTAACTACAATGGTTGGTAAGTTATAAACTGAAAATCCGGATCCATAGTTTTATAGGAAACATTTTCTAAGCGTTTTGTTGAAAACATAAAGGAAATGTAAGCATATTTAACTTAAAATTAGTATTACACCAGTCCTGTAATCTTGCTTTTTCATATATGAAGTAAAAGAAAGACCCAGTCCTCTTCAAGCTACTTTGCTAAGGAACAAAGAATTTTCTTTCCAAAGGAAGCTTCTGGTCTGATATCAGATCTAATGATACCAGTCCTGCAATCAATGCAGCCCAATCTGAAATAAGAGTGACCAAAGACGTAATGATGACCAATTTAAAATAGCCTTGAAACAGAGAACTTGACAAGAGATCAATTAGAATTAAAAAAAAAACGACAATAATGACCAAATCAAAGATTTTGGGAATGGAGAACCTTTTTCCATTAATTTCTTTAGAGTACCATATCAGTTTTAGATCCCTTACAAGATCCTTGCAACATCCCTTCAGCTTTACATTGTACCTACAATCCAAAAGAACTGTGACTTGTACTCTTGATATAATCACTATTTCCTATTAATCATCCAATAGTTTGGCCCCTCCACATATCACTTTCGTCATTATGTGCCAAGCTTAATGATAGGCGTGCCTTGTTAACTCTATGGTTAGGAAGTGAAGATCCCTGAAACAAAATATATAGTAATTAACAAATTAACTTTATGATACATTTAGGTTGAAACTCAAAAGTCTATTTTATGCGTATACAGAATCCTTATAGTTTAGTGCCGGCCATCCCAATCTCACAAATATCTATCAGTTGGGATATGCTTTTTGTGTGTTTTTGTTTGTTTTGGGTTGGGCTGGGTTGTAAAAGTTTGCAAGAGTACTAATGATTTTTAAGCATGACTCACTTGAAACAAATAAAAATAAAAACAGCAAAACACAATAATCCGGTCATAAAGAAAAATCTTACCCTGTTGTCACTCTCAAGAGTGGCTTTTTCTGAACTCATGCCTCCACCATTATCGGTACAAAAATAGAGATAAGCTGAACCTTCCCATGTTCTGCTTTCAATTTCTTAAGACGTTCCTATACAGAAATAAAATAAAGAATGAATTGGTCTCTTTTAGTGACATGTATTACACTCAAAGTTGCTATCATTTCGACTTCCACAAGCCAAGTTTTAGAGTGACAATGAATTGGTGACGTTCCACGAATAAAAGAAAAGAAATAAAGAAGAGATATTCTAAATACTTAAAGCATGCCTGGTACGAAGGTCATGATAACCCATTAATTGACAACTAAATAGGATTGTAAGATAATGAAGCTAAGATAATAACTTTAATGAAGTTATTTGTTTGAACAAAATCCTTCACCATGCTGACAGTGACATGCTTGGTAACATCTGAACATGAATTTTAGAACCTAGAAAACCCACCAGTGCCTGGACCAACAATCAATGAAAAGATGGTTAATTTCTTTAGTTACTAAATATTTTAAGAGACAGATTTTTGCTTTAAGTAACACACATTGATTGTCCAGATAAGTAGATCAATTTTTGCTAAGTCACATATTCCTGGTTATGATAATGAAACTCATTTCAATTGTATGATCACCAGGCATTTAAAAAACCACAAAAAATATTGCCTAGTAGTCTCATACAAAGCTTAACAGCTAATGTTGCATGTTTGAGTTTGACATGTAGAAATCATGGCTGGTGATCTTAATCGATATGGAGGCAAACGCTAGTTTCAATGGCTTAATAATGCATGCAAAGTAAGTAAATACTATGTAATATGATGTGGAAAGAAGGGGCAAGGATGACTATTTCAAATTCTAAGCTGATTTAGTCCATCATCATGCAGGCAGAGATCAGCAAAAAAATAAAATAAAATGCAATCTGTCAAAACACAATCAGTATAAAGTCTTCTTTTCATTTACTAAACAATCAGTACAGTAGGTATTTTTGGGATGCCATAGAACATAATTTTTAGGACCCGTTTATTTAATATAATTGAATATATAGGAATACAATAACAAATGCCTCAATCATAGTTGAGGTTCATGGCCTTCACCATCCTTTGCATCGCTTGGACCCTTCACACTAGACATATGTGCGGACAACTTGAAACAGCCGAGCCATGGCTCCTATTTCAACTCAATATAAAGCCATGCTAAATAAGTTTTCTAACTCAAGTGTGAATAGGAAACTAAGGAGGAAAGACAAGACTCTGCAATTTGACTATGGACTATAAGCACATGCTCCATCACAAAAACAGAGTCATTAAGGCAAGAAGATTCATTAGGAAACACTGGAAATATTTGAAGCTTTTGAGGGTTTATTGAGACAAGTCAACATGAGAAATAGGTAGCTGATATTTGGGCATAAAAATGTTGACAACACTTTCTGCATGCATTATGTTCAGACTTCAGAAACAATCACGGTTTTGATAATAACAATAGGTAGCTGATAGTGGTCAAGAAATTGATGTAGTAAACAAGTGCAAGAGAAAATTCACTCACAGAATGCATACCTTTGCTACCAATTGGGGAAGGGTAATGAATCACACAACTTGTGACATCAGTATGTCTAAAATTCAATAACATTTCCAGCCCATTAGATCACACATCCACCACACCCCATCTATCTCCACCAGTTATTCCAAACTGCTCCTTCAACATTTATTCCTACCCAACCACATGAACAACTATATAAGAAGCAAAATGCAGTCAATATTTGGTAGGGAAAAACCGTGGATCATGTCAATCTACCTACCAAAACAACCAAGAATTAAAGGCACATCATGATGCACTCCAAAGTCCAAATCACAAACAATAACAGATTTAAAAATTAATAAATGAATACAAAGTGAATATTTCATAAGCAAAATCACCACCTATTGGTAATGGAAGTCTTACCAGAAGATTAATCTTCTAACACACCACCCCCCCCCCCCCCCCCCCAAAAGCAACCAGAAGGAGGAGGAGAATGAAAATGAGAATACAAGAAATCCTTTCCTGCAACTAGAAATCCTCAATCTCCAATCTGGCGAAAACACAGCAAGCACAAATAAGGGAATATTTCTATATCTCTAGTTTAAAAAAAGCAAATAAGGCAAAATTTATATATCTCTATATAGTGTTTTCTCAGCTCAGTAACTCTTTCATATGGGTTTTCAAATTTTTTCTGAAAAAGTCTACCCCAAAACATCAGAAAGTGATTTTAGTGATGGCAAATGAAATATCAACCGACAAAAGGCAGAGAGAAAAAGAGGATGTGGGTTGGGGACAGAATAAGAGAATTGAATCTTTATTGGCTAGTCAAATGTGCGAGTAACCCAGCAGTAAGTATCTACTCTTGTTCATGTTTTTTGTCACAATTCTGGCAAAGGGACACAATTGTTGGAAAATAAATAGTCATGTTCTATTTTGTCAAGAATAAAACCTGCACAAATTTATGCATAGCTTCTTGCACTGTATTTTGAGAGAATTGAAACCACACTAACTAGTAAAAGGACATCAAACTAAAAGGGATTAGTTTCATTTTTTTTCAGTTTTTTATAATAGAAATAAGACCTGTACAGAATTGTGCATAACTGTACAAATTCATTGTGTCTTCCAATCACAAAACTTTAACTAGAGAAACACAAAAGACCTGTACAAATTTATGCATAGCTTCTTGCACTATATTTAGATAGATTTTTAGAACACTGATATCAGAAATGTAAATGGAATACATATACACATGTTGACAGAATACAACCATTCTCATACCACATTTGAGAGAAATGAAACTAATTCTAACTTCAAAAACACTCTCTTCATTTTCAGTTTTCTAAGAGAAATAATTATGAAAAAAAAAATTAAACATAAAACGATAGTTTCATTAATGAGATGATGAAGGGTAGTGATGAAGGTGATGGTTGCTGGGGGTTACTAGGTGATGGAGAAGGTGGGGTGGAGAAAAGGGGAGGGAGAGAAAGGAATTCCACAGCTCCCTGATTATTGATGAAGTATTTACACACTTATTCATAAACTGGAGCCACATGCTGCCAAATTTTAATCTCTTCTAAGCTAACAAGGAAATCCAGAGCCTTCCACACATGAAAAACTATAAGCAATATCTTTCAATGGACTTCTTCATCATCATTATCATTTCAGAAATACCAATTACCCCAGTTTTGAAATGAATCAGACCCAATTTGGTTTGCCATAGTTTTAAGACTAGCTGTTACACTGAGGCCAGCCCTTTCCCCAATTACAATTTTCATTCCTTGCAGTAACCAAAATGTATGAATTCAGAGAGAGCCCAAAATGCACATGAAAATCAATAGCATTTCTCAACTGATAAGAAGGCCCAAAGCAAACTACGCATTGGGCCCATTAATCCTCTTAGATAGATTATCAGAATTCATTTAAGAATTCAACCACAAAGTTCCTTAGAGAAAGAGAGGAACGAGCAAGAGCTAAGTTAAAAATGTTGTTTCCACCCTAAACTCGATACCCCACTTCCCCATACTTAAAGTTCAACAGTACAGAATCAAAGATCAACTAGAAAGAATAAGAAAAAGAAGATTGATGATGATGATGATTCTCACCATGTTCTCAAAACAATCCTCGCACGTCACTTTCTTCACCCCTTTGGCAAACTGCAAAGTCAGGTACTTGTTCTTCGGATCAACAATAGTACCAAACTGCTTCATCCGACCCTGACAAACCCCCAATTCAAATTCAAACCCCAAAACAAAAACCCAAATCTCCAAATAAGAAAAATAACAACCAACAGAGATAGAATCAAAGACTTCAACATCGAACCTGAGGGAAATCGATGTAAAGGACGGGATTCTTTGTTCCGATATCCTTCAATTTGCTAATCTTTCCAGCTGAGACTGGAGCCAAAAGGCCTGGGAAGGAGAAGAGGAATTTGTTCTTTCTCTGGCCCTTCTTGACAATATCTCTGCCTTGGTGTTTGAGGATGAGATTGGAAGGGTTGAGCGGAGAGATTGGCTTCGAAGGTGCATTGGAGAGAAGATTTCTCGACAAGGCGAGGGATTTAAGCCTTTTTCGCTCTTCGATCGTTGGATCCAGTTGAGATCTTTCTTCGTCTTCGGCAACTGGTTTCTTCGGTCGGGCCATGGATATATAGAAAAATGGAAGATATGATGGGAGCTCCTGGTGCGATTTCACAGCCTCTCAGATCAAATGGAGAGATCGACCATTCCAGAAGCTTGGAGGATTTTCAACGGATTTTTGGAGTGTGAGAGATAGACGGATTTTTGAAGAAGAGGAAGAGAAATGCTGCACTTCAAATCGCAGCTCCTAGTGCGATTCTTCAACGGATTTTTGAAAAAGTAGCATATCGAAGAAGTAATTTGAAGAAGCAACTGATCCCTAATCGCTTGAGAGGTTTTTAGGGTTTTTGGTGGGGAGTTCAGCGACATAAAAAGTAGGGACCGCCTGTGGGGATGAAAATTTGAACCTTTTAACGGCGGAAACTAGCATCTGCCGCTGATACCCTAATAGTTCTTTCCCATTTGTGACGGATTATAATATCAGTCGCTGATAAGCATGTTTAGGGGCTGAAAATTAAAACAACCACTATTTAACTGTCACTAAAAGTCACTTTTCTTGTTGTGTAGATCAAAAGGGACTGAAAATTTCGTTAGTAACCAAATTGGGCATCCTACCACACTTTACCTTTTTTTCTTGCACTTTTCCACTAAGCAGCAAAATCACTCCTTGTTTTGGACGAGCAGCGATATCGCTACTTACAGAATATTTAAGCGACTCTAATTCCCTTTTCTCATTTGTTATCTTAAGTCCAATAAGAGAATCTCTGGAACCTTTTCCATCTCAGAACCTCTTTTGGAAGTTTCTCTTTCATTTCTCTACTAAAGTGGAAGGTGGACTCCAATAAAGAGGTAGGAATCAAAGAGGAAAGCCAAACCTAGGTTGTTCACCCGTGGGCTACAAAGAGGAAGCAGTAGACAAGAAAACCCACAAGTGCTGGGTAGGGAATCAAAGGTTGGACTTGAGACCATAGTAGCAAGCGGGCATCTGTGTCGATGGAGAAGAAAAGGGAAGATATGAGGAAGAACAAAAAAGTAAGCAAAACAGGGAGCGTTTGGATTTTTATTGCTATGAAGTGAGCAGGGATATCGTTACTCGTGAAAAAAAAAAAAAAAAAGAAAAGGAACAAGCCCAAGGAACTACTTCGAGACATAAGTTTTTTGGGTCCTTTTTTATCTAGTAAAAGTCTAAGGGGATTTTTTTTCCCAAAAAAACCCTAAATTTTAACTGCAAAAAATAAATAAATAAAATAAAATGGGTTACGTGGGTTGACCTTGACCGGACCCATTTAAATGTAGGTCAGGAAAGCTTGACCTGCAACAAACCAGTATATTATTCGGGTAGGGTTGTGTAGGTCATATATTAGTCAAGTTGGGTTGGGTCTTGCCACTTCTAATTATACACATGTTTGCAGCCCACATTTAGAGAATTCAAACCCTTTATCATTACTAACATCCTTTACGTTATTTTTAGGCCTGGGCATAGCATATGCATTTGTTGCTAGTTATATATATTAAAGCAAAGGGGGAGGTGGGCTGTGGAGGGTGTCATGTCATCCCTAAAAAGTCTTTCATTTCAAAGAAATATAGAAGAAAAAGAATGCATAATTTGAGGTTCATCCAAGGATCCCTCCTGACTAATACATAGAATAGTTGTATATGCATTTTAAATCTCCAAATACGTGTATATGCACTTTGAATCTCTAGAACTTTCTCTCTAAGGCCTGTAATATCTCCTTGAATTCCTAAAATCTCTCTTAATAGTAGCAAACATTATCATCTAAATAGAACACAAAAACAGAATCTTGACCAATACACACTTTGAAGTGGGACTCACTAGATAAAGATCATAATCAAGCTACTTCAGTTAGGAAAATTTTTCATGGGTTACTTGGATCTCAAGACATGTGTGCACACAGGGTGTTGAGGGTATAAGAAGATGGACTGTTTAAGAACTTCTCAGCTTTGTGGGACCCACCTGATGAATGGATGGGATGAACTCTGAGCCATGCAGTGGGGCACCACCTTTTCACAAACATGGGTGCCACACTGATTCATGTGGCTCAGGCTACGCGTGAAAGGCCATGGACATGCTTGTGATCTGAGCTCTGGCCTATTGCCCTAAATATAGGTCACATCTATATTTTACAATATGGATCGGGCTAAGCATGGGCCTTTGTTGCTAGTTTTATGTTAAAGGAAAAAGGAAATGTAAGCTTGCCTAGGCTGAAAAGCCAAATTTGCAACTTTTCCTCTACTATGAGCAGTGGAAAACTTGCAAGCAGTGTTACTCAAACATATAAGGTGGAAATGTAGCTTTTGCAGCTTTTCCTCTACTTTGAGAGGAGGAAAACTTGTAAGTAGCGTCACCACTACGTATAAGGCAGAAATGTAGCATTTTGCTAGTTTTGCAACTTTGCCTCCACTTTGAGAGGAGAAAATATTGCATGCAGCATTACCCATACATATAATTTACGAATGTAGCCTTTTGCAACTTTCCTCCACTCTAAGAGGAGGAAAAGTTAGAAGAGGAAAAGTTGCAAGCAGCGTCACCAATACATATAAGGAGAAATGTAGCTTTTGCACGCAGCTTTTCCTCCCATCTGAGAGGAGGAAAACGTGCGAGCAGCCTTACCGCCGGTTATGCATGCATCCGCTCGTATTTATTTTGGGATGGAAAGGGTAAAATTCAATCTTCACTCTTACGATTGGCCCACTGAAACTAACTTTGAATATTTACATACAAAATATATAAGGAGTGCTAGAGATAAATAATTTGGCTTTTTGAGATATGGGCCCCACTCACGTGCATAACCAGTGCGCATCACCATATTTCGATGCAGCGATGCTACACTGCAGTTCTGCTGATTTTAAGTACTCTGGATACCTGTGGCAACTATTATGCAGGAACCGTGTCAACATATGGTAGAAACTCTTTTGTGGGGTATACAAAGAAATAACCTGGACTATACAATATGAATCTTAACCCTTTTAGTGACATATCCTCTGGTAATAACACAGGATTGAAAACCTGATCGGGGCCATTGTCGGATGGCCCCTGACAGGGAGATAATAATGTTCGGCAATGTGATCAATTTATGTTGAATTGAAATTTGGGGAAATATTGCATGGATTCAACCATAGTGGTGGAATTATAACTATATGGGCCCTATGATGGAGTTTCTGTCTTTTATTATACAATTCCTGTCTAATAGCTTCCAAAGGGGATCCAGATCCAGTCGTACTTATTGGTGC
Organism: Persea americana; assembly: GCA_029852735.1. Taxonomy (NCBI): domain Eukaryota; kingdom Viridiplantae; phylum Streptophyta; class Magnoliopsida; order Laurales; family Lauraceae; genus Persea; species Persea americana. The sequence goes on along the minus strand of CM056811.1, from coordinate 94,198,319 downwards.
TGTTAAAAAAATATTTATTGTCACTTCAACACTTATTGCATGAATTAGGATGACGGTCCATCACGTTACTGTGGACAGCTTGGATATATAAATGATTACATGAGACCTTGAGTTAGGGCTTCCCTTGGGACGTTTAAGACCTGATCAGACCCGATCGGAACCAGTGGTATGATATAGATTAGAATGCTCGCAATGTGCTGATGTAAGTATACAGCACCCGAGTTGACTAGAACAAGCAATTTTTAGCCGTTAAAATATAATTTCTATAATAACTATCTCTATTGAACTCGGATTTGCGATATGTTGTGTACGCATTCAAGCCTGTCAGATCTACAGTGGTAAGGTTGGATGATTCCCTTGGCATCTTCCAATGCATGGCCAGCCTCATCTCCAGAGGCATAAACGACCCCTCCTGGCTTCTCAGACACCAAAACATCTATATCCCTTACTATGCCGCCCATGTAATCGGCTCCTACACCATGAACGTCATCCAATTCGCAGAGAAAGCTGTCGAGTCCGGTGTAATTCCCCCACTGCTTGAACTTCTGAGAGGAAAGCTAAGTTGGGTCGAGCAGCGAGTTGCGGTTCGAGCTCTCGGCCATCTCGCCAGCTACGATAGAACGTTCGATGTGGTCGCCCGGTATGAAGAGGAGATTGTAGAGCTCTCCATGCACGTAGCTTCTACTTGTCTTGAGGTGGTGTATAGAAAGTTTGTGGGTGCCAAGGATAAGAAGAAGAGAGCCAGGTATCAGTGTGATTTGCTAACTAGAGGGATGGGAGGAGTGGAGATGGAGAATCGGAAGGCGGAGGAGTGGGCAAGCCAGCTCCAGTGCTGGTCTCTCTATCTTCTCAACTGCTTTGCTTGCAAGGAGAGATGCCTTCATCTGATTTGTAGAGAAGTGTTCTTGAAAGATTTGTGTAAGATGTGGGGAGGGCTTGTAAACGACAGCTCCCCTGCAGGGGTGGGGCTTCTGAGGATCTTATGTTACAGCAAGAAAGGAAGGAAATCCGTTGCAGACTGCATTGAGGTCGTGGAGAGCCTCTGTCATCTCTCGAGATCCTCTGATGATTGGCAGTACATGGGAATTGACTGCCTTTTGTTGCTTATCAAAGACCCAGAGACGAGGCCCAAGGTTTTGGATATTTCTGCTGTCTATCTAGCAGATTTGGTGGAGCTTAGAGACCTTGGAGGGAGGAAAAGAGTAGGAGAAGCAATCACAGAATCACTTCTACTGGATTATAAAGACAGCAAATTAAAATACAAGAAGGGAAAAGGTGTTGAGAGAATATTGCAAGAGGTTTGGGAATTGAATGTAGAGAGGAGGAACAGAGAGAAAGCAATGCCCGAAAAAGAGTTGGAAGAGAAAAGGGTCTTGGTGGAATTACAAAAGAAGCAGGGAAACGAGAAGTTCTGGTCGGGTGATGTTGAAGAAGCTGCAACAAAATACTCGGAGGCTTTGGCTTTGTGTCCTTTGAAGATGAGGAAGGAGAGGGTTGTTCTCTACAGCAACAGGGCTCAATGCCATTTGCTGATGAGAGACCCAAATGCTGCGATCAGTGACGCTACTCGAGCTCTGTGTTTGTCGCGCCCTCCAAATTCTCATAAGAAGAGCTTGTGGAGAAGAACACAAGCTTATGACATGACGGGGTTGGCGAAAGAGAGCTTGATGGATTGTATTATGTTTGTGAATGGGTGGTTTGGGATGAAGAAGAGGAAGAATCTTAAGGTACCTTACTATGCAGCTCGTATGATCAACAAGCAGATGAATGCGACATGGCTCTTTGCAGGAGTCCATTGTAAGAAACCAAACATCCACGATGAAGAACAAGAAGATGAAGATGAAGATGCAGAAGAGCAAGTAGACAACGATGAGGAAGAGGAAGATGAAGATGATGACGGCGACCAACTGATAATTAAAGAGAGAGTGAAGGAGAAGTTGGCTTCCATTCCGGGTATGTTCGTTCCTTCTTTAGAAAACCTACCAAATTTTACTGTCTTTTGAGGTTTGGTAGTTCTACTTGGACGTCTGGGATGCTTTGATTGAAAAGATGGGACCATATCTGAAATGATGAGTCTAATCGAGATAGGCTGGTCCTACTTATAAAACCAGTAAAAGTAAAGAGGAGCAAATCAAAGTGATCCTACTGGGCATCAGAGATGAACGTGTGATAGACTTCAGACAGCAACAGCTGCTGTAACGGAAAAACCATTGTTGTGATTCCGATTGAGACCGGGTTTTAAGGGCGATACTGAGAATTCTGCCAGTCGTGGCTTTAAGTTCAAGCACCGACCGCCTTTAAAATCTAGGGGCCGGATTCTGGGGGAGTGGGTGATTACAGATTCTCCATGCACGTTATTGTATAACCACGGGTTTCACATTCGAATCAAACCACTAAAAATCATTGTCCCACCTTGAGCCATCATTAACTAAGATTTTACTTTAATTGGAGTTATGATCAATGTTAGATTGAAGTGAACACGATAAAAACATGTTATTTCACTACATTAGTCATGTGTTTTTTCATACAATCAATTTAACTTCAGTTAAACTAAAGTTTTAAATGCTAATTCTTCAAGGTGGGGCTATGATCTTTAGCAGTTTGGATTTCAAATGAACTAGGATAATTTCTAAACATTGGCCTTCAAAAAAAAAAAACCGTTCTCTCTAGATCTCTTAGAATCGCTCTCACCTTCTTATATAAATAAGGTTAAGTTCATTTCAATTAAAGCTATACTCGTATCAAATTAAACAAGCCTACAAGATGTTATTAAAACAAGAAAATCAAGTGTCAAATCTCATGTTTCGTTAGTCATCCATCTCTAACACTTCTCTTGATTTGAACTAAAGTTATTCTCAACAATACTTCTCGTGATTTTTAGATATTTGGATTTTAAAGGAGGGCCCCGGGGTTTGTAACTGTCGGCTGAAAGAATTTTCTGATTAGTAATTACCAATGGATCCTCTGTAGCCGGGCTTTATTGGGAGAAAGCAAGGACCAAGTAGTTTGAAACTGGAAGTCTGGAAAGGCTTTATTGGGAGAAAACAAATGAGGGTTGCAATCCATGTTAAGAGTCTGCTTCTTTACTTTATTAAGCTGAGCCTGATACGAAGACAGTTTGGCTTCTCACCGCTTTTCTACTTTGCAGGTCTGTCCACCATACTTGAAGAACCGTGGCCCAAGGAAGGCAGGAGGAGAGGGCAGAAAAAAGCGACCCTTAGAATTAAAGAAGACTACGTCAAATCATGTTTGTATTGATAATCATCACATGTTAGAAAAGGCTTTGAAATTTTACCTTCCGTTTTGGAATATATCAGAAGGTGCAAAACCGGCAATACAAACAATGATACTAGATTGTTGCTTTTGCAGTTTTGGCACCAAACATTTGCATGCCATGGATTCCAATATCTCATTTCCATATTTCTGAAGATAAAACTATTGCACACTACAATCTAACAGCTGTTTGGATTAGTCCTACAAAAGAAAATAGATTTATAAGAATTCTACACGCAATTCGGACTAAGATGTAAAATTGGATTAAAAAAATGTAGAAGTAATAATATTTTGAAATCACCTTTCATGTATGTACAGTATATACTATACATACATGAAATAACTTAAAAGAGGTACCTTCATTTTAAGGGACCATAGCAAGTAAGGATAAAAAGTAAACCATAGCAAGAAAAGGATAAAAAGTAGGCAGTCGATGATTTCACAAATGAATGGTTGAGATAACTGACGGCTGATTTATACATCACCACTCTCTGAAACTGTGTTTTTCTTGTTCTCCACTGTGGATGGGGACATCTTCTTTGCTTTTGAGAAAGTGCATCGACCAATAGTGATTTAGGTTGCACCTGACAATGATCCGATTGATGTATTAGGGGCCCTTGACTGCGGGACCACTGCAAACGGGAATTTAGATAGATAGGGAAAGATAAATGAGCGAGATTTGTGGAAGCTGTTGGTGTGCTGAAAATTAAAAGATCTAGTGGAAGGAAATGATGGAATGTGTTGGAGCATGCGAGGGCCAGGCAGAAGGAGAAGGCTAGGGAAAAAGGGAAGGGGAGGACCACATCCTACTGCGACCCTCCGTGCCCTCAAATGAAGAAAAAGTTGGATGCATTTTTTTCAAAAGGTGGAAGAAAGATAATGGGGACGTACATTTCTTCCTTGACTGTGGTCGTTCACCGTGCCAACCATATTCCTCCCTCTCTCCATCTCTCTCCCTCTCTCTCTCCCTCCATTCCATTGAGCCCATCCATGAAAACAACAGTTCCTAGAAGGTCCGTAGTGGGCCATAGTTACTGGACGCAGTCGTGAAATCAGTCAATTTACCTTGCAAAAGTTATTTATTTTTATTTTTTTTGAAGTCAATCATGAAGAAAACCCATAAAATTTCTTATAACATGAAAGTATTTTTTGAAGTGTCTTCTCATACTTCTGATAAAATTAAAATGACACCAAGGAGAGGAGAATAGCCCTTCCCCAAGGAGGACAAGCACAAATTGAGAAATGGTACTAATTTTTTTCAGGACAAAAAGTGTTTTTTTTTTTTTTTTTGAGATTTCTTTGGTCCCCGCTACATCCCTGGGTTTGGTTTGACCTAAATACATGGAGTCCGGATCCCCTGTTTCGTCCAAACAGGGGAGCCCTGTTTGGACGAAACAGGGGATCCGGTTCCAAATACATGCCCTTCGTACAATAAAAATGTACATGGATAGGACCCCTGCACCGACAAGAAATTATTTTGTACCAATTATTGAGTCACTGGATGTTACTTAATAGCAGCACTTCACCTAACTAATATTTAGCTATTAGTTTGTCTTTGTAACTCAAGTGACGTTTATGGCCCCCACTATCAATGGCAGTATTCTTGGAATCTTTATGTAACTTCATTTAAAGGGTGATGAGGGCGTGATTGAGACTTGCAATGCAATAATTCCATTTGGTGTGAGAGTTGCAGTTTTTTGGGGTTTTTTTTTTTCCTCAAATGGCCACTATTGGAGAAAAGAGTACAATGAGCTACTATTGCCCTTTTTTAATTTGACTGATTCGCATGTGAGGAACATAATGGGCCACAAACAGTATAGTGAGATTTGATAGTTTTTTGTCATCACGTGGTTATGCGATACTATGGTATCTTTACCTTTTGGCACACCAATGTTCTTACATGTGCATGCATTTGCTATTGTTTATCAAGTCCGGATCCTATGAGGATAAGAGAAATTATGAGTCGAGCCCATCCATTGAAAACTCAATCCATGTAAAATTAAGCGGCCTTTTCAATTTATGGAGTGTCCTCATATTTTACTCCAATAATAGTTGGCCCACCATAAAACTAACCATTTGATTTAAAAAGTGTTTAGCACGTACAAACTTATTCATATTCATTAATTATGATTTTTTATAGCAAATCCGATGCATACATTAGGAGGGCATTTATGAGCAAGCGGATTCTCAATGAATGGGCCTACTATATAGAATTTCACTCCTTTAACTTGAGATTTCTTCCAGCCAAAACCTTAAGAGGATCCGGACTCTTGTTTCTCGCTCAACTTGGATTGGTTTGATGGGTGAATGTTCGCTCCAGATCCATCATTGATGAGATGATGGGTGATTCATTAATCTTGACCTCTTTCAATAAATATTCACAACTGTTGCCTTGAAATTCATTTGCCCAACCAAACCAAATTGCTTACTTCTATGAGTTCGAACACTCGTTATTAAGGGCCAGTTTGATTGAATGGAATAATTTCTAAGAATTCTTGGTAAAACCAGCTCTAATAAGGATTTATTAAATAGGTCATGAGGGATTACCCATATATGGTGGAGATGTAAATGAGACGTAATTAACTTTTCTACGATTCGATTTATTGAGGTTATGGCTGGCTATTGATCTTCATAATTCATTTTTTGCAGAAGGGGATAATATTTCAACGCCATTTGTGCATATTCACTTTTTTTCTTTTTTTCTTTTTCCTTTTTGCTTCATTGATTGGTGGTACAATGGTTTGAATCTAATTTAGGATGTCAGGGATCGAGCCAGTGTCATTCTAGAACAATGAGGTGCCTCTACCACTAAACTATCAGTGGTTGTGCTTGTGCATCTTCACTTTATTCCTATAATTTCAACCACTTTCAGAGATAAATTTTTAAACTTTTGACAAACTCCATTTTTCCAACCAACATGCACCGAGATAGAAAATCTCGGTGAAAGCCAATCAATAGGATTCTTCTCCAGTCATAACTTCTTTCCTTTTCCTTTCATAGATTTCTAAATTCATAGTAGGTAAGCATACAACAATTGTTTATTCGCCACTGAGGACAAGATGAAGAAAACAAGCAAAAATACGTAGGCTAGGCCTCATTTAGAAGATGGGAGTGATCTTGGGCATCTAATCGACTTTGATGGGTTTCAAGCTACATGAATTCATAGGTACACTCTTAATTATCGAAATCAAGTACCCAGAATGAAGGAAATGATGTTTAATACTGTCCCACTGACGACCATAGTGTGGGCAAGGTTGGTGTTGAACGAATCAATAGAAATCTGTAAACCGGAGTTCATGATTGTCCCAGTACACTGATTCTATATTATAACTTCGTCTGCATTGGGGGCCCACGATTTTGTTGATTCTGATTGATGTACTTTTGTATCGCATATATAGTAGTTGTGTACATGGTTAAGGGTGAATCTAACTCGTCAGATTTAAAAGGGTTTCTCTTAAACGAACATTGTAAAAGAGTATTAGAAAATCGCAAAACATCACTAAGTAGTGATCTAAAGTTAGCAATGATTTTGATAGAAGTTAGGGAAAACCCCAATTAACCTACAAAACCTGAAGTTTGCACTTTACTTATCCATCAGAACGGATATTCCAACTCTACTTCTTCATTCAGGAAGTTCAAAAATCAAAGAAATGGTCTAGTCTACTATATTTCATGATGCAAGTGGGTTAAGAAGGGTGCATAGGGCCTTGCCTGACCATGTTTGTTTTCCTGATGTGCCCTTTCCCTCCCCTCGAGGCATTCTCACTTTTTAGTGAGCCAACTTCAATGGAAATGCCGTTGGAGAGAAAAGAACCCCAATCGCACACTAGGGTTGATCACCTCATCATCCATCATGAGCATGGAGAATGGATGGCCAGGAGATTTGATTGTTCATCCATTTTAATAGCTTACAATGAAGAACTGGAATCCTTTGATCAATCAGATTTATAGATAGCCAGGCTAGAGAATCCATGTGGGTCTTTCTTGTCCTACGTACTCTATCATCTTTGAACTAATTAGCATCATTAATGATTGTACATTTCTTTTGTTATTAAGGTATGGTTAAGGTGAAGACCAAAAACAATCAGTCCTCATGAATTTGATCTCAGGGACTCGCTGTATGCCAGAGATTTTCTTAGGAATCATCTTCCAGCAAGATCAATTTCATGATTGGATGTTTGCTTTATAGGAAGCTCATCGTGGTGAGAATAGGGGTTTCATGGGCCTAGTTGGACTGGGTTGATCTTCTCCGATCCAGGCCCATTCAGCAATTAGGCCCCTGAAATCAAGCTCAGGGGTCTAAAAGTCAGAAACAGGTCAAGACCGTTTTCTACACCTATTCATACCATCGTGCATGTGCAAAATATACCAGGGCCCGCTGAGACTTTTAAGTGCATAGGCCCAGGCCTATTAGCTTAGGAGGCTACAAAACTTGGTCAAGCAGAGACCATTGAGCTAAAAACACAGCCCATGTCCATCCCAATCTTGGCACGAGTTTGTACTATGATAACCTTGAACAGCCCTAGTAAAGTTAACTTCATTCGTTTCTACTGTACATCTGAGTGCCGTAAATACTGCAAGGATCATTCATATTTTGCACTTTGGGCCACCTATCACGATACTGGAATGTTCAATTACAAAGAACCATGCAGAACTTTTGGGCGCTAAGAGGCTCTACAACAACACGTATTTGCATAATTTTCTAAAGCAGGAACATCCACATGTGAATGTCCTTGTATTAGAAAGGAGCCTGATTCAAAGGCACCCACCGGAATAAATGGATGCCTACATTCCACATGGAAAAATTTAGGGCCGTTAAAATGCCACACAATCCGTTAACACGACACGAACCCACACGATATTAACGGGTTCGGATGGGCTCTTAATGAGTTCAGGTCCTTAATGGGTCCCGCCCGTTAACACGTTAATTTAACGGGTCGTGTACGAATTAAACTGGTAACCCGTTAACAACCCGCTTAATCCGTTAATTTTTTTTTAAGTTCCTAAGTGTAGCTAAAATTAATTTATATTCTAAAAGAATAAATTAAAATTTATTGTTTTATAGTGGAGTTTTAGGTGGGATCCACTCAAGATCCTCACTAACATGTGGCTTATATATTTTTCTCCTTATATATTTTTGTATGGATTTTCTTTTAATTTTTGAAATGACTTAATTACTTAACAGGTTAACGGGTTAGGTCGTGTAACCCGTTAAATTAACGGGTCGTGTTCGGGTTAGATTTTTTGACCCGTTAAGTTAACTGATCGTGTACGGGTTGAGGTGATTTTAACACGAATTCGTTAACCCATAACCCGAATTCGTTGACACGACACGATTGACATCCCTAGGAAAATTCAATACACACGTTTATATGAGTTCTTTCGCCTACCTGAGATGTAACCTTTTTAACGTGACATGGAACTCCTGTGATCAATCCAACCCCTCATACTCACCTACTCCCATGCATCGACACTTTTCCTAGTTTAACACTAATTAATATGAATTATACTCATCATTGTATTAGATTTTGTAAAAAATTCTTATGCCTTAAGCACCTGAACTGTACTGATAGCTATGATTATCTGATTAAGATGATTTTTTTCTAAAATGATGTCTACAGTAAGATCTTTTCATCACACCGTCCTCCCATGATTTTCATGCATCCAACTAGAACTCACAAAGGCATCAGATTTTTACCTTGCACATGCACGAGAGTACCTCTTAGCATCATATCTCAAATTTAGATGAGATGTAAAACCACTTGTCTACTATTAAAAGAAGTCTGGATCTTGAAGTGTCTCACTTTATGGTCTGTTTGTTTCGAGGTAATGCTAATGGGAGCTTCCTATTTTGTGGATTTGCTGACAACAACTACAAATGTTGTCCCTAGTACATGTTTCAATAATGATAATCCATGAAATCAACCTTATGAAATGTTAATTATTTTGCCTTTGGAATCCTCCAAATTTCAATTTTCAAAATGCGCGATTTCAAAGTCTGAAGTGGAGCCTAAATCCGAACAGTTAAAAAAAAACGAGCGCCTCTTTCTTCTACGAGATTCAAATTGTACCCGTTCTTAATCAAATTGCAGATAGGCCTCAGCTCTCTCTCACGGCAGTATTTCCTTCCTTCTCCCCATTCCTCTAATCCCCATTGCAGATAGGCTTCTCTTTCTCTCATGGCAGGTAAAGGAGCTCTCCCTCTGCTCCTCCCACGTCCCCAACCCCCAAAACCCTCCTTTCCAGAACCTCAAAACCTCCAACCTCACAATCATCCTGCTCCTCCTTCTCCAATCAATCCTCTCCTCCAAGAACTTCTACACCCACCAACCAGCAAAGAAAACACCAATTCCACTCAATCTCCCAAAACCAAACTCCCCACTGTTCCCCTCTCCCAAACAAGACCCCCCACTTCCCGCAAACCCCGCCTCGGAAAATCCCGCAACAACAACAACCATCGAAAGCCCTGGTCTGCCAGGGGCGTTTCTCTACGAGGCCAGCAATGCCTGCAAACCCTCCTCAATTCCGACGCCCATACCCATGTCGACCAATTGCTCGACGAATTGCTCCTCAGTTTAACCAACGAATGTGACTTAGAATCTCTACCCAAAGATCTTTTAGGCATAATTAAAGGGCTGGCATTCCACAAGAAGCACCAAACTGCTCTTGGTGTCTTTGAATGGATGCGAAACCGCAAAGATTCTGAATTTTTGTCCCTTTTTAGTGGGCCCCTTGTTGCTGTTATTGTCAGCATTCTAGGCATTGAAGGGCGTGTTTCTGCTGCTGCTTCTCTGCTTCATAGTCTTCAAAAGGATGGTTTCTCAATCGACGTCCATGCTTATACTTCTCTGATTAATGCCTATTCGATAAATGGGAGGCATCAGGAAGCTGTAACTACATTTAAAAAGATGGTCCAAGAAGGTTGGAAACCCACCCTCATAACTTACAGTATAATTCTCAATGTTTATGGTAAGATGGGTATGCCTTGGAATGAGTTGCTTTCGCTCATTCAGGCAATGAAGAAAGATGGGGTGTCTCCTGATTTATTTACTTATAACACTCTTATAAGCTGCTGTCGCAGCAGGTGTTTGTATGAAGAGGCTGAGAGGATTTTTGAGGAGATGAAGTCGTTGGGTTTCACTCCAGACAAGGTTACTTATAATGCTCTTTTGGATGTTTACGGTAAGTCTCGTAGGCATAAGGAAGCAATGGATGTTTTGCAGGATATGGAATATAATGGGCTTGCGCCAAGTATTGTGACTTATAATTCATTGATATCAGCTTATTCCAGAGATGGACTCTTAGAGGAAATGATGGGACTCAAGACCAGGATGGTGGAAAAGGGAATTAGGCCTGATGTTTTTACTTACACGACTCTCGTCTCAGGCTTTGAGAAGGCTGGGAAAGATGAATCTGCAACTATGATCTTTGAGGAGATGAAGAGTCTTAATTGCAAGCCAAATCTCTGCACTTACAACTCACTGATCAAGATGCATGGGAATAGAGGGAGGTTTGTGGAGATGATGAAAGTTTTTGAAGAGCTCAGGTCGAGTGGGTGTGCCCCAGATATTGTTACATGGAATACACTGTTAACAGTGTTTGGGCAAAACGGTATGGATTCAGAAGTGTCATTGGTCTTCAAGGAGATGAACAAGGCAGGGTTTGTACCTGAGAGAGACACAGTTAATACATTGATTAGTGCCTATAGCAGATGCGGATTGTTTGACCAAGCTATTTTGATTTATAAGAGAATGCTTAAGATAGGCATGGCCCCCGATCTTTCCACATACAATGCCCTATTGGCTGCATTGGCTCGTGGGGGCATTTGGAAACAAGCTGAGACTATACTTGAAGAAATGAAGGATGGTGGTTGTAAACCCAATGAGCTTACCTACTGCTCCTTGCTACATGCTTATGCAAATGGAAAGGAGATTGAGCGAATGTGCGCTCTAGCAAATGATATATATTCAGGGATTATTCAACCGCACACTGCGCTTTTGAAGACTCTTGTTTTGGTTAACAGCAAGAGTAACCTTCTAGTTGAGACGGAACATGCTTTCTTGCAGTTGAGGAGAAGGGGCTGTTCCCTTGACAGAACTACTCTTGATGCCATGCTCTCCATCTACAGCAGGAAGCGGATGGTTGCAAAAGTGAATGAGATCATGGATTTCATGAATGAAAAAGGGTTTATTCCTAGCTTAACAACATATAATTGCTTGATATATATGTTTAGCCAGTTGGGGGATTTTGAGAGATCAGAAGAAATTCTAAGGGAAATTCAAGAAAAAGGTCTAAGGCCTGATCTTGTTTCCTATAATACTGTCATTTTCGCATATAGCAGGCATGGTCAGATGCGAGATGCCTCGCGGTTGTTCTCAGAACTGAAGGCTGCTGAGCTTAGCCCCGACATCATCACTTTCAATACATTTGTTGCCAGTTATGCACTCCATTCAATGTTTGTAGAGGCTGTTAATGTTGTGCGGCACATGATCAAACATGGATATAGGCCAAATGGGAACACCTATTGTTCCATTGTGGATGGATATTGTAAACAAGGAAGGAAAGCTGAAGCTTATGCATTCATTCGGAACCTTAGAAAGATTGATTTACACATCACTGAGAAGGAAGAATATCGACTATCCAAACGAATACCAAAGTACTAGTTTGAAATTTGAGATTCTCTTTGGGATATAGAGCAATGGGTCAAGGGGTGTGTCCTCTAGTTCCTCACCCTCATAGGCATCAGATTCTTAATCCATATGCAAATGAGAACCAGATTCTTTGACATAAATTACTGTCAGTTACTAGATCATTGTAGATGATTCAGGGTGCAAATGTTCATGAGTCTTCGGGGCCCTGAGTTTTATACTGATTTAGTTCAGCTACATCTTTTAAGAATGCCAAGTGTCTTTCAATGGAAGAGGGTGATGAGGAAATGCAATACCATCCATCATATGAAGGTATGTACAAGTAGAACCACATGTATATCATTAAGATGGGTTTTACTCTCCTCGATTGAACTTAGTTGCTTTTGCTTCTGTATTTCAATCTACCACCCTTTGTCAACTCTGTAACCTACTTGTAACTATTGTGCTCTATGTCCCAACAAGATATCCATTGGTATTATGTACAGCTATGCTGCATTTATTCTATGAAATGACCAATTTACTCATCTTGGACTCATCTGGGATTCTTCACCGATTCTTCTATTGCTAATTGCAGCTTTTTGGTAGTTGACATAATATTATTACATTTCTTCTGAAACCTAACTTGAACATTGAAATATCTATTACCTTAATATTTAGAGTAAGAATTGTACATATTTTGTTTATCAATGCAATTTATGCATATCAATTTTATTTAAAAGTAAACATGTACTTAAATATCATGATGATGATGTGGTCTTGCATTACACAAGGATGATCATTCCTATGTGGGGTCCATATGACATAGGAGAGTTATGGGGAGTTACTCATGAGGAGTGGGTAGTTGTTCTTGACTCATGGGGAAAGTAATGGGTCATGGTAGTTGGTTTACCTATGAGTAGTAGTAGTTTTTATATTTGTATGTATGAGTGTGAGTAGTGGGTGCAGTTATTTGTAGGAGTGGTGGACAAAGTTGTGTTAAGTTGTGTTAGTCATAGAGAGTGGGTCAAATTATGGTAGTTATAAGTTCATGTATCTTGTATTTAAAGATGGCATCATAGATGAATGAAAGGGGTATCCTATCTTCTAGCAACTTTTTATTGAGTTATTGGAGGGCCAAGGTTCCCCTCGAAGTGAACCTACAGGTTTTTCTTTTGCTTTTTGTGAAAGAAGAAGTGTGCACGTAACAGATGACTCCACGAATTTTATGTTTTGGGATTTGCAAAAGTGGGCAGGCACATCATACTGGTATTAGATTTCGATACACTCTTGTATTTATTCAACTTATATGTACAGTTGCATGCCTAGCCTTTATATATGTATGGTTAATTGTATTATCAGTATGCTAATTGTGAAGATTTTACAACGTCTTGCGTGGCTTCATATGCTGCCACATTATTGCTACATCCTACCTGTGCAACAAGTAGATCCCAATTTAAGTGACCTTGACCCAAAAAGCACGAGTTAAAGACTTGGTCGGACTCTACCATTTTTAAGCATAAAACATGATTGTTGATGGAGGTAACGGCCAGAATTGAACATGGTTCATTTCCCAGACAGAAGCTTGAAAATAATCTAAAAAAAAAAACCCCAAGGATTCTTCAACTATAGTGGAGCTACACAACCATCAAGGAAGGAAATCTAAAAAAAAAAACTTTATTCACGTAATTGTAATGCATGGAGATAAAAGGCTACAATTGCTTTTATTTAGGGGGAAGCTGTCCACTCCTTTTTCATGTAATTATCTTTGTTTATGATGCTTATGGTTGCTTGTTTTAGTTGAATGGCATAATGCATATTATACGTTATGTTAAGAGTTGATCCTTTTTTTGCATGAGAATGGAAAAGATGAATTTTAATTATCTATTTGTTGTGTTGGGATAACCTGTGTGCAGAAATGGTAATTTTTCATGCATAATGGTGGGGCAAATTGATTTAGACATGTTTGATTGGTCCTTTTAGTTGAATGGCACACTATGTTTTGGTTAAGTTGATCCCTTTTACCCATATACACAAATTGAATTTCAATTGTTTATTTGTTCTGTTTGAATAACGTTTGTGTATAGCTGATCATGTTTCATGCATAAAGTGATTTTCTTTTTCAATTTGCCAAACCATATCCATAATAATAATAATAATAACAATAATGTGATTATTATTATTATTATTATGGAGGGGCCATTGTGCCAAGATCACAATTTTCCTTTGGCATTTATCTTGGCTACACATTCTTATTTTTAAAATTTACAGATTTATTTATTATCTATGTTCTATCCTTGATGATAAACTAATTGTTCTATGAAACTCTGCAGGGACTTCTAACCATTAACTCTGTCATTCCAGAATACCAGAAATCCAAATGTGTTCCTTTGTGTCTGCATGACACTCTGTAAGTATGTTTTACCCAGATTATGTCTTTGGGAAACAGAATTACAAATTGTGTGGGGAGGATATTCAGATGCTGATACGATTGAGGAACAGAAGGGATGCATATCAGAAGAATGAGGGTTTCAGTTGCAGCAATGTGTCTTTAAGTTGAAGCTATGTGACATGCTTTAGTGGGGAAGTTTGGGACGGACAATCAGAAATCTGATATTGAGGAATGTGGTTTTAGCTTGGCTGAGAAAATGAACGAAGTTTTCATCTGGTAGGAGTTTGGTTAGGGAGAATTGAGTTATAATTGGAAATTCATGGTAGATCTGTTTCTGAATTTCCTGTGCTGTTTTTAGATATCATGATATAGCATAAACAACAGTAAAAAAAAAATAAATTGGGTTCTTGGAATTTTGTAAAGCTACATTTTTCTTGTGGGTGTAAAAGAAGAAAAGGATGGACTGATAACCTGATCTGAAACTGGCCCACGGCCCTCCACCTGCTTCCTGCCTCATTCCTTGGACATGTCTAACATGATTTGAAATTGGCCATGCCACTATTGTTGCTTCCTGGCCCACAACTCAGGTATGGAGTGTGTGTTGTTGGTATGCTGGCTTTATATTTTTTTTGTGAAATTATGATCAAGACCAACAAGTACAGCTGTAATACTAGTCTAACTTACCTTGTGGGTCCACTTTGAATACCTTTATGCATAGTGGATGGTCAGATATGAAAAGGTTTTTATAGTTGGTGTATGGCTAAAGGATTACCTATTTGATGATTATAACTATGTCATCAGGGGCATCTAGAATGAATGAACAGTACATTTCATTCTGACTGTTTGTTTTGCCTGCTCTTGATTCAATGATTATGATCACCAAATGAAACTTGACATTTAGGGTACATGTACCAGTATTTAATCATTTACATACAACCATCCACCATGCCTATTGTGGTAGCTTCAGTAGGCCCACAAGGTGGATGGGACAGTTGGACTTGTTGATCATTTACCTTACCTTACCTACAAATCTTCTTGCCAACTCCTGCATTTGATGTCCACAGTGTCATGATTTGAAGCAGTCTGATCAACCTTGCTGTCTTTGTGAGTTACATTGCAAATTTTTTGGATTGGAAAGTCCTCTGAAGTCTGAACCTACAATGAATTGAGGCTTGTATTATCAGTGATCTTCGTCTTCGTCTTCGTCTTCTTAGCCCCTCTCTCGTCAAACTGGGTTTGCTTAAAGAGCTATACTAATAGACCATATAATAAGCTATGATGTCGTTGATCCTAACTACTAGCTAGGGTGCAAAGGAGTGATCTCTGTGTGCATGCATATGTGTTATTGGTGAATGGATGTGTAAGGCCCTAGTTGGAGGCAATGGGGGAATACAAATAAATACTGGAAGATTCAAAGTGCAGTAAAATTGTAAAAGAAATTACCAATGTCTTATGCATGCTACTTTAGGAAGTGCAACACATTTAGAGGTGGCCTTTCCATGGGGGTGGCAAAACCTGACCCTAAACATAAATGGGTCAGATAAGGATTGGGGGACCCAACCCATTTAATAATTGGTTCAGGTACAGGTTTTAAGTGCTGACGATCCGCCCACAATAAAATCTGATAGAGAAGAAGCCTTAGCCATTTCTTTCTCTGTCTCTACTATCTTCTCTCTCTGTCCCTTCCCATTCACGCCTTTCTTTCTCTGACTTGTGGAACCTCCTATTCTCTTCTCTCTTTCTGTAGCTTGCAAACATTGTGACTGAGGATTGCTGCGAAGAAACGTTTTCCAGGTAACAATTTCTTTTACTCTAATTGCTCTTTGTCGTTGTCGTTGTTTTCTCATCCTTTTTCCTTTTTTTTTAAATCTTCTTTTGGGTATCTCTTTACTTGTGGGTTGGATACAGTTGGGAAAGTCAATGTGTTTAAGTGGGTTGGGTTTGGGTAAAGCCATAATTCCTTGTGCCAATGACTCCACTTGACCTGTTGCCATCCCAATCTCTATGGTTGAGGCTTTAGACTTAGTGATGATGACGATGCCGGGCGATGTGAATACTCAGTCCTATTCATTTTATTATTTTTCTTTAATTACAGTCTTCCATCTCTATATCTGATCCATCCATTTTTGTTAGTTGATGCTCTCAACTTTGTAACCTTTTTTCTTTTTTGGTAAAAACTTTGTAACTTTCAATTATTTTGTTGAAGTTGAATGTTTGAAAGTTTTCTTCCAGCATCTTATTGTTATTTAAAATAAACATTTTGTAATTAAAAAGTATTGAGTCCATTTATTGGCAATCTTGCCTCAACCTCTCAAAAAGGCTCAATCCGGAAAATACTAGCATCCACAAAATTGGAAGAAAATAAAAAAGAGAAAGAAAAGTAAAACTCAATTTGGAAAATGCTAGTGTTTTCAATGCTGGTTCTTTTCACCCTTTTTGATGTTATTTCTTATGTTGTATTGAATTGTTCATCAATTGATCCTTACATAATCTTTTACGTTTATTTTAACTTTATCTTTTCTGGTCTTTTAAATTTTCTTTTCCTTTTATCTTTTATTCATTTGTTTAGTTTCTTTATTCTTTCTTCTTTAGATTTTAGTAGTTCCTTCATGTTTTTATCTTGTTTTTAATCTTCTACACCTTTTCCACATATTTGCTGAGATTTTCTTTCCCTTTCTTTTTTATTTATTTATTTAAGGGGCAGTTTGTTTTCTTGGAATTGAATCCCTAAGAATTCAGGATAAAATTATTTAGTCATGTATCAGCCGCAACCTAAGAATCCTATGAAAGAATAGTATGTTCCGCCTCAGTCAAGGAAAAACATCAAGGCAACACATACGATACACAATCATACAAGTGCACCAATCAACACCCCTCATTTCAATGTGTTCCTTTTTAAAAGAAAAAATAGTACATTGTTGTAGTTGTTATTTTACCAAAAGAGGGAAAAGATCACACATTATTTGGGCCATTGAAAATATCTGATCTTGTGCGTGGAGACCATTGATAAATGATATACAGATCTTTGCCATGTTTATGGAAAATCCTTTCCAATGTTCCAACTCTTTTCAATAAATAAAATTGCCACTAGGATCCAATGAAATGATCCCATCACAAAATCTTAGTCCGATTGGGCGATTAAAACACCATTTGGTTCCATTTCATTGATTTAAGTTAGGCAGTGAACTATTTTCGTTTTAATTTTATAACTTTTCATTGTCATTTGTCTTAGAGATGATTTCATCCTTGACGGCGTCAACAATGGCAACACCGTTTGAATGGCCTTCATGCCACGTGGAGATTTGTCCTCATTTGTTGCAAGTTGCAGTGTGTGCATGTATGAGCCCACGAAATGAGCAAAACCAGGTACGAAATGAGCAAAACCAAGAAATGAGGATCTTCTGTTTGGGAGTAAAAATCCTGAGTGCCACGGCATGTTTGTAGCTGGTAAAAAGAATACAACAGGTACCAACCAGTCTTTTCTTTCTAAAACACAACTTCATAAAGATTTGAGTTGGAGTGAAATGAACAAATGGTAGATGAGGCTTTTTATTTTCTTCTTCTTCTTCCGAAAACAAAGCAACAATAACAATAACAAAAGCGAAACCTTCTGGAGTCAATTTTAAAATTATGGACATTTGACCTACCAGCAACCATGAATTGAACATAGATTGTAAATAGTGATTTCATACCTTAGATATTAGTTTTAAAGAGAAAAACCTTTCAATTGAAGTTTGGGACAGTATGCACAACATAAACGTGCAAGAAAAAGGTTTGTTCATTGACAGAATAGTTCAGGACTCGGGAGCCCCTCCTTTTATTTTCTGACCGGTCTAAAATGTTATATAATTCGATGGAAGCTGATCTTTGGCACCCATTTTTAAAAGCAAAGTGTGTTGTCAACCTAATGATAAATTTAACTGGTATGCATGGCATGTAACCTCCGGATTAGCACTCATCCAAATTCAATCTAATTGGAGTGGGAATTCCACCGTTAGATTTACCTCATGTCAATGAATAATTTCGTGAGTTTTACATTGTTGTCAATCCAACAGTTCTTCCTGCTTAAATTGAGATGTAAGATTTCTTTGTTGATGTTAGATCTAACGGCTGAGATTCATGAATAGCTAAGAGTCAATTGGGAGACTGAGAAAGTAAGACTAACTCTCTTTTGTAAGTGGGATTAGCTGCGTATTCTTCTATGGGATTTTTATTTGGAGGTTACAAGGCATGTTGGTTTCGTTCTTTAAAAGGAGGGAAGCAACCGGATTGCTGCAACTCGACCGGGTAAATTTCAACAGTCCTATTTTTATTATCTTCATTATGAGATGGAAACTATTGTATATAAAAAAAAAGAACAAAGGAACAAAATAATTTAAGTTTTTAGAAGTCCAATCCTAATTACAGGAAAAATAACTTTCGCCAACTGGAATTGAGACCACGAATTTTATGAAACCATGTGCTACGCCTCGAATCATTAGTCAATCATATTTCTAATACGAGCCGTTGATAATTGAATTCAATTTTTCCATTCTTTTTGTATCTGTAATAACTGGCGGACCTACATACAAGCTTCCGGGGGCAGTCACCCCGTCGGACCTGGGCCCACTTCGAAAATGCTTATGAGAATTCCTGGTCTACTTGGAAAATCCAAATAAAAATTCTAGATTTGCCTCCAAATCTCACATAAAGATCTTGAGTCCGCCTCCCTTAAGCGAAAACCCTGGGTCCGCCATTGTCGGTAATAGTGCAAAAGAAGTCCCGGCGTCTGCACCCAGTTGCTCAGGAATAGTGATGTTGAGTTTCTCAACCCTTTGCCTTAGGATTAGCCAATTCTATTTCTTGATGGGGGCATAAAAGGGATATCATTAACTGATAGAGAGTTACCTTGCTGTGGTGGAAGTCATCAGTTTGAGCCTAGCAATGTGAGTTTTTCTAATTTCATGTGCTTCCCAGCTGTAATTAAATGAACATGGATAAAATGCTAGATGGATTGATGTAAAAGGGTAGGGACGGTTGTAATGGTGGGAGCGAGCCCCATGCTAATATGAAGCACATGGATACAAATCTCAGAGCAAAACAGCTTCTCTGGCTTGTTTAATATTAAGTTTTTAGGAATGCTAAACATATGCCTATCAAGGAGCTAACATTGAAAGGGTAAAGGTGAAGATTTGTGAAACTTCGTCAAGAAGTGGTCCCTAGTAAACCAAATGTGAATCAAACCTACAAAGATGGGCTGTTAACTACATCTGCTCTTTACATCCTTCTCACCTCTTTCAATTTCCTCTTCCTTCTTTACACCTTAATTTACGGTGAGATCAAACAAACAGATGCCTATCAAATGATTGATCCCACAGTGACCATGATTCTTTTATGCCACTGTTTACCCGGGACAATTCCAATATCGAACAAGTTTACACTTCCGTCCCCACATTGCCATTTTGAAAGGTAAAAGTGGGGAAAGTTACATCAATCAAACTGAAGGGTACAGTTTTATTAGAAAGAGAAAGATCAAGATGCCTTTTCTGATGATTTGATCATCTCTCTACCAGTCAAACAATAGTTAATCAGACAATGAAATGAAAGATAGGCCACCATCATTTTGCAAGACCACTTGCGGGGAAATCGAATCTCCGACCCCTCACGCCGGCCACGATTGGGATTGGGAACTGGCCCCATTTTGACCTAGGTTTGACTGATTTCCACCAGTAACATGAAGTTAATCAAAAGTTTACACTGCTAAATTTAGAGGCTATAAATCTGCTTCTTTAGCCGGAAACCTCATGATTATTCAAATGTGTCACAAAAACAACATGAAATCCAAACGTCTCACACTAGAGTTCCCCAAATTGGGTGGGAAATAAAAATAAACTCTTGAAGGAAAAAAAAAAAAAAAAAGTTCAGCACATTTTGATATCTAGGTATTTTTTTTCAGCGAATTCTGAAGTAATGCTAATCCTCATAAGATTTATGTTTCCTGACATCAGAGAACCTGCTGTGATATGATTGAAAAAACAGAGGAATGGTAGGTGGAAGAAGACCCGTGATGTCCCAACAGATACCAAAAAAATGCTCTTCTGCTTCCCCAATAAAAAAAAAAAAAAAACACACACTACCCATTAAGAAAAGATAATAATAAAAGCTATAATAATTGCAAACAACAGAGAAGATCAAGACCCAATACCCAAACATTTATTTCACCACAAGTGATGTAACAAGAAAGAAAAACAAAACCTTCAGAAAAAAAAAAGCCCCAAGAAGTAGCAAATCTGCAAATCTATTATCTATAATCATCATCATCATCATCATCTTCTAATCAATTGAAGAATCATCATCATCAAGGAACTATCCTATTTCCCTTAAACTTGTCTATCCAAGAAGAGAAAGAAGTGGTAGAATTCCTAAACCCCAAGAAACCATGTTCCTTGCTCTTATTCATGCTATCCAACATAGACTCCTTCAAACCCAACATAGCATCCACAAACCAGAAATTCCCAATCTCCTCCAACTTGGTTTGCTCCAGCTCATTCAATATCACAATCTCATCCCAAACACTTGACTTGTCCTTCATCATCTCCTCCATACTAAACCCTTCTTCTTCTCCCTCCTCAATCTCCACCCCAAACTGCTCTGCAAGAATCTTCCACAGATGCTTCCACTTGAACACGTCCCCATTGCTACAATTGAACGCCTCGTTCTTCGCATACGGATCCACCGCCGCCCATATCTGATGCTCCGCGATCAGGTCCGCATCCGACACGTCCGAAAACCCGTTCCACGCCTCTCGGGTACCCGGGAACCGCAGAGGCTTCTTCTCATGCTTGCAGATGGCCGCGTAGATGCAGAGCGACCCGACAATGTTCATCAGGGCGAAAGGAGAGAATCCGAATATGACGGAGGGTCGATGTACCGTCCACGTCAGCCCTTCCTTCTTCGCCACCTCCTCGAAGAGGATGTCCTCCTGGGTGTAGTAGAAATTGGGGGCGGGTAGTCGGGGCAGGTCCTCGTGGTAAGGCGGGTCGTGGGGTCGGATCTTGCCCAAGGATTCGAAGGATCCGACGTAGTGCTTGCGGCCCGTCTGGAGGCAGATGTGCTGGAGGTCGGGGGCGTTGGGGATTACCGATTGGAGGACGTGGCGGAGCATCGAGCCGTTGACTTCGCAGTTCTCGGCTTCGGTGCGGCGGTCGACCCAGGCGACGTAAAAGATGTGGGTGACGTCGGTGAGGGGGGAGAGCTTGGATTGGGCGTCGGAGGGATCGGAGACGTCGCATTGGATGTATTCGATGGGGTGGTCGAGGGCCCAATCGGGGCGGGGGCGGCGGGCGACGCCGTAGACCTTCCATGGGCCGCCGGGGGTGTCGGAGAGGGGGAGTATCTCCGCCAGGCTGTTGCCGACGATGCCCGTGACGCCGATGATGAGGGCGACGCTCTGGTATTTGGGCCCGCCTTCGGATTCATCCAACTTCTTCTGTGGAATCAAAGGGGAAGAAATTAAGGGTTAGTTAGATTTAGAAGAAAGAGTGCGGGATTGGAGGAGTAATTGTTGGGGGGTTTTGTGAGATTTTACCTTTGCAGCGCCTATGGCCCCTGCCCACCACCAGCTCATCATGTTTGGATGATTTTCCACACCTGCTGCTGCTGTTGCTGCTGCTGTTGGGATCTGATTTCTCTTCTTCTGCTGCTGCTTCTTTTATTGTTTCTCCTTGTGAATCGAGATAGAGAGCGAAGCGAGCAGCGGAGTGAAGAAAAAAGAAGACGGAAATGAAAATAGAAATGAGCAGCGGGGTTTGTTGGTTTTGAGTGTTTTTAAGTTGTTGGAGACAGGGTTTAGACGGGCAGATGTTGATCCGTACACGTGGCACATGTCATTGCCAGTTCAGATCTCTCGAATCGTGGGGGGCCGGAGTTCGTCACGAAAGTCGTCAAGCTATAAAATTATTAAAATATGGTCCCATTCCTGGATGGTTGTGGTAGGGAAGAGGAAACCCTGTTGGGTCCAATCAAGGGTTGCCACATGGGGAAATTTTTTTTTTTTTCATTTGAGAGATGGGATGTGCTGATGGGGTGGCACCTTCTGATTTTGACCAAACAGGGAAGTCCTGGTTGGTCCAAACAGGAGATCTTTTTTCGATAGGTAGTGGTTGCGTAGGGGAAACAGATCTCCTGTTTAGTCCAAATAGGAAAACTTGTTTGGACCAATGGGAGAGTGCCACATAGGGGAGAAGATGTCCAATCATCTACATCCCATCTCCCCTATTGAATAAATATTTTTTTTTCTCCTATGTGGTACTCCCCCGTTGGTCCAAACAGGTTTTCTCTCTTTGGACCAAAGAGGGGATCCGCTTCCTTGCGTATGAGTTGGTCTCTATCTATTTGGGCCCACAACTTTGGCAGATAGACACGACCGTCTTCCTACGTGTAGTACAATCGCCCCCTGTAATCGTAATCGTACAAACACAGCTACTAGTAGGTGGGCCATACATGTAATAACTATCGGCGGCTATCGGAGAACGCAGTAATTAAACCATTCGAGGATTCTAGACACGTTATTTTTTTTTTACTAGAGCACGTGATTTAATATCATTTTGGGCTGACAGTACCCAGACATGATCTGAGCCTGACTCAGATTGGGCTGTATTTGGCTGTATTTCTACTTTATGGGTAAGAGAGAGAGTTTGTGCCGTGAACGTCTGACATCTTTGAGCTGGACAATCTTGGGTCCAGCTATATATAAAATCTCAGCAAAGCCTGATGGCGTATTTGGATACATGGTAAATTAAAAAAGAGTGATGTGAAACATCAAATTAAATGAGAATAAAATATAAAAAGAATAAAATGATGTTTTATTTTTAGTTCTTTAATATTAAATTTTTTTTACTTTTTATATAAGAAAGTGGAGTTTTTTTTCCATTAGCAGAGAAAGGAAATTGCCTTTTTTACTATTTTTGAAAAATTTGGAGTAATTTAAAAAGTATGTACTTTTGATATGATCCATTGCCATTTCTTATCTTATCTGGATTCATTTTACCTTTACTTAATTAGTTAATTGCCAAACATGCCTCATTTTAAAAAATCTCCTATTTTATATAACTGTCAAATATTGGTTGGATGAAATAGTTCATCCTATCTCCCTAATAATTCATAGAAATATGAGATCCGGACTCCGAGAGACCAGTGGGAATTTTCAAGAAGTATCATAATATTATCAAATCGTTTTTTAAGAGGATTTCAACACTGAATTGAACAGCCTTTGGCTCTTTATGCTGTTAAA
Source organism: Persea americana (assembly GCA_029852735.1). Taxonomy (NCBI): domain Eukaryota; kingdom Viridiplantae; phylum Streptophyta; class Magnoliopsida; order Laurales; family Lauraceae; genus Persea; species Persea americana. Next base: position 94,174,759 of record CM056811.1, on the reverse strand, counting down.
TGACCTAAATCATGTAGGGTTTTGGTTGTCTTGCAATTGTCGTCTATCTATGGGTCCACAACTTTGGACGGTGGCATTCTCTTACTTATGTCTAGATAGACACGAGGATCTATCTACGTGTACGCAACAGGGATAATTGTATAAACAGATCTACTGGATCATGGATAACAGTACCAACCTATGATGAAACCATTAGAAAATTCGAGACCACTTCACCAAATTTCATTTTATTCTGATACTCATGGACTGGACGAACCCAGCTCTAGTACGAGCCTGACCCAGATTGACAATTAAATAATAACCCTTTGATGGAAAGTTTATTAACAGAAGATGAAAAATAAATATTCAACCATCACTCTAGTAATTCCATATCCTTCACCCCTCTCCTATGAAGTGATGCATATTTCAAAAAAAAAAAAAAAAGAATTTAAAAGAAGGTCGACCTCTTAAAGAAAGATAACGCAAGCTATGCTTGTGGACATAACTTCAAAAGTATTTAAATGCGGACTCTTCCAACTAACGTATTATTTTCTTCTCAAGATTTGGACATTGTAAATGTCCTTTACAAACTACAGACTAGGCAGCTCATAGTCATTAATAATGTTTTTCTTTCTTTCTCGGTAACTCAGCTTGGACCTAAGTGAGGGCTCGCATGCACGTGGGCAGACAGCCCACTCAAATGGGAAAGGAGCCCACACGTGGGAAATAAAGCCTGCATGCACTAAAAGCGATGGTGTATTCAGGATTCGAACCATTAGTAGTCAGGCGAGAATTATCAATTCTTAGCACTAGGGGAAGGAGCCTTTTTCGATCATTAATCATGTTGAACATGAGAAATGTTCTCCCATGAGCAACCTTATATTAAGTCCAAGTCTGTGAGGCCCATTTGTCCCACCTTTGATCAGTTTAGTCACTTCCACACATTTATCCCCCGTGATTTGGAACTAGCCCAATTTCACTATTATCAAGCATTTTGGATTGAGTTTATAAGAAATCTATGGTTAAAAGATCACTTAATTTTATGGCTATCAAATTAAGGATTAGGATAATTTGATTGGGCTAAAATCTTTTTGTTGTTGTTGTTGTTGTTAGTGTTGCTCCTCAACCGTGAGAAGACCTATCTATCCACTCCCACATATTAGTAGGCATTTAAAGGGCCCCACATGCCAGACTGCGTATGAGTGGGGCCCACTATGCTTTTGGGAAGGGCATTTGGCCCCACTCCCTGAGCACGTAAATGGTCCAGGTGGGCACCAAAGTCTACAGGACTACAACTGGGGGTGGGCGGGCGGGCGCGCGCGGGCTACTAGAACAATCTTGAAGCTTTCAGCATTCATTGAATCATTGGCCAGTGAGGTCACAACTCACACGCCACTTCAGTGGGATGCTGATAAATCTATTAAGAAAAAAGCCAAATACAAGGATAAAAACCAGAACAGGTGATTTAATTTCATTTTATGCTGACATTCATGGGCTTACTGCACTCAGCCATGAGTGGAGCCTGACTCGGGTCGGGCTGGATTTGGGCTCTGTTTATAGGCAAAGGAGATGGGTTCTGGCGTAAATTCGTAATTAAATGGGCTGGTTGAGGGCCGGGCCTCGTAAACTTATGTTTACCACAATGATTTTTGCAAATATGATGGGCCTTGGCACAACTTTCAAGTTCATCAACTGTATCAGGGACTCAAGATTAGCTTTGACGTATAAATTTCCTGAGCGCAGTGCAAGTGCTGTTGAAGATAATTTTATAAACCAGCATTCCAAATTACAATTTTGCCGGCATAGAATTATCAGAGACATCCATTTTGGAATGTAAATCAGTACTGGGCATTCTAAAATAACGTTATGCTATGCTTGCTGGACTATGCCCTATTTGATGGGGCTTTTGGGGATTTAACCATTTTATTATGAGGAAGTGAAAAGAGAACTGCTAAATCTACATTGGTTTTTTTCTTTTCCAACACTGTTTCTCTCTAAACCCACCTCTTCAGTTAAGAATTTAACAAAATTACTATCCACACACCCCATTCTTTCTAAACTACCTTAATATTTACTCTCTCAACTTCTCTCTACACTCCCTCTCTCTACCTTTCTCCCTCTCCATATCTGCCTCCGCACGTTGCCCTCCCTCCCTGTCTCTCTCTATCTCCCTCTTTCTCTCATCCTCTCCCTCTCGGTGCCTAGCCGGCCTCCTACTCTCCCTCTTCCTTTTTTTATACCACCCCCCCCGGGTTTCTCTCCTGTTGGAAGGGGTGGCGGTGGCTATATATTGGCCAGTGTGGGGGTGGGTGAGTGTAGAAAAAAGCTGGAGACAGAGACTTGATAAATCCTTTTTAGGTGATTTATAACAGGGGTATACCGGTTATAGAAAGGTACATGTGGGGAAAGAAATTAAAAATCAGTGTGGATTCAGCAGCTCTCAAGTGAAAATCAAGATATGAGGTTGACAGCCTACTTGTTTGCATGGTTTGCATAACTCCCTTTTTTTTATTATTATTAAGAAAAAGATAAGAGAACATACATAAGCAGTAGAATACATATAAACTTATGCCATAAAAAAGTTAAAAATGAAAATTCAAAGTGAATATACAAATGATCACCATAAGATAACCCACCAATTTATATTTGTAAACAAAGATAACTTATCATTTAATGGAAAGTGAATGATGCAAATATGGAAAATGAATATTGAGCAATTATTTGAGTAATTGAAACGTGATACACCCCATTTGCAAGGGTCTCATCTCGTGTAGCCGCCCAAGATCCATACCTCTTCAGGGAGGTTCTCCCACAGGTTACTTATATAGAGAAAAAAAGGTCTATTCGTATCATAATAAAGAAGTGATGTGAAAATAAGTCTAAATTAGCGATGCAATAATGGGTGCCTTTATGAGATGGTGAGAACTTTAGCATTGATTGGAACCATTGTATTAAATATCGGCCGATACTGGTTTATATTGGCTGATAGTATCGGGCCTTAACTAGTCCAATATTTTGGTATGATACCAGACTCAGTATCAGGCACCAAAATGTCGCCAAAATATCGGTTTAGCTAATATATCGGCCGATGTTTTTAAAAAATCGGCCGAGTGGCATAAACCGTAAATTTCTTTTGCTTTTCCCTAATCCCCTCATCTTATTTATTTCCCCTCATCTCCTTAGCAGCCCCTCATCTTTGGCTCATTCTCTTCCATATTTCCACAACTCTTCCTTCAATAAATCATTTTATTTGGTAAGAGAAAACCAACTTAACTCCCTTATTTTTCCTATTATGTGTTCTTTTATTTAATTTTTGGATAAACCATATAAATGAATGAAAAGATCATTGGCATGTCATTTTTGACTTTGGGTTGTGTTCTTCTCTTAAATCTACACACTTTCATACTGGATCTACTCATATATATTATTTTGGGTGTAGAAAAATGATTTTTTTTAAATCTTCTACTTTAAAAAAATAATAATTGCATGAAGCATATCCTTTTAACCCATACCGAATAAATGATGATGATGATGATGATGATATCTAATCTAGGCGACACTCTACTTGGAATTAGGCTGTCATATTCATCGATCTCTCTCTCGTGTTCCCTAATTTCAAGTAAACCATAAACCTTTTGATATCCAAGTGCTTTATGATTTATCTATCTCACTATCATGTTTTATATTTTAATATGTTATCCTTATGGTTTTGAATTTCACAATTTATTTGATAATTGAGTTAGTATTAAATGATAATTGATATATTATTTTTATTTTCTTATATTTTACATTAACAAATTGATCATGAGCCAAAATAATAGTTGCATTATATGAAATACTGGAAAAGGCGGAGAGTCAACAATAATTCTTGACTTAAGGTGACTGATATTTAGATTTAATATTGTTACTAATGAAAATAAAAAATGATTAATTTTTAGCATTTTCTAATATTTTAGATTTATTAGATATCTTTATTAATTATTTTGAATTAAAAAGAAATTTCATGCTGCGATGGATGGATAACCACAACGGGTAGTGATATCATATCCATTTTTTCATCCCCGCCGATACAGTTACCGTGATTCTGAACAATGATTTGAACAGCCTTTGAGTGTCTTCGGCTGGGAATTGATTGGAATACTGTTGGGTTGTGGTTGTCTTCGCACTTTTATGTCTGCGGGCCTACGCTTGGACGGTGGCATTAATTAATTAATTATTTCTTTATTTATGTTTAGATAGACATGTCACATGATTGTCTGTCTGTGTGTACGCAAGGGCAATCGTACAAGAAAGAGCTGCTAGCAGGTGGGACCTACAAATACTAACTACTCACAGACAGCTAACAGGAAAAAAAGGAAAATTACAAAAAGATAAATAAATAAATAAATAATTGGATTTTCATTTCTAGACGCACACCGTCCATAGTCTAATTGATGATTTTGTGGATCCATTTGCCAAGTCTGGTTTTTGTGTCGATTTGAAGTATTGAGCAGTGCCAAGGAAATTATACTATAGAGGTGGCAAACAGGGCTTGTTGGTTGAAATGGGCTAGGCCCTCCTAAAGTGCATCGGACGTATTTATTAAATAGATTAGAAACTCCTAACCCGCATTCACTGTGGGTCAACCCAACCCAACCCATATTAACCCGCATAACCATTCGGGGTTTACTACAGGTTGGTTGACCCACATTCAAACCTAAGTTTATTAACAAAAATCCTCTAAGACTCTGGCCATACTCCAAAGTTTAAATTAGACACAAACCAATAAATTAATTTGCAAAAATGAAATAAGATCTAAATGAACAATCATTAACTTTTTAAATTCTGCCAGTGCAAATTAGAACCTATCGTAATGGGCAATATGGACAACCTTTGTTTGGGTTATAATAAGCCTAATGTTAATTTACTTATGATAAGATCTTAAACCAAACCTATGCTCAACTGATATTGGGTTGATAATTTAGGGCCAAGCCTAGATCATAATGACTCAATTTGACATTCTGTGTGGCTTAAGCCAACTGAGGGAGAAAATAGTGTGGAAACTATCATAAACACCACCATTGCTTGATTCTTTTATTTTACTTATGTCATATACATTGTATTTTCCTTATATCCACAATCCTCCTAAGAAGGAAGAGTACACAAAAATATTCTTAAATAAACTAACAAATTGTCCACTTGAGCAAAACAAAACAAAGCAAAACGAAAAAAAAAAAAAAAAAAAAACCAACAAAGAGAGAATTATTTATACCATGAACATAGTATATATTTTTAAAATAATAGCTATAGAAATAAATAGCAAAAATAATAGAAATAAAAGAAAGAATTCATAAAAAAAATTTAAAAACATAGTATTAACATAAGAAAATACCCTCATTATATTAATTACTGAATATAAATTTTAGGGTTTTTTTTCAGAAAAAACCCGTTTCGACTCTTACTACAGCAATTTTTACTTTTACCAGCGGTCAAAAGCCGCCGCTAAAAGCTGATTTTCCGCCGCTAAAGGTTATAGCGACGGAAAATGGCCGCCGCTATGGCCGCCGCTAAATGTATGCGTCACTGTTTCATTCTGTGGCTGATAAAAACCGCCACAAATGGAACATTAGTGGCCCTTTTTTTTATCCATCGCTAAAACCTCTTCTTTTTTTTTTTTTTTTGAAAAAAATGTATTTTAACCTCCATTATATACAATATTCGTAAATGCTTTAGTTTCCCTTTCCTCTTCTTTTCCCAAGCATTAATTTCTTAACTTTCTGTTTTCAGATTTAGTTAAAGAAACAATAATTAGTGGTGAACCATAAACCTTTACTTAGTGGCGGGTCACTATGTAAAAAAAAAAAAAAATTCTTTGGGTGGGCTATATGTAAACTAACATAAATATTCCATAACATTGAGGCTTTCCAAATTTTCTGGGGGACATGCCCCTCCCTTTGAATAAGAAAGGTAATTCGAAACAAATATTGTAAGAAGTGAAACATATGTATACATAAATACAAAGTTTACAAATTTAATTTGGTTTATATATCTCAAGTGGAAAAAAAAAAAACACACCCTAAAAGCCAAAATACCAATGCCTTAATTGTGTAGTCAAAGAATCCTGACTCAAATTGTTCCAAGCAGTTGTTTTCTTGGATATTATATTTTTTTGTTGAGCCTGTTGGAGAGGAATTATGACCGGCAAAGGCTGTATTTTTATAGTTTGTTTGGCCATAATCTCATTTTCTCTATGCAGAGGATCCCAATTCCCCACTGAGAATCTGAGATAGCTCCAAGCAGTTGCTTTCTCGTGTCAGGTGATCTTGATTATATAGTGTGTCCTGGACCAGTATGGGTTGTTTTATTTATTTATTCAATTTTTTTAGTTTCTTTGGCAGTCCTCTCCTTGTGGGACCCATCATTTGGGTCAGGTGACCCAGTGCCCCATTCAGATTGGCCAAAGCTACGTCTACAACTTCACCATCAACGGCCAGAGGGGCACTTTCTTTTGGCACGCACACATCTCATGGCTACGATCCACCGTCTATGGGCCCATCATCATCCTTCCCTCCCTCAATTCATCATACCCATTTCCCAAACCATACAGAGAAGTCCCAATCATATTCGGTGAGCATCACTAACATCATCTGTAGATCCTTTAACCATCTGAATGAGTTGGTATGAAATTCTGTTGCAAGTGTAGGTGAATGGTGGAATGTGGACCCTGAGGATGTCATCAAACAGGGTCTACAGACTGGTGCAGGTCCCAATCTATCTGATTCTTACATCATCAATGGCCTCCCCAGACCCTTGTACAACAACAACAACACACTTGCACTTGGTGTGGGTGTTCTCTCCACTGCTAATACAGCCCAAGAAAAGAAATGAATGTTAACATGTCTTGAACCTGGAAGTAATACTGTGCATGTCTGTCATTCCAGAAACTAGAACACATACGGTAATGCTGGAACCTAGAATCGATATCAAAATATAGTGTTACTACAAAGGATATTAAACATGGAACAGTCATTAAGGTCCTTGAATTACACAACTGCATGAGAAACAGAACGAACCTAGCCAGAACATTCAGGTACCCATTTGATTCAGATGGTACAAATGCTGGTTGCTTGAAATTTGGCTGGTTGCTTGAAAGCCCTATTTCTGCTAGGAGTCTTACAAACCACCTTAATGTTTAAAGCCTATAAGAGGAATGTAGAACTAGCTAAACTTTCGATCAATCAACTATCTGTATAGGCATACCAGTCACTGAAGTTATTGAATGTGGGGCTCATGACTTTCAGATCCGAACTGTTTATCTGTTAACTAAATGGTTGGTAAGTTATAAACTGAGAATCCGGATCCATAGTTTTATAGGAAACATTTTCTAAGCATTTTGTTGAAAACATAAAGGAAATGTAAGCATATTTAACTTAAAATTAGTATTACACCAGTCCTGTAATCTTGCTTTTTCATATATGAAGTAAAAGAAAGACCCAGTCCTCTTCAAGCTACTTTGCTAAGGAACAAAGAATTTTCTTTCCAAAGGAAGCTTCTGGTCTGATATCAGATCTAATGATACCAGTCCTGCAATCAATGCAGCCCAATCTGAAATAAGAGTGACCAAAGACGTAATGATGACCAATTTAAAATAGCCTTGAAACAGAGAACTTGACAAGAGATCAATTAGAATTAAAAAAAAAACGACAATAATGACCAAATCAAAGATTTTGGGAATGGAGAACCTATTTCCATTAATTTCTTTAGAGTACCATATCAGTTTTAGATCCCTTACAAGATCCTTGCAACATTCCTTCAGCTTTACATTGTACCTACAATCCAAAAGAACTGTGACTTGTACCCTTGATATAATCACTATTTTCTATTAATCATCCAATAGTTTGGCCCCTCCACATATCACTTTCGTCATTATGTGCCAAGCTGAATGATAGGTGTGCCTTGTTAACTCTATGGTTAGGAAGTGAAGATCCCTGAAACAAAATATATAGTAATTAACAAATTAACTTTATGATACATTTAGGTTGAAACTCAAAAGTCTATTTTATGCGTATGCAGAATCCTTATAGTTTAGTGCCGGCCATCCCAATCTCACAAATATCTATCAGTTGGGATATGCTTTTTGTGTGTTTTTGTTTGTTTTGGGTTGGATTGGGTTGTAAAAGTTTGCAAGAGTACTAATGGTTTTTAAGCATGACTCACTTGAAACAAATAAAAATAAAAACTGCAAAACACAATAATCCGGTCATAAAGAAAAATCTTACCCTGTTGTCACTCTCAAGAGTGGCTTTTTCTGAACTCATGCCTCCACCATTATCGGTACAAAAATAGAGATAAGCTGAACCTTCCCAAGTTCTGCTTTCAATTTCTTAAGACGTTCCTATAACAGAAATAAAATAAAGAATGAATTGGTCTCTTTTAGTGACATGTATTACACTCAAAGTTGCTATCATTTCGACTTCCACAAGCCAAGTTTTAGAGTGACAATGAATTGGTGACGTTCCACGAATAAAAGAAAAGAAATAAAGAAGAGATATTCTAAATACTTAAAGCATGCCTGGTTTGAAGGTCATGATAACCCATTAATTGACAACTAAATAGGATTGTAAGATAATAACTTTAATGAAGTTATTTGTTTGAACAAAATCCTTCACCATGCTGACAGTGACATGCTTGGTAACATCTGAACATGAATTTTAGAACCTAGAAAACCCACCAGTGCCTGGACCAACAATCAATGAAAAGATGGTTAATTTCTTTAGTTACTAAAAATTTTAAGAGACAGATTTTTGCTTTAAGTAACACACATTGATCATCCAGATAAGTAGATCAATTTTTGCTAAGTCACATATTCCTGGTTATGATAATGAAACTCATTTCAATTGTATGATCACCAGGCATTTAAAAAACCACAAAAAATATTGCCTAGTAGTCTCATACAAAGCTTAACAGCTAATGTTGCATGTTTGAGTTTGACATGTAGAAATCATGGCTAGTGATCTTAATCGATATGGAGGCAAACGCTAGTTTCAATGGCTTAATAATGCAAGCAAAGTAAGTAAATACTATGTAATATGATGTGGAAAGAAGGGGCAAGGATGACTATTTCAAATTCTAAGCTGATTTAGTCCATCATCATGCAGGCAGAGATCAGCAAAAAAATAAAATAAAATGCAATCTGTCAAAACACAATCAGTATAAAGTCTTCTTTTCATTTACTAAACAATCAGTACAGTAGGTATTTTTGGGATGCCATAGAACATAATTTTTAGGACCCGTTTATTTAATATAATTGAATATATAGGAATACAATAACAAATGCCTCAATCATAGTTGAGGTTCATGGCCTTCACCATCCTTTGCATCGCTTGGACCCTTCACACTAGACATATGTGCGGACAACTTGAAACAGCCGAGCCATGGCTCCTATTTCAACTCAATATAAAGCCATGCTAAATAAGTTTTCTAACTCAAGTGTGAATAGGAAACTAAGGAGGAAAGACAAGACTTTGCAATTTGACTATGGACCATAAGCACATGCTCCATCACAAAAACAGAGTCATTAAGGCAAGAAGATTCATTAGGAAACACTGTAAATATTTGAAGCTTTTGAGGGTTTATTGAGACAAGTCAACATGAGAAATAGGTAGCTGATATTTGGGCATAAAAATGTTGACAACACTTTCTGCATGCATTATGTTCAGACTTCAGAAACAATCACGGTTTTGATAATAACAATAGGTAGCTGATAGTGGTCAAGAAATTGATGTAGTAAACAAGTGCAAGAGAAAATTCACTCACAGAATGCATACCTTTTGCTACCAATTGGGGAAGGGTAATGAATCACACAACTTGTGACATCAGTATGTCTAAAATTCAATACCATTTCCAGCCCATTAGATCACACATCCACCACACCCCATCTATCTCCACCAGTTATTCCAAACTGCTCCTTCAACATTTATTCCTACCCAACCACATGAACAACTATATAAGAAGCAAAATGCAGTCAATATTTGGTAGGGAAAAACCATAGATCATGTCAATCTACCTAGCAAAGTCCAAATCACAAACAATAACACATTTAAAAATTAATAAATGAATACAAAGTGAATCTTTCATAAGCAAAATCACCACCTATTGGTAATGGAAGTCTTACCAGAAGATTAATCTTCTAAACCACCACCACCACCACCACCCCCCCCCCCCCCCCCCCCCACCCCCCCCGGCACATCATGATGCACTCCAAAGTCCAAATCACAAACAATAACACATTTAAAAATTAATAAATGAATACAAAGTGAATCTTTCATAAGCAAAATCACCACCTATTGGTAATGGAAGTCTTACAAGAAGATTAATCTTCTAAACCACCACCCCCCCCCCCCCCCCCCCCCCCCCCCAAAACCAGAAGGAGGAGGAGAATGAAAATGAGAATACAAGAAATCCTTTCCTGCAACTAGAAATCCTCAATCTCCAATCTGGCGAAAACACAGCAAGCACAAATAAGGGAATATTTCTATATCTCTAGTTTAAAAAAAGCAAATAAGGCAAAATTTATATATCTCTATATAGTGTTTTCTCAGCTCAGTAACTCTTTCATATGGGTTTTCAAATTTTTTCTGAAAAAGTCTACCCCAAAACATCAGAAAGTGATTTTAGTGATGGCAAATGAAATATCAATCGACAAAAGGCAGAGAGAAAAAGAGGATGTGGGTTGGGGACAGAATAAGAGAATTGAATCTTTATTGGCTAGTCAAATGTGCGAGTAACCCAGCAGTAAGTATCTACTCTTGTTCATGTTTTTTGTCATAATTCTGGCAAAGGGACACAATTGTTGGAAAATAAATAGTCATGTTCTGTTTTGTCAAGAATAAAACCTGTACAAATTTATGCATAGCTTCTTGCACTATATTTTGAGAGAATTGAAACCACACTAACTAGTAAAAGGACATCAAACTAAAAGGGATTAGTTTCATTTTTTTTCAGTTTTTTAAAATAGAAATAAGACCTGTACAGAATTGTGCATAGCTGTACAAATTCATTGTCTCTTCCAATCACAAAACTTTAACTAGAGAAACACAAAAGACCTGTACAAATTTATGCATAGCTTCTTGCACTATATTTAGATAGATTTTTAGAACACTGATATCAGAAATGTAAATGGAATACATATACACATGTTGACAGAATACAACCATTCTCATACCACATTTGAGAGAAATGAAACTAATTCTAACTTCAAAAACACTCTCTTCATTTTCAGTTTTCTAAGAGAAATAATTATGAAAAAAAAAAATTAAACATAAAACGATAGTTTCATTAATGAGATGATGAAGGGTAGTGATGAAGGTGATGGTTGCTGGGGGTTACTAGGTGATGGAGAAGGTGGGGTGGAGAAAAGGGGAGGGAGAGAAAGGAATTCCACAGCTCCCTGATTATTGATGAAGCATTTACACACTTATTCATAAACTGGAGCCACATGCTGCCAAATTTTAATCTCTTCTAAGCTAACAAGGAAATCCAGAGCCTTCCACACATGAAAAACTATAAGCAATATCTTTCAATGGACTTCTTCATCATCATTATCATTTCAGAAATACCAATTACCCCAGTTTTGAAATGAATCAGACCCAATTTGGTTTGCCATAGTTTTAAGACTAGCTGTTACACTGAGGCCAGCCCTTTCCCCAATTACAATTTTCATTCCTTGCAGTAACCAAAATGTATGAATTCAGAGAGAGCCCAAAATGCACATGAAAATCAATAGCATCTCTCAACTGATAAGAAGGCCCAAAGCAAACTACGCATTGGGCCCATTAATCCTCTTAGATAGATTATCAGAATTCATTTAAGAATTCAACCACAAAGTTCCTTAGAGAAAGAGAGGAACGAGCAAGAGCTAAGTTAAAAATGTTGTTTCCACCCTAAACTCGATACCCCACTTCCCCATACTTAAAGTTCAACAGTACAGAATCAAAGATCAACTAGAAAGAATAAGAAAAAGAAGATTGATGATGGTGATGATTCTCACCATGTTCTCGAAACAATCCTCGCACGTCACTTTCTTTACCCCTTTGGCAAACTGCAAAGTCAGGTACTTGTTCTTCGGATAAACAATAGTACCAAACTGCTTCATCTGACCCTGACAAACCCCCAATTCAAATTCAAACCCCAAAACAAAAACCCAAATCTCCAAATAAGAAAAATAACAGCCAACAGACATAGAATCAAAGATTTCAACATCGAACCTGAGGGAAATCGATGTAAAGGACGGGATTTTTTGTTCCGATATCCTTCAATTTGCCAATCTTTCCAGCTGAGACTGGAGCCAAAAGGCCTGGGAAGGAGAAGAGGAATTTGTTCTTTCTCTGGCCCTTCTTGACGATATCTCTGCCTTGGTGTTTGAGGATGAGATTGGAAGGGTTGAGCGGAGAGATTGGCTTCGAAGGTGCATTGGAGAGAAGATTTCTCGACAAGGCGAGGGATTTAAGCCTTTTTCGCTCTTCGATCGTTGGATCCAGCTGAGATCTTTCTTCGTCTTCGGCAACTGGTTTCTTCGGTCGGGCCATGGATATATAGAAAAATGGAAGATATGATGGGAGCTCCTGGTGCGATTTCACAGCCTCTCAGATCAAATGGAGAGATCGACCATTCCAGAAGCTTGGAGGATTTTCAACGGATTTTTGGAGTGTGAGAGATAGACGGTTTTTTGAAGAAGAAGAAGAGAAATGCTGCACTTCAAATCGCAGCTCCTAGTGCGATTCTTCAACGGATTTTTGAAAAAGTAGCATATCGAAGAAGTAATTTGAAGAAGCAACTGATCCCTAATCGCTTGAGAGGTTTTTAGGGTTTTTGGTGGGGAGTTCAAATGGGTGGGGAGTTCAGCGACATAAAAAGTAGGGACCGCCTGTGGGGATGAAAATTTGAAACTTTTAACGGCGGAAACTAGCATCTGCCGCTGATACCCTAATATTTCTTTCCCATTTGTGACGGATTATAATATCAGTCGCTGATAAGCATGTTTAGGGGCTGAAAATTAAAACAACCACTATTTAACTGTCACTAAAAGTCACTTTTCTTGTTGTGTAGACCAAAAGGGACTGAAAAATTCGTTAGTAACCAAATTGGGCATCCTACCACACTTTACCTTTTTTTCTTGCACTTTTCCACTAAGCAGCAAAATCACTCCTTGTTTTGGACGAGCAGCGATATCGCTACTTACAGAATATTTAAGCGACTCTAATTCCCTTTTCTCATTTGTTATCTTAAGTCCAATAAGAGAATCTCTAGAACCTTTTCCATCTCAGAACCTCTTTTGGAAGTTTCTCTTTCATTTCTCTACTAAAGTGGAAGGTGGACTCCAATAAAGAGGTAGGAATCAAAGAGGAAAGCCAAACCTAGGTCGTTCACCCGTGGGCTACAAAGAGGAAGCAGTAGACAAGAAAACCCACAAGTGCTAGGTAGGGAATCAAAGGTTGGACTTGAGACCATAGTAGCAAGCGGGCATCTGTGTCGATGGAGAAGAAAAGGGAAGATATGAGGAAGAACAAAAAAGTAAGCAAAACAGGGAGCGTTTGGATTTTTATTGCTATGAAGTGAGCAGGGATATCGTTACTCGTGAAAAAAAAGAAAAAAGGAACAAGCCCAAGGAACTACTTCGAGACATAAGTTTTTTGGGTCCTTTTTTATCTAGTAAAAGTCTAAGGGGATTTTTTTCCCCAAAAAAACCCTAAATTTTAACTGCAAAAAATAAATAAATAAAATAAAATGGGTTACGTGGGTTGACCTTGACCGGACCCATTTAAATGTAGGTCAGGAAAGCTTGACCTGCAACAAACCAGTATATTATTCGGGTAGGGTTGTGTAGGTCATATATTAGTCAAGTTGGGTTGGGTCTTGCCACTTCTAATTATACACATGTTTGCAGCCCACATTTAGAGAATTCAAACCCTTTATCATTACTAACATCCTTTACGTTATTTTTGGGACTGGGCATAGCATATGCATTTGTTGCTAGTTATATATATTAAAGCAAAGGGGGAGGTGGGCTGTGGAGGGTGCCATGTCATCCCTAAAAAGTCTTTCATTTCAAAGAAATATAGAAGAAAAAGAATGCATGATTTGAGGTTCATCCAAGGATCCCTCCTCACTAATACATAGAATAGTTGTATATGCGTTTTAAATCTCCAAATACGTGTATATGCACTTTGAATCTCTAGAATTTTCTCTCTAAGGCCTGTAATATCTCCTTGAATTCCTAAAATCTCTCTTAATAGTAGCAAACATTATCATCTAAATAGAACACAAAAACAGAATCTTGACCAATACACACTTTGAAGTGGGACTCACTAGATAAAGATCATAATCAAGCTACTTCAGTTAGGAAAATTTTTCATGGGTTGCTTGGATCTCAAGACATGTGTGCACATAGGGTGTTGAGGGTATAAGAAGATGGACCGTTTAAGAACTTCTCAGCTTTGTGGGACCCACCTGATGAATGGATGGGATGAACTCTGAGCCATGCAGTGGGGCACCACCTTTTCACAAACATGGGTGCCACACTGATTCATGTGGCTCAGGCTGCGCTTGAAAGGCCATGGACATGCTTGTGATCTGAGCTCTGGCCTATTGCCCTAAATATAGGTCACATCTATATTTTACAATATGGACCGGGCTAAGCATGGGCCTTTGTTGCTAGTTTTATGTTAAAGGAAAAAGGAAATGTAAGCTTGCCTAGGCTGAAAAGCCAAATTTGCAACTTTTCCTCTACTATGAGCGGTGGAAAACTTGCAAGCAGTGTTACTCAAACATATAAGGTGGAAATGTAGCTTTTGCAGCTTTTCCTCTACTTTGAGAGGAGAAAAACTTGCAAGTAGCGTCACCACTACGTATAAGGCAGAAATGTAGCATTTTGCTAGTTTTGCAACTTTGCCTCCACTTTGAGAGGAGAAAATATTGCATGCAGCATTACCCATACATATAATTTACAAATGTAGCCTTTTGCAACTTTCCTCCACTCTAAGAGGAGGGAAAGTTAGAAGAGGAAAAGTTGCAAGCAGCGTCACCAATACGTATAAGGAGAAATGTAGCTTTTGCACGCAGCTTTTCCTCCCATCTGAGAGGAGAAAAACCTGCGAGCAGCCTTACCGCCGGTTATGCATGCATCCGCTCGTATTTATTTTGGGATGGAAAGGGTAAAATTCAATCTTCACTCTTACGATTGGCCCACTGAAACTAACTTTGAATATTTACATACAAAATATATAAGGAGTGCTAGAGATAAATAATTTGGCTTTTTGAGATATGGGCCCCACTCACGTGCATAACCAGTGCGCATCACCATATTTCGATGCAGCGATGCTACACTGCAGTTCTGCTGATTTTAAGTACTCTGGATACCTGTGGCAACTATTATGCAGGAACCGTGTCAACATATGGTAGAAACTCTTTTGTGGGGTATACAAAGAAATAACCTGGACTATACAATATGAATCTTAACCCTTTTAGTGACATATCCTCTGGTAATAACACAGGATTGAAAACCTGATCGGGGCCATTGTCGGATGGCCCCTGACATGGAGATAATAATGTTCGGCAATGTGATCAATTTATGTTGAATTGAAATTTGGGGAAATATTGCATGGATTCAACCATAGTGGTGGAATTATAACTATATGGGCCCTATGATGGAGTTTCTGTCTTGTATTATACGAGTCCCGTCTAATAGCTTCCAAAGGGGATCCAGATCCAGTCGTACTTATTGGTGCTGTTAAAAAAAACATTTATTGTCACTTCAACACTTATTGCATGAATTAAGATCACGGTCCATCACGTTACTGTGGACAGCTTGGATATATAAATGATTACATAAGACCTTGAGTTAGGGCTTCCCTTGGGACGTTTAAGACCTGATCAGACCCGATCGGAACCAGTGGTATGATATAGATTAGAATGCTCGCAATGTGCTGATGTAAGTATACAGCACCCGAGTTGACTAGAACAAGCAATTTTTAGCCGTTAAAATATAATTTCTATAATAACTATCTCTATTGAACTCGGATTTGCGATATGTTGTGTAAGCATTCATGCCTGTCAGATCTACAGTGGTAAGGTTGGATGATTCATCTAGTGATTAATTAATTGGGGCATAATTAAATAATGATTATTTTGGCTTATGTGGGACCCTTCCGCTTACAATAATTGATCCAATCATCGAAAATAAGCCAAGTTCAGTTCCTACTTATATTCTGAATCATAATGTGCCCTGGTTGTTTTGAATCAATGGATGGATTAAAGAAAATCTATGATATATGAGTTTTATCATATGTTGGTTTCATTGATTAGATTTAGAATCAAAGGCCCTATCAAGGTTAATTTGGACCTATGATTCATTTTGAAAGACTAATCTCTATAGGTGTAGTGTGATCAAATTAGGTCACATATGTCAAATTAAGGCATTTGGATTATAATGAAGCCCAATTAAAGTTAGCAATGCACATTATAATGTGATGGGCCATAACCGGTGATGAACCTAAGGATATTAAAATAATACACTTGACATCATTTTAGTGACAACGTGGATCAGAGTTGGTGTTACTATATTTATCAATTTAAAATCCACAATTTTATTGGATGAATGGCAGTCAAAGTGGCCCGGTCATGATGAATTGCAGATTTTTGAATTGAACTAAATTCGTACCTACAGTTAATTGTAGAATGAATAGTAATATCAGAGTTGCGGGATCCATTTAGTAGATCGAGGATCGTCTCAAGGTATGGTCGTCTTTTAATCACTTGGAGACCGGGATAAGATATCTTTACGCGTACTTCCTTATTAGACTGTTGTTGTCTTACCAACAGGTGTCACTCATCTCTCTACGTTGTACATAGTAGAATAGCTTTATTGTGGTTGTCTTACTCATGATAAGGTGAGCATACTTTCTTGTGAGGCCCACCTTGGGATGAGAAAGATCTCCCCCGCCTGCTAGTGACCAAGGCTCGAATCAACATCCTAACTACTTGCTTAATGGCATTCAAAAATTCTTGATCGAACCATCAAAAGTAGTGCTAAATCAGACTATGGGACCCACTCCTATTGATTTGAAATCTAAGGCTATATATATATATATATATCCCTTGGAGTGAATGAGGTTCATCTTGCGCGGTCCTAATTATCTGATGACAAGATGGAGATCAATGCCTTTGTTACACGATTAACATTTAATATCTACGAGGGGAATCCGGACTCAAGTCTGAGTGAGTTGACTTGGAGGATCTCGGCTCTCAGATAACGCTCATAGGAGGCCCATCGACACATGACCCATTTCACTTCTAGAAGAGGTACCGCCCTTAGAGCCGACCACGCCTGGAGTGGGCCCACTGTTTGGTCCATCAAAGATATAGAAAAAAGGGAAATATTGAGGTGTAAACTCTCATACAATAAAGGGAAATAATGTGAAGTAGTGGTGGGCCTACTGTTTAGTCCTTTCAAATGGATGAAAAACCGGGACCCCCTATATCAAATGGGTCAATTAGTTTTACATCCATCCAAATGGAGCGGGCCCGCAGATTGATAATGCACCAATCCGAATGGACTGCATATTTATTAAACTTTTAGGGTCAGATAAAGAAGATAAGAGGATGAGATGGATCTCAAATTTGGTGTGTATGTTGGTCCCATCCAGATATTTCCACCCACCGGGTCACATTCTCAGATGGGACTGAACATAATATCTAAAACATAATGAACATAGTTGGAAACGAAGTTTTGATGATGAAAATAATTTAAAACATGATTAATCTCACAATGAGTTCAACTCCAATTTAGACAAAATTATGAATACCGCTACTTTAGAAGGGGATGCTTATTGCGCCACATGAACATCATGTTTAACTTTCCGGAAACTTCCGACA
Organism: Persea americana; assembly: GCA_029852735.1. Lineage (NCBI taxonomy): Eukaryota > Viridiplantae > Streptophyta > Magnoliopsida > Laurales > Lauraceae > Persea > Persea americana. The sequence goes on along the minus strand of CM056811.1, from coordinate 94,156,870 downwards.
AAGGGATCCCAAAATTCTAGATGCATGTGGGGGTAAAGGATTCTAGGGTAGCATAATGTCTTCCATCCAATAAGAGGCAGCCATGTCATTTAAAATTCAAAATGGGAGTCACAACTTTCAAAAACTCATCCGATTTCTCTTATTTCCATCAATGCCCTTTTGAACATTAAGAATTTCTCACAAAGTCTCCTGAACTCCCTACCTAAAAAAATTGCAAAAACATCTCTATAATGGATAATGGTCTCGTCCTAGAATATGGAACCACTTGGACCCCACCTTTAATTTACTTCAGACCCTTGGACTCTCTCCTCATACCATGATTTGGCATTAGGACATATTTTTACACTTTTTAATCATTCACTTACAGCTGAATTGTATCTAAAAATAAAAAATAAAAAATAAAAATTGACAGCCCTCTACGATTGATAGACATATATTTAAGCTGGCCTCACATAATAGACTGCATTTTACCAAAATGTAGTTTGTTTGTTGAAGATCATTGTCGTACAAAAATATAATAGTGGGCCCAACCCTCAAATTGATCATTTACAGATGTGAACAAACTGGAAAAAATTAAAAAATAAAATAAGAAATTGAATCACATCAGACACTGGCATTGATTCACATCATCCATAATATGCCACAGCAATGTCTTCTATCCAGTTGGAGGAGGCCATGTCATATGAAATTCAAAATTTATCTCATTAAACCATTTAAATTTATCACTCAATCTATGCTCTCTATTTAATCTACATGTTAAAATCACTCTTACATCCCTAAAATCTTTCACGGGTTTCCTTCTTAGTCCCTGCCTAATCTCTAATTCTTTCACGTCGCCCCTTATAACACCATGATAAGAGACCAATCCATCTTCGTTTTGAGAAGACCAGAAAAAATATGTATCTCAATCTCTTCTCATCCATCTCCTGATGGTAATTTCCTTATGATGTATGATTTGGAATACTATATGCATAAAATATTTAAGACAAGTGTTTAAGACAATGAAAGAATAATAAACTTGGGATAAGGATAGGTTATACTACTGTGTGTACCATTACTTTGCTTACTTTGGTTAGACCTGAGCCTGCCCATTAATTAATCAGTTCAATCGGGCAAGGCTGGGCTTTCCATCACCCTTTTGGGCTGTCTAATAATTTGTTTAGGTGAATTTGGTCACCAAACTACATGTATTGCCTACTTGGACGAGGCTGGGTCAGGCTTCGTGCTTCAATTACTTAATCTAAGCCCAACCCACATATTAAACGGGCCAAGAATTTATAACCAACCATGACCAGATGACTAAAACCCAAGGCCGAAGTCCTGCTCAAAACGTGCTGGGTGTGCATTAGGGTCGGGCTGGGTTGGCCCTTGAGCACCCCTAGGTGATATAGTGGAAGAATCCATGGTGATTGGAGAGGCCCTCCATTGATATAGTGGGGCCATCCAAGGATGAAAAACTTGGTGATTTCACCCCGCCCGTGTATGGGAACAATATTAGATCAATGCTAATTAAGTGACTAGTGAATTTACAGTGGCTTCCACATAAATGTGGTTATCAAAGTAGGGCCACTATATATAGACCCCACAATTGACCCACCCTATTGATAGGAAAACAATGTGGCATGCACACAAATCAAGGAACACCTTTGTGCCGAAATCACCACAACACAATGGCACCTTCATATTGATAGAAGGAAGGTATGATCAAACTGATGACTGTACGTAATTGATGCACTGCACCTAGATGACGGCAATCACATTGGATCCATGCTTAAATTAAAGCATAATGTAAAACATAACTAATTTGATGATGGATTAATTGACATTGCTTCGTATATTGATAGTTGATATGGGGCTTTCAGTGCCACGTACATGAAAAGGGCTCCCAAATATTGTATGCTCGTGTCGTGTGAACGCCTTTCCCCCTTTTCAAGTGTCATCTGACCCAGCATATAAAACTGAAACGTGCCAGCTGCCAACTGACGCACTCTCAGAAACATGTTGCCCAATTCGTTACGTCATTGAATCACCCACTGTACACAACGAAAGCTACTATAAAATTCAACACATCTAAGACTCATCAGTCCAACAAACCAAACCTCAACAAGAGGCAAACACAAAACACAGTTGCCCATTTCCATGGATTCTCTGTCAATAATCTTCATCTCCCTGTCCCTCTGTGTGGGTGCGGCTCTTGTGGCCACCCTCTTCACCACACCCAACAAGAAAAGAAAGCTCCCACCAGGCCCTCCCCTGCTCTCCAACTTCCAATGGCTAACCAAGCCCATACTCGACCTCGAGCCCATCCTCCGCCAGCTCCGCTCCAAGTATGGCCCCATCTTCACCATCCTCCGGGGACCACAAACACATATCTACATCTCCGACCACTCCATTGCTCACAAGGCACTTGTCGAGAAGGGTTCAGCCTTCTCGGACCGACCGCCGGTCCCCGAGGTCAGCCGCATCCTCACTAGCAACCAACACGACATCAACAGTGCTGGGTATGGATATAATGAAGTGGTTATTTGAAAAAGTTCAATTTCATTGACTTCAACTAAGTTGCTTTTTTTTGCCTTTTTCTGTTTTTACCCTCAGAGACCGTATATAGTTCCTATTTTTTTTTTTTTTTTGTCCAATTGTATATGTAACAAAAACATGTGTATATGTATAAAAGAATGGATCTCTACTTGTATGTATTTATACCAAGTAGATTCTTGCAGAGATGCAAAAATATTGATGATTCCCAGTTTCACTCTGTTACAGGTATGGCCCGCTGTGGCGCCTCCTTCGTCGGAATCTCATGTCTGAGATCCTGCACCCCTCCAAGGTCAAGACCTTTGCCCAAGGCCGCGAGTGGGTACTTAAGATGCTGATCGAAGAGCTTAGCCGTCATGCCGATTCAGGTGAGCCCGTCTTTGTAGCTGAGAGCTTCCAGTACGCCATGTTTTGCTTGCTTCTGTTCATGTGTTTTGGACAGAAGCTTGATGAAAGTACTGTGAAGAAGATTAAAGACATTCAGCGACAATTGCTTGCCAGATCCCCCATCTTCGACGCCATACACTTCCTTCCCAAGATTGGAAAAATACTATTCCGTGGAAGATGGAATGCGCTTATGGAAATTCGTCGCGAGCAAGAAGAGCTGCTCCTCCCATTGATAAGGGCACGCAAGGTTCGGAACCAAGATCGTCAAGACGACAATACCTTTCTCTTCAGCTATGTCGATTCGCTTCTTGATTTGGAGCTTCAAGACGAAGGGGGTAGAAAGCTCACCGAAGGTGAGATAGTTAGCCTATGTTCAGAATTTCTGAACGCAGGGACTGACACAACATCAACATCCCTACAATGGATCATGGCTAATCTGGTGAAGCACCCAGAGATACAACAGAAGCTGGTGGATGAAATAGAGAGAGTGGTGGGGAAGGAGGCAGAGATAGTAAGGGAGGAGGACTTGAACGCTATGCCATATTTGAAGGCAGTGATAATGGAAGGGCTGAGAAGGCACCCACCAGGGCACTTTGTCTTGCCACACGCTGTGTCGGAGGAGGTGACATTTGAAGGGTATGTCATACCAAAGGATGCTACCATCAATTTCTTGGTAGCGGAGATGGGGTGGGACGAGAAGGTTTGGAAAGAGGCCATGGCGTTTAAGCCAGAGAGATTCTTAGACGGTGGAGAGAAGGTGGACATAACAGGGAGCAGGGAGATCAAAATGATGCCTTTTGGAGTAGGCAGACGGATATGCCCAGGGCTTAATCTTGCAATGCTTCATCTTGAGTACTTTGTAGCGAATCTGGTGAAAGAGTTCAAATGGAAGACCGTGGATGGCGAAGAGGTGGATTTGACTGAAAAGCAAGAATTTACTACAGTGATGATGAAGCCCTTGAAGACAAAAATCACGGCAAGGACAATGTGAGGCGGGAAAGAGAGGGAGCTCTTTATCCTTTTGCTGTACTTTTCATGTAGTTGACTTTTAAGTATTTGTGTGTACCAGCATTTTACTGCATAAGTTGTGTTTGGATAGGGAGGGAGCTCTTTCTCCTTTTGCTGTGCTTTTCATGTAGTTGACTTTTAGTATTTGCGTGTACCAGCATTTTACTGCATATGTTGTGTTTGGATATAATGATGGGGATTTGATATATGAACCCCTTTAAATCTTGTTCCTCAATTTCATGGCAAAAAAATCTACTATTGTCCCTAGAGTCAAATGACACTGGTCCACAAAATTTTTTTTTTTTTTTTTTTTTATGTACTTTTCTTCTCTAACTCGCATGATATTATGGATTCAAATATAAAAGGTAAAAAAAATCCATGATATCATGCGACCCAAGTCTAAATAAAAAGACGATTTAGATTTTTTAACATAAGGGTTTTTCAACTTTTAACATTTGAATTCCATGATATCATGAGATTTATGACAGAAATGTAAAAAAAAAAAGAAAAAGTAGACCAGAGTTAAACGACTCTGGCGTCGTTAGTTCAATTTCTGTCATGAGAAATGAAAAAGTAGAGTTTAAAGAGGATCAATATGTAAAATCCCTTATAATGAATGTAACTAATGTTTGAGATTTGGATAGAACAACTTAAAATTCCTTAGGCGAGCGGGTTGTAACCTTGATGTAGAGCCCCAACTAAGATTATTGTAAATTTTCTTCTTCTCCTATATTTGAATAAGAAGTTAGGGAGGAGTTTAATTCTGCAGAGTGGCATATTTGTCCTTTCCTTATTTTTTTTATTTAAGTTTTAATAAAACTTCCCTTGACTAACACTCCAACTATACAAAAATTAACTGACTCTCTAATTGATTGCTTTTTGACCAATTTAGCCTTAACAAAAACTCAATGAGTTACCCCTCAGGTTAAAAGATAAAAGACCAATTTACCCCTTATACGAAGCGGCATTATGTAGCCAGTTTACCAACCCGAGCTGTGATTGACTCAAGGAAGGAAAACACATAGGTTAATTGAACTCATCAGAAGTGGGCCACATAGGAGGGAAACACGTCCTTCTAAAAAGTCTTGTATTCTACTGAAGTTAACATTAAATGCAAGTGAGGTGGGACTCACCTCCGTTTTTCACTCTGTTTCCCAGAAATAACAACGATGGTCACATAAAGGATGATGAAGTGATTCAATCACCATGTGATGGGCCCAGTTCTCAACATGTAATGGGATCACAGTGGAGCATCAAATAATTGAATCACATGATTAAGTTTGTCTTATGCTTTTTTTTTTTTTTTTTAAATCCTGCATAATTTTCTGTTTTATACACTGTAGTTCTACAGATTTTAACTACTCTGGATCCCCGTGGCAACTATTACGCAGAAACCGTGTCTAACATATGGTAGAAACTCTTTTGTGGGGTCTACAAAGAAATAACCTGGACTATACAATATGAATCTTATCCCTTTTAGTGACATATCCTCTGATAATAACACAGGATTGAAAACCTGATCGGGGCCATTGTCGGATGGCCCCTGACATGGAGATAATAATGTTCGGTAATGTGATCAATTTATGTTGAATTGGAATTTGGGGAAATATTGCATGGATTCAACCTTAGTGGTGGAATTATAACTATATGAGCCCTATGATGATGGAGTTTCTGTCTTGTATTATACGAGTCCCGTCTAATAGCTTCCAAAGGGGATCCAGATCCAGTCGTACTTATTGGTGCTGTTAAAAAAACATTTATTGTCACTTCAACTCAAGAAAATAACCGAAAAAAAACATCTTGAGCTGGACAATCTTGGGTCCCGCTATATATAAAATCTCATCACAGCCTCTCCATTACTTCCAAGTTTTTAAAACCTGAGCCCCATTTTGAAAATTTCCCTATTTTGTATAACTGTCAAATATTGGGAGGATGAAATAGTTCATCCTATCTCCCTAATTCATGGAAATATGAGATCCGGACTCCGAGAGACCAGTGAGAATTTCAAGAAGTATCATAATATTATCAAATCGTTTTTTAATAGGATTTCAACACTGAATTGAACAGCCTTTGGGTCTTTATGCTGTTAAATGACCTAAATCATGTAGGGTTTTGGTTGTCTTGCAATTGACTATCTATGGGTCCACAACTTTGGACGGTGGCATTCTCTTGCTTATGTCCAGATAGACACGAGGATCTATCTACACGTACGCAACAGGGATAATCGTGTAAACAGAACTACTGGATCATAGATAACAGTACCAACCTCTGATGAAACCATTCGAAAATTCAAGACCACTTCACCAAATTTCATTTTATACTGATACTCATGGACTGGACGAACCCAGCCCTAATACGAGCCTGACCCGGATTGACAATCAAATAATAACCCTTTGATGGAAAGTTTATTAACTGAAGATTAAAAAATAAATATCCCACCATCACTCTAGTAATTCTATATCCTTCACCCCTCTCCTATGAAGTGATGCATATTTCAGCAAACTGACATTCTGATGGACAAAATGGAGTAGCGGGTGAAAAGCTTCATCCCATCTTGCACACAAATTCATCCACTAATAAACATGTTCAACAGCTTGAGCTTTGCCCCTGTCAAACGATCAAATATCGTCAATGAAGGTAAGACATCAAACATGACAGTTATATTTATTAGCTTTCAATCAGTTACGTATCAGAAAAAAATAATAATAAAAATAAAAAGAAGGTCGACCACTTAAAGAAAGATAGCTTGCCGACTTCAAAAGTATTTAAATGTGGACTCTTCCAACTAATGTATTATTTTCTTCTCAAGATTTTGACATTGTGATGTCCTTTATAGACTACCGACTAGGCAGCTCATGGTCATTAATAATTTTTTTTTTCTTTCTTGGTAACTCGGTTTGGATCCAAGTGAGAGCCCGCAGACATACGGGAAGACAGCCCACTCAAGTGGTAAGTAAAGCCTGTAAGTACGAAAAGCAGTGGTGTACTTAGGGTTCAAACCTTGGAGAATCAGGTGAGAATTGACACTCCTTACCACTCTGGTAAGGAGCCGTTCTCAGCCATTAATAATGTTAAACATGAGAAATATTCTCCCATGAGCAACCTTGTATTAAGTCCAATGGGGCCCATTTGTCTCACCTTTGACCAGTTTAATCCCTTTCACACATTTATCTCTCCATGATTTGGAACGAGCCCAATTTCACTATTATCAAATATTTTGGATTGAATTTATAAGAAATTTATGGTTAAAAGATCACTAAATTTTATGGCTATTAAATTAAGAATTAGGATAATTTGATTGGGCTAAAATCTTTCTTTTTTAAGTGTTGTTGTTGTCATTGTAATATAATTGTTGATCCTCCACCGTAAGTAGACCTATCTATCCACTCCCACTTATTAATAGGCATTTAAATGGCCCCACATGCCAGACTGCAAATGAGTGGGGCCCACTTTGCATTTGTGAAGGGCATTTGGCCCCACTTGCTGCATTCTTCTTCCCTGAGCACGTAAATGGTCCAGGTGAGCACCAAAGTCTACAAGACTGCAACTGGTTGAGCTTAGATTGAAAAAATGGGCTACTAGAACAATCTTGAAGTTTTCGGCATTTCATTGAATCATTGGCCAGTGGGGTCACAACCCACATGTCAGTTGTCCATGGCAATCATTGAATCGTCGCCGTCGTCGTCCATATTCCAGGAACAGGACATGGGGAAGGCGATCCCCAATCTCGCCTTCTCAGCAACCATGGCAGGATGGGAGAATGATCGGAGCCACCAGCAGTTAGAATTGGGAAAACTGCTTCAGCAAAGCATATTCTCCCAGCAACGTTGCCGATGGCCTTGCCTAACCTTTCTTTGATGTGGGGCTTACCCATTCTCTTGTTGGTCAATGTGAACTTTGGGCCAATTGTGCCCAGTTCTAACATCTTCATTTAATCCATAAATTGTATCTAGGCAAATTTTGCGTTTTTCCCAACAGTTTATTCCAAATCTTAGATTTTTCAATCGGGTAAGGTGGGCATTGGACAAGAGTGATAAACCATTCCCGCTCTAGGTCTCTAATAGTACAAATGAATAAACCATTTATTTGTTTCAATCAGAGCGTGACCGCCTGCTTTTCCAGAAGCAGGGATAGCCTCCGCATTATTGAATTCAAGTTTCCTTGCCAATCTAGCTATCTCATCTTTGTTAGACTTTAGTTTCAGAAATAAATACAAAGTTTGGGTGATGCTCCCTGCATATTCTTTCAAGTTCCCGAACTGTCGAGGCAGTTTTTACCCCTCTACAGTTCCAAATAATACCTTTATCAGGGTAAGGGTACTTAAATGGAATAGAGATGGGTTATCGTTTAGAAAAATTTACTTGTTCGTCCAAGAAGAATTTAAGGAAAAGGACCTGAAATTTAGTTAGTAACCAGATTGGGCTTCCTGCCGCACCTTACTCTTTTCTTTTTTTTTTGACTTTTCGGTTAAGCAGCGATATCACTCATTGTTCCTAATGAGCAGCGATATCGCTACTTACAAATACTTAAGCGACTTGAATTCCCTTTTCTCATTTGCCATCTTTTTCGTCCAAGAAGATAATATCTATAATCTTTTCCATCTTAGAACCTCTTTTGGAATTTTCTCTTTCATTACTCTACTAAAGTGGTACGTGGACTCCAATAAAGAGGTAGGAATCAAAGAGGAAAGGCAAACCTAGGTTGTCCACCCGTAGACCACAAAGAGGAAGAAGTAGACAAGAAAACCCATAAGTGTTTAGTAGGAATCAAAGGTTGGAAAGTTCTTACAATGGCTGACTTGGAGGAGCTTGAGATCACGTTAGCAGAGGGGCGTTTCTCTCAATGCAGAGGAAAAGTGAACAGAAGAGGAAGAGCAAGAAAATAAGCAAAATAGGGAGCGTTTGGCTTTTTATTGCTATGAATCGAGTAGCGATATCACTGCTCGTGGGGGGGAAAATGTAAAAGGAACAAGCCTAGGGGACTACTCTGGGCATAGGTTTTTTGGGGTCCTTTTTAATCTAGTAAAAGTCTAAGAGGTATTTTTCGAAGAAAAAAAAAAAAACCTCCTAAATTTCAACTTAAAAAAAAAAAGAAAAAAGAAAAAAAGAAGGGTTATCATGTGGGTTGACCTTGACCCGACCCATTTAAATGTGGGTAAGAAAAACTTGACCCACAACAAACCTATATATTATATGGGTTGGGTTGTGCAGGTCATATGTTATCGAGTTGGGTTGGGTTTTGCCAATTCTAACTATACACATGGTCGTAGCCCACATTTTAAAAATTCGAACCCTTTATTATTACACATCCATTATGTTATTTTTAGTCCTGGGCTTAGCATAGCCTTTGTTGATAGTTTAATTAATGTTAATGGAAAGGTCTGCTTCTAAAGGAAATGTTTATTTGTAGAGGTAGAAAAGTCAAATTTACAACTTTTCCTCCACTGTGAAGGGAAGAAAACTTGCAAGTAGTAGAGCTGTAGCTCTTGCATTTTCATTCTATGCACTAATGCATACGCCCGCTGGTATATATTTTGGGATGGAAAGGATAAAATTCGGTCTTCGGTCTTACAATTGGCCCACTGAAAACAAACTTCGAATATTTGCATATAAAAGATATAACGAGTCTTAGAGATGATGCATGATTTGGCTTTCTGAAATATGGGCCCCACTCATGCGTACAGTCAGTTTGCATCACCATATATCAATGCAGCAATGCTACACTGTAGTTCCGCTCATTTTTTACTACTCTGGACCCCGTGGCAACTATTACACAGGATATGGTAAAAACTCTTTCGTGGGGCCTATAAATAAATAATCTAGACTATCCAATATGAACCTTTATCTCCTTCAATGACATATCCTCTGATGGCCCCACCATGAGATAATAACACTGGATTGAAAACCTGATCGGCGCCATTGTCAGATGGCCCTTGACATGGCGATAATAATGTTCGGTGATGTGATCAATTTATATTGAACTGATATTTGAGGAAATATTGCATGTATTCAAACTGAGTGGTGGAATTATAACTATGTGGGCCTCATGATAGAGTTTCTGTCTTGTATTATACAATTCCCGCGTAATAGCTGCCGAGGGGAATCCAGATCCAGTCGAACTTATTGGTGCTGTTAAAAAAACAATCATCGTCACTTCAACTCAAGTAAATAACAGAAAAAAAAATAAATCAAGTAGATAACAGTACCAAGATCTGTTGAAATTATTCGAAGATGGTAGGCCGCGTGGCTAGATTCCATTTTAGACTCATACTCGTTGGCTGGCCGAACCCAGCCCTAATACGAGCCCTACCCAGATTGGCCTAATTTGGGCTGTATTTTAGGCAAGAAGTGTTATTTGTTTAGCTCAATTGAATAAATTATAAATAAACTGGGCCCATGTATTTCCCATGTTCTACTGAGATTAGAAGTAGGTCTATTATCATAGGTTTACTGTGATTAGAAGTAGTGTTTGGGTGTAATTGGGTATTGGGCTGATATTATAAATAGAGACTTAAGGTCTCTATGATGTACACCTTCTTCTAATTGCATAGTGAATTCTCCCGTCTTCCCCGTGGACGTAGGCTAAAAGCCGAACCACGTAAATCTCCGTGTTCTTGTGTGTGCTTGATCTCTTCTCATAGGCCCTAGATCGCAACAAACTGGTATCAGAGCTATTTTGCGTGATCGGAAGAAATCCACTGGATCGGATTTGAGAGGGTTGATCAGAGAAGAGAATTGGTGGGCCACACAAATCGTAGAACAAAGGAGGACTGTTAATCGCCGGAATCATCGCCGTCCGGATCCTGCACGTGCGCCGGAACCGTAGTGGAAGAAGACAACAAAAGGGGGCGGTTTGGGTTCTGGTGCGGTGAGCGTGGAAATTGTCGGAGTTCCTTCAAATTGTCGGAGATCCTTCAGTCTGTCGCCGTTGACGTGCAGGTAGTGATTTGATTTGGGCGATTTTTTTTGGGTTTAGCTGATCCCCACATCACCGTGAAAGTCGCCGGAAGCCCCACCTCGCCGTGTTGAAACACTGCCGGAGTCTTCGTCGCCGTCGTCGCTGCGTGAGCCGGAGAAGCAAGAAGAAGCGCCGCCTGCGCTGCTGCTTGAAACAGTCTAGTTGCAAAACGAAGGAGGAAGACAACCCAGATTTGTGGGCCTGGTTCCAGGTTGGGTTCGGGTTGGGTCCAGTCTGACTAGCTTCAAAAGCCCATTCGCCAATCCAGGTCAGGTCAAGTCCAGGTTGACCTAACCCGTGGAGAAGAAGCCCAGAAGCAAAACCCACAGGGAATCGCTGACGTCAGCAGATCGTACGGTCAAAGTCAGTTTGACCAAATCAAAGGCTGAAATTTATTTTCGCGATATCTTGACGATCCGGAGTCCGATCTGAGATCCGTTTGAACCTATGGACTCGTTGCGAGCAGATCTACGCTGTTGTGGAAGAAGATTGGCTGTTCAACGGTCAATAAAGAAGATTGACTGATCGGAGCGCAGAAACTTATTTCTGCGATATCTTAGCCGTCTAGAGTCGGATTTCAGATCCGTTTCTTCCAGCGTGCTCGTGGTGACCAGATCTACACAGTTCCAGTGAAAGATTTGCGGAATGGCTGCTAAATTCGATATTGAAAAATTCGACGGTAATAATGACTTCGGTCTTTGGCGTCTGAAGATGCATGCTTTATTGGTCCAGAACGGATTGCATAAAGCTTTGAGGGGGAAGAATGCTCTATCTAAAAAATTGTCAGATGAAGAGAAGGATGAGTTGCTGGAAAAGGCGTATGGTCAGATTCTGCTGTTCTTGAGTGATGGTGTACTGCGAAAGGTTGTTCAAGAAAAAACTGTTGCTGGCATATGGCAAAAGTTGGAGAACTTGTACATCACAAAATCTCTCACGAATTGCTTGTATCTGAAAAAGCGATTGTTCACATTACAAATGCAGGAAGGTACGTCTGTTTCAACTCACATTGATTCTTTTACAAAAGCTATTTTAGATCTGGAAAATATAGATGTCAAAATTGATGATGAGGACCAAGCTATCATGTTGCTATGCTCTTTACCACCCTCGTATGAGAACTTTGTTGATACCATGATGTATGGTAGAGAAACTCTTTCTAAGGAAGATGTTGAGTCAGCCTTGAACTCCAAGGAGTTAAAGAAAAAGGTTGCAATTGAAAACCATGACAGTTCTGGTGAGGGTTTGGTAGCGCGTGGCAGAACAAAGAAGAAAGAGCATAATAGAAGAGGCCGATCTAGGTCAAAATCGAAAACTAGAAAATTAAAGTGCTTCAAATGTCACAAGGAAGGGCATTTTAGAAAAGATTGTCCAGAGCGTAAAGGGAAAAAGAAATCTAATTCTGGAGAAATTGCCGGAGTTGCAACCGATGTTGCAGAGACTAATTCTGATGGTGCAGAAGTTCTTTCTGTTATTGTTGGTAGCTCAGCCACTGAGTGGATTCTTGATTCAGGCTGTTCCTATCATATGTGTCCTTACAGAGATTGGTTTACCAATTATCAATCTATTGATGGTGGTAAAGTGCTTATGGGAAATAATGCAGTTTGTAAGGTTGTTGGGATAGGTGCAATCAAAATTAAGATGCATGACGGTATTGTGAGAACATTGTCAGATGTTAGGCATATTCCAGAGTTGAAGAAAAACTTGATTTCCTTGGGTAGGCTTGACTCCAATGGTTGTACCTACAAAGCTGGATGTGGAGTTATGAGAATCTCGAAGGGTGCTCTTGTAGTGATGAAGGGACTGAAGCAGAATGGTCTTTACTTTCTTCAAGGTAGTACAGTTACAGGTGCTGCAGCTGTGTCGTCCTCAGATTCAGATTCAGAAATTACCAAGTTATGGCATATGCGACTTGGGCATATGAGTGAGAAGGGTATGGATGAGTTGACTAAACAGGGTTTACTGTGTGGTCAGAAGACAAGAAAGCTGGACTTCTGTGAGCATTGTATCTTCGGAAAGCGATGTAGAGTCAAGTTCAGGACTGCTGTTCATCGGACAAAGGGTACTTTGGATTATATCCAATCTGATCTTTGGGGTCCCTCTCGTGTTCCATCTCTTGGTGGTGGTTTATACATGTTGACCTTTATTGATGACTATTCTCGGAAAGTCTGGGTGTATATCTTAAAGCACAAACATGTAGGTTTTGCACAGTTCAAGCGATGGAAGGCTATGGTCGAGAAGCAGACATGTAAACAGCTCAAGCGCTTGAGAACTGACAATGGCTTGGAATTTTGTAATAGTGCTTTTAATGAGTTCTGCAAGAATGAAGGTATTATGAGACATCGCACAGTCAGAAATACACCGCAACAGAACGGAGTTGCAGAACGGATGAACAAGACTATTCTAGAGAAGACCCGGTGCATTCTCTCTTATGCAGGGTTACCTAGGAAGTTTTGGGCGGAAGCTGTTAACACAGCTTGTTATCTGATAAACCGGTCTCCATCAACAGCTATAGAATGCAAAACTCCTGTAGAGGTATGGTCTGGAGCTCCTGCTGATTACACCAACTTGCGGATATTTAGTTGTCTTGCCTATGCTCATGTGAATGATGGAAAGCTTGAACCAAGGGCAAGAAAGTGCATATTTCTAGGGTATGCAGATGGTGTTAAAGGATATAGGCTGTGGTGCCTAGATGGGAAATCTCCCAAATGCATTATAAGCAGAGATGTGACCTTTGACGAGTCTGTTATGTTGAAACCGAAGGAGTGTCAAGATGCTGGAAAGGTGGAGGATCAAAACGGTGTCAGTAAACAGGTGGAGCTTGAGAAGGAAGCTCCAGAAAAATTGCAGGATAAGGTGCAAACAGATGTCCCAGTTCAACAAGATGTAGAGGAGATGCAAAGCTCAAACAAGGAAAGTGCAGTTCCGGATGATTACATGCTTACTAGGGACAGAGAAAAGAGGCAGATTAAGAAACCTCAGAGATACGGGTATGAAGATATTGTTGCCTACGCTCTTAATACAGCTGAGAGTATTGAGTCTGAGCCGGTTATATATCGGGATGCCATCACTAGCAAAGAATCAGTAAAATGGGCTGTAGCCATAGGTGAGGAGATTGAATCTCTTCACAAGAATCAGACTTGGGAGTTAGTAAAACCTCCGAAAGGCCAGAAGATTGTTGGATGCAAATGAGTCTTCAAGAAAAAGGAAGGAACTCCAGGGGTAGAAGACACTAGGTTCAAAGCACGAGTGGTTGCAAAAGGCTATACTCAGAGGGAGGGTGTTGACTTCAATGAAGTGTTCTCTCCTGTGGTGAAGCATAGTTCTATCAGGGTGCTACTTGCTATGGTTGCTAAATTCAATTTAGAGTTGGAGCAGCTTGATGTTAAGACTGCGTTTTTACATGGTGAGCTAGATGAATAGATTTATATGCATCAACTAGAGGGGTTTAAAATTCATGGAAAGGAAGACCACGTTTGTTTGCTAAAGAAATCATTGTATGGTCTGAAGCAGTCTCTTATGCAGTGGTACAAGCGTTTCAACACCTTTATGGTTGGAAACGGTTATTGCAGGAGTGCATACGACAATTGTATATACCACAAGAAGCACTCCAATGGCTCGTATGTCTATTTGCTGCTATATGTTGATGACATGTTGATTGCTGCAAAGGACATGTTTGAGATCAACAGGTTGAAAACTCAGTTGAGTGGTGAATTTGAGATGAAAGACTTAGGTGCTGCGAAGAAAATTCTTGGAATGGAGATTCAAAGGGACCGGAAAGCGGGCAAATTGTCTTTGTCACAAAAGGGGTACCTTGAGAAGGTTATGGAGCGCTTTGGTATGCAAAGTTCGAAACCTGTGAATACTCCATTGGCAGCACATTTCAAACTTTCCGCTGCTTTGTCACCACAAACTAAGGAAGAGGTGAAGCACATGTCTCGTGTTCCTTATGCTAGTGCAGTTGGGAGTATCATGTATGCTATGGCAAATTGTCTTTGTCACAAAAGGGGTACCTTGAGAAGGTTATGGAGCGCTTTGGTATGCAAAGTTCGAAACCTGTGAATACTCCATTGGCAGCACATTTCAAACTTTCCGCTGCTTTGTCACCACAAACTAAGGAAGAGGTGAAGCACATGTCTCGTGTTCCTTATGCTAGTGCAGTTGGGAGTATCATGTATGCTATGGCAAATTGTCTTTGTCACAAAAGGGGTACCTTGAGAAGGTTATGGAGCGCTTTGGTATGCAAAGTTCGAAACCTGTGAATACTCCATTGGCAGCACATTTCAAACTTTCCGCTGCTTTGTCACCACAAACTAAGGAAGAGGTGAAGCACATGTCTCGTGTTCCTTATGCTAGTGCAGTTGGGAGTATCATGTATGCTATGGTTTGCACGAGGCCAGATATTTTACACGCAGTTAGTGTAGTTAGCAGATACATGGATAACCCCGGAAAGGCCCATTGGCAGGCAGTGAAATGGATACTCCGTTACTTGAGAGGTACTACTGATGTTGGGATAATTTATTATAGGAAGTAATAACACTTCTGGAAGTGTTATTGGATATGTTAATTCAGATTTTGTTGGAGATTTAGACAGAAGAAGGTCCCTGACAGGTTATGTCTTCACTTTTGCTAGCGGTGCCATTAGTTGGAAGGCAGCACTGCAATCCAAAGCTGTCTTGTCTACCACTGAAGCAGAATATATGGCAGCTACAGAGGCAGTGAAGGAAGCTATTTGGCTGACAGGCTTGGTTGAAGATTTGGGATTGAAACGAAAGCTAGTTACTGTTTTCTGTGACAGTCAGAGTGCGATCGATCTGACACATAATCCAAAGTATCATGAAAAGACCAAGCACATAGATGTAAGGGCTCATTTCATTCGAGATGTCATCGCCGAGGGTGCTATTGCAATAATTAAGATTGGTATGGCGGAGAATCCAGCAAACATGATAATCAAGACTATTCCAACAGTCAAGTTCAAGCATTGCTTGGACTTGATTAATATGATCAGTACCTGAGTGCCCTAAGGGGCAGGTGGAGACGGTGAGACGTGTTTAGTGCATAAGGATCAGCTTCAATGTTCGCCAAGGTGGAGATTTGTTATTTGTTTGGCTCAATTGAATAAATTATAAATAAACTGGGCCCATGTATTTCCCATGTTCTACTGAGATTAGAAGTAGGTCTATTATCATAGGTCTACTGTGATTAGAAGTAGTGTTTGGGTGTAACTGGGTATTGGGCTGATATTATAAATAGAGACTTAGGGTCTCCATGATGTACACCTTCTTCTGATTGCATAGTGAATTCTCCCGTCTTCCCCGTGGACGTAGGCCAAAAGCCGAACCACGTAAATCTCCGTGTTCTTGTGTGTGCTTGATCTCTTCTTATAGGCCCTAGATCGTAACAAGAAGGATGGGTCCTGGTGTCATATTAGATAGTCAAATAGGCTGGGTAAAGTCCTAGCCGGGTCAACAGATTTACCACAATACATTTTGCAAAGATGCAGAGGCTAGGTCGGCAAGCAAAACTTTCAGGCCCACGAGCTGGACAATGTACCATGATTGATTAGCCTGATGTCTAAATGAGCCGGACAAGCTTTCCCTAGCCTGACCTGCCATGCAAGCATCTCTTGCGTGTATGCATCACAACCTAACTGTTTATATATGCGGCCTAATTGTTGTAATAAATTCGCTTTTGTTTCACTTTTAGCTTAGGACCCAGTAATGTTGAGCCAGGGTTTGCTGGGCTTTACACCCTACTTACAGGCTTACAGCCATTTGAGCGTTCATTCATTATTGACAAGAAAGGGAAAAAAAAAACAAGAAATGTCCCACCAAATCCCAGTTTTAAAGGAGAATGTTGCTGAGGTCAAGAGAAGTTCTAACTACCACTGTCCAGATAATGAGTCAGCGAGTAGGATGCCAAAGCAGCAAATAGCATGTCTGTACACACTCATTTCCACGGAAACAGAAATCCAGCACGTGAAGTGGCAGCAGAAAACTGCCATAAATAGCATCTATTTCCATATTTGTATAGAAATTGAAGTCCAATCACTCTTCAATGAAGAAGTGTTTCTGAAAACAGAAAGTCTACAGAGCCTGACTCCCTTATACGATTTGATGACCCTACGTGGACTCTATGTGGCACTGAGTTGGGCTACGCTAGTTTTCAACTTTCAATAGCCCGCAAAAACGAGGAAAGATTGAAACAAAAAGTCGGGCTGGAAATCATGCAAGGGAGTCAGGCTATGTAGCATTTCTGTTCTGAAAAAGAGGTGCGTGGCTTTCCTCTTCCACTAAATGTACACAAAATATGACCTTCGTAGAGGAAATTCACTTGGGAATGACTGGGGTTCTATCCTGATACGCTAAGTTAGACCCACAATACCATATCACTCATCCAAGTCAGGGGAAGAAAACCTAGTTAGATGGAACATTTAATAGGGCATGATTATTTCATGTAATTGAATTCCTAGAAGTTCTAAGACTTTGTATTTCTATCAGTGGTCAAATTGAGGAATCAAAGGTGAATATCCCAAAAATGACAATTAGGTAACCCTTTATATATTGGAAAAATGAATAAATAGAAAATAGAAAATAAATACCTAGCCATCAACCTAGTAAGTCAAATCCTAAAAAGCCATCAACCTAGTCGTCAACCTAGTAAACCGTAAATTTCTTTTGCTTTTCCCTATTCCCCTCATCTTAGTTATTTCCCCTCATCTCCTTAGCAGCCCTTCATCTTTGGCTCATTCTCTTCCATATTTCCACCACTCTTCCTTCAAGAAATCATTTTATTTGGTAAGAGAAAACCAACTTAACTCCCTTATTTTTCCTATTATGTGTTCTTTTATTTATTTTTTGGATAAACCATATAAATGAATGAAAAGATCATTGGCATGTCATTTTTGACTTTGGGTTGTGTTCTTCCCTTAAATCTACACCCTTTCATACTGGATCTACTCATATATATTATTTTGGGTGTAGAAAAATGATTTTTTTTAAATCTTCTACTTTAAAAATAATAATAATTGTATGAAGCATATCATTTTAACCCATACCGAATAAATGATGATGATGATGATGATATCTAATCTAGGCGACACTCCACTTGTAATTAGGCTGTCATATTCATCGATATCTCTCTCGTGTTCCCTAATTTCAGGTAAACCATAAACCTTTTGATGTCCAGGTGCTTTATGATTTATCTATCTCACTATCATGTTTTATATTTTAATATGTTGTCCTTATGGTTTTGAATTTCACAATTTATTTGATGACTGAGTTAGTATTAAATGATAATTGATATGTTATCTTTATTTTCTTATATTTTACATTAATAAATTGATCATGAGGCAAAATAATAGTTGCATTATATGAAATACTGGAAAAGACGGAGAGTCAACAATAATTCATGATTTAAGGTGACTGATATTTTGATTTAATATTGTTACTAATGAAAAAAAAATGATTGATTTTTAGCATTTTCTAATATTTTAGATTTGTTAGATATCTTTATTAATTATTTTGAATTAAAAAGAAATTTCATGCTGCGGTGGATGGATAATCACAACGGGTAGTGATATCATATCCATTTTTTTATCCCCGCCGATACGGTTACCGTGATTCTGAAGAATGATTTGAACAGCCTTTGAGTGTCTTTGGCTGGGAATTGATTGGAATACTGTTGGGTTGTGGTTGTCTTCGCACTTTTATATCTGCGGGCCTACACTTGGACGGTGGCATTAATTAATTAATTATTTCTTTATTTATGTTTAGATGGACATGTCACATGAGGGTCTGTCTATGTGTACGCAAGGGCAATCGTACAAGAAAGAGCTGCTAGCAGGTGGGACCTATAAATACTAACTACTCACAGACAGATAACAGGAAAAAAAAAAAGAAAATTACAAAAAGATAAATAAATAAATAAATAAATAATTGGATTTTCATTTCTAGATGCACACCGTCCATGGTCTAATTGATGATTTTGTGGATCCATTTGCCAAGTCTGGTTTTTGTGTCGAATTGAAGTATTGAGCAGTGCCAAGGTAATTATACTATAGAGGTGGCAAACAGGTCTTGTTGGTTGAAATGGGCTAGGCCCTCCTAAAGTGCATCGGACCTATTTATTAAATAGATTAGAAACTCCTAACCCGCATTCACTGTAGGTCAACCCAACCCAACCCAACCCATATTAACCCGCATAATTATTCGGGATTTACTACAGGTTGGTTGACCCACATTCAAACCTAAGTTTATTAACAAAAATCCTCTAGGACTTTAGCCATACTCCAAAGTTTAAATTAGACACAAACCGACAAATTAATTCGCAAAAATGAAATAAGATCTAAATGAACAATCATTAACTTTTTAAACTCTATCAGTGCAAATTAGAACCTATCGTAATGGGCAATATGGACAACCTTTGTTTGGGTTATAATAAGCCTAATGTTAATTTACTTATGATAAGATCTTAAACCAAACCTATTCTCAACTGATATTGGGTTGATAATTTAGGGCCAAGCCTAGATCATAATGACATAATTTGACATTCTCTGTGGCTTAAGCCAACTGAAGGAGAAAATAGTGTGGAAACTATCATAAACACCACCATTGCTTGATTCTTTTATTTTATTTATATCATATACATTGTATTTTCCTTATATCCACAATCTTCCTAAGAAGGAAGAGTACACAAAAATATTCTTAAAAAAACTAACAAATTCTCCACTCGAGCAAAAAAGAAAAACAAAAATAGAGAGAGAATTATTTATACCATGAACATAGTATATATTTTTAAAATAACGGCTATAGAAATAAATAGCAAAAATAATAGAAATAAAAAAAAAGAATTCATAAAAAAAATTTAAAAACATAGTATTAACATAAGAAAATACCCTCATTATATTAATCACTGAAATAAATTTTAGGGTTTTTTTTTCGGAAAAAACCCGTTTCGACTCTTACTAGACCAAAAGGGACCAAAATTTTCATTAGTAACCAAATTGGGCATCCTACCACACTTTACCTTTTTTTCTTGCACTTTTCCACTAAGCAGCAAAATCACTCATTGTTTTGGATGAACAGCGATATCGCTACTTACAGAGTTTTTAAGCGACTCTAATTCCCTTTTCTCATTTGTTGTCTTAAGTCCAATAAGAGAATCTCTGGAACCTTTTCCATCTCAGAACCTTTTTTGGAAGTTTCTCTTTCATTTCTCTACTAAAGTGGAAGGTAGACTCCAATAAAGAGGTAGGAATCAAAGAGGAAAGCCAAACCTAGTCGTTCACCCGTGGGCTACAAAGAGGAAGCAGTAAACAAGAAAACCCACAAGTGCTCGGTAGGGAATCAAAGGTTGGACTTGAGACCATAGTAGCAAGCGGGCATCTGTGTCGATGGAGAGGAAAAGGGAAGATATGAGGAAGAACAAAAAAGTAAGCAAAACAGGGAGCGTTTGGATTTTTATTGCTATGAAGCGAGCAGGGATATTGTTACTCGTGAAAAAAAAAAAAGAAAAGGAACAAGCCCAAGGAACTACTTTGGGACATAAGTTTTTTGGGTCCTTTTTTATCTAGTAAAAGTGTAAGGGGATTTTTTTCCCCAAAAAAACCCTAAATTTTAACTGCAAAAAATAATAATAATAATAAAATAAAATGGGTTACGTGGGTTGACCTTGACCGGACCCATTTAAATGCAGGTCAGGAAAGCTTGACCTGCAACAAACCTGTATATTATTCGGGTAGGGTTGTGTAGGTCATATATTAGTCAAGTTGGGTTGGGTTTTGCCACTTCTAATTATACACATGTTTGCAGCCCACATTTTGAGAATTCAAACCCTTTATCATTACTAACATCCTTTACGTTATTTTTAGGCCTGGGCATAGCATATGCACTTGTTGCTAGTTATATATATTAAAGCAAAGGGGGAGGTGGGTTGTGGAGGGTGCCATGCCATCCCTAAAAAGTCTTTCATTTCAAAGAAATATAGAAGAAAAAGAATGCATGATTTGAGGTTCATCCAAGGATCCCTCCTCACTAATACATAGAATAGTTGTATATGCATTTTGAATCTCCAAATACGTGTATATGCACTTTGAATCTCCAGAATTTTCTCTCTAAGGCCTGTAATATCTCCTTGAATTCCTAAAATCTCTCTTAATAGTAGCAAACATTATCATCTAAATAGAACACAAAAACAGAATCTTGACCAATACACACTTTGAAGTGGGACCTACTAGATAAAGATCATAATTAAGCTACTTCAATTAGGATAATTTTTCAAGGGTTGCTTGGATCTCAAGACATGTGTGCACACAGGGTGTTGAGGGTATAAGAAGATGGACCGTTTAAGAACTTCTCAGCTTTGTGGGACCCACCTGATGAATGGATGGGATGAACTCTGAGCCATGCAGTGGGGCACCACCTTTTCACAAACATGGGTGCCACACTGATTCATGTAGCTCAGGCTGCGCCCGAGAGGCCATGGACATGCTTGTGATCTGAGCTCTGGCCTATTGCCCTAAATATAGGTCACATCTATATTTTACAATATGGACCGGGCTAAGCACAGGCCTTTGTTGCTAGTTTTATGTTAAAGGAAAAAGGAAATGTAAGCTTGCCTATGCTAAAAAGCCAAATTTGCAACTTTTCCTTTACTATGAGCGGTGGAAAACTTACAAGCAGTGTTACTTAGACATATAAGGTGGAAATGTAGCTTTTGCAACTTTTCCTCTACTTTCAGAGGAGGAAAACTTGCAAGTAGCGTCACCACTACGTATAAGGCAGAAATGTAGCATTTTGCTAGTTTTGCAACTTTGCCTCCACTTTGAGAGGAGAAAACATTGCATGCAGCATTACCCATACATATAATTTACAAATGTAGCCTTTTGCAACTTTCCTCCACTCTAAGAGGAGGAAAAGTTAGAAGAGGAAAAGTTGCAAGCAGCGTCACCAATACGTATAAGGAGAAATGTTGCTTTTGCATGCAGCTTTCCCTCCCATCTGAGAGGAGGAAAAGTTAGAAGAGGAAAAGTTGCAAGGAGCGTCACCAATACGTATAAGGAGAAATGTAGCTTTTGCATGTAGCTTTTCCTCCCATCTGAGAGGAGGAAAACGTGCAAGCAGCCTTGCCGCCGGTTATGCATGCATTCGCTCGTATATTATTTTGGGATGGAAAGGGTAAAATTCAATCTTCACTCTTACGATTGGCCTACTGAAACTAACTTCGAATATTTACATATAAAATATATAAGGAGTGCTAGAGATAAATAATTTGGCCTTTTGAGATATGGGCCCCACTCATGTGCACAACCAGTGCGCATCACCATATTTCGATGCAGCGATGCTACAGTGCAGTTCTATTGATTTTAACTACTCTAGATCCCCGTGGCAACTATTACGCAGGAACTGTGTCAACTTATGGTAGAAACTCTTTTATGGGGTCTACAAAGAAACAACCTGGACTATGCAATATGAATCTTATCCCTTTTAGTGACATATCCTCTGATAATAACACAGGATTGAAAACCTGATCGGGGCCATTGTCGGATGGCCCCTGACATGGAGATAATAATGTTCGGTAATGTGATCAATTTATGTTGAATTGAAATTTGGGGAAATATTGCATGGATTCAACCTTAGTGGTGGAATTATAACTATATGGGCCCTATGATGGAATTTCTGTCTTGTATTATACAATTCCCGTCTAATAGCTTCCAAAGGGGATCCAGATCCAGTCGTACTTATTTGTGCTGTTAAAAAAACATTTATTGTCACTTCAACATTTATTGCATGTATTAGGATTACATGAGAATTACGGTCCGTCATGTCACCGTAGATAGCTTGGATATACAAATGATTACATAAGACCTTGAGTTAGGGCTTCCCTTGGGACGTTTAAGACCTGATCAGACCCGATCGGAACCAATGGTACGAAATGGATTAGAATGCTCGCAATGTGCTGATGTAAGTATACAGCACCCGAGTTGACTAGAACAAGCAATTTTTAGCCGTTAAAATATAATTTCTATAATAACTATCGCTATTGAACTCGGATTTGCGATATGTTGTGTACGCATTCATGCCTGTCAGATCTACAGTGGTAAGGTTGGATGATTCATCTAGTGATTAATTAATTGGGGCATAATTAAATAATGATTATTTTGGCTTATGTGGGACCCTTCCGCTTACAATAATTGATCCAATCATCGAAAATAAGCCAAGTTCAGTTCCTACTTATATTCTGAATCATAATGTGCCCTGGTTGTTTTGAATCAATGGATGGATTAAAGAAAATCTATGATATATGAGTTTTATCATATGTTGGTTTCATTGATTAGATTTAGAATCAAAGGCCCTATCAAGGTTAATTTGGACCTATGATTCATTTTGAAGGACTAATCTCTATAGGTGTAGTGTGATCTAATTAGGTCACATATGTCAAATTAAGGCATTTGGATTATAATGAAGCCCAATTAAAGGATATTAAAATAAAACACTTGACATCATATTAGTGACAACGTGGATCAGAGTTGGTGTTACTATATTTATCAATTTAAAATCCACAATTTTATTGGATGAATAGCAGTCAAAGTGGCCCAGTCATGATGAATTGCAGATTTTTGAATTGAATTAAATTCGTACCTACAGTTAATTGTAGAATGAATAGTAACATCAGAGTTGCGGGATCGATTTAGTAGATCGAGGATCGTCTCAAGGTATGGTCGTCTTTTAATCACTTGGAGACCGGGATAAGATATCTTTACGCGCACTTCCTTATTAGACCGTTGTTGTCTTACCAACAGGTGTCACTCATCTTTCTACGTTGTACATAGTAGAATAGCTTTATTGTGGTTGTCTTACTCATGATAAGGTGAGCATACTTTCTTGTGAGGCCCACCTTGGGATGAGAAAGATCTCCCCCACCTACTGGTGACCAAGGTTCGAATCAACATCCTATAATGGCATTAAAAAATTCATGATCGAACCATCAAAAGTTGTGCTAAATCAGACTATGGGACCCACTCCTATTGATTTGAAATCTAAGGATATATATATATCCCTTGGAGTGAATGAGGTTCATCTTGCGGGGTCCTAATTATCTGGAGGACAAAATGGAGATCAATGCATGTGTTACACGGTTAACATTTAATATCTACGAGGGGAATCCGGACTCAAGTCTGAGTGAGTTGACTTGGAGGATCTCGGCTCTCAGGCAACGCTCAGGGGAGGCCCATCGACACATGACCCATTTCACTTCTAGAAGAGGTACCGTCCTTAGAGCCGACCAAGCCCGGAGTGGGCCCACTGTTTGGTCCATCAAAGATATAGAAAAAAGGGAAATATTGAGGTGTGAACTCTCATACAATAAAGGGAAATAATGTGAAGTAGTGGTGGGCCTACTGTTTAGTCCTTTCAAATGGATGAAAAACCAGGACCCCCTATATCAAATGGGTCAATTAGTTTTACATCCATCCAAATGGAGCGGGCCCACAGATTGATAATGCACCAATCCGAATGGACTGTATATTTATTAAACTTTTGGGGTTAGATAAAGAAGATAAGACGATGAGATGGATCTCAAATTTGGTGTGTATGTTGGTCCCATCCAGATATTTCCACCCACCGGGTCACATTCTCAGATGGGACTGAACATAATATCTAAAACATAATGAACATAGTTGGAAACGAAGTTTTGATGATGAAAATAATTAAAAACATGATTAATCTCACGATGAGTTCAACTCCAATTTAGACAAAATTATGAATACCGCTAATTTAGAAGGGGATGCTTATTGCGCCACATGAACATCATGTTTAACTTTCCGGAAACTTCGGACAAAGGGATCCCAAAGTTCTAGATGCATGTGGGGGTAAAGGATTCTAGGGTAGCATAATGTCTTCCATCCAATAAGAGGCAGCCATGTCATTTAAAATTCAAAATGGGAGCCACAACTTTCAAAAACTCATCCGATTTCTCTTATTTCCATCATTGCCCTTTTGAACATTAAGAATTTCTCACAAAGTCTCCTGACCTCCCTACCTAAAAAAATTGCAAAAACATCTTTATAATGGATAATGGTCTCGTCCTAGAATATGGTACCACTTGGACCCCACCTTTAATTTACTTCAGACCCTTGGACTCTCTTCTCATACCATGATTTGGCATTAGGACATATTTTTACATTTTTTAATTATTCACTTACAGCTGGATTGTATCTAAAAATAAAAAATAAAAAATAAAAATTGACGGCCCTCTACGATTGATAGTCATATATTTAAGCTGGCCTCACATAATAGACTGCATTTTACCAAAATGTAGTTTGTTTGTTGAAGATCATTGTCGTACAAAAATATAATAGTGGGCCCAACCCTCAAATTGATCATTTACAGATGTGAATAAACTTGAAAAAATTAAAAAATAAAATAAGAAATTGAATCACATCAGACACTGGCATTGATTCACATCATCCATAATATGCCACAGCAATGTCTTCTATCCAGTTGGAGGAGGCCATGTCATATGAAATTCAAAATTTATCTCATTAAACCATTTAAATTTATCACTCAATCTATGCTCTCTATTTAATCTACATGTTAAAATCACTCTTACATCCCTAAAATCTTTCACGGGTTTCCTTCTTAGTCCCTGCCTAATCTCTAATTCTTTCAGGTCGCCCCTTATAACACCATGATAAGAGACCAATCCATCTTTGTTTTGAGAAGACCAGAAAAAATATGTATCTCAATCTCTTCTCACCCATCTCCTGATGGTAATTTCCTTACGATGTATGATTTGGAATACTATATGCATAAAATATTTAAGACAAGTGTCTAAGACAATGAAAGAATAATAAACTTGGGAAAAGGATAGGTTATACTACTGTGTGTACCATTACTTTGCTTACTTTGGTTAGACCTGAGCCTGCCCATTAATTAATCAGTTCAATCGGGCAAGGCTGGGCTTTCCATCACCCTTTTGGGCTGTCTAATAATTTGTTTAGGTGAATTTGGTCACCAAACTACATGTATTGCCTACTTGGACGAGGCTGGGTTAGGCTTCGTGCTTCAATTACTTAATCTAAGCCCAACCCACATATTAAACGGGCCAAGAATTTATATCCAACCACGACCAGATGACTAAAACCCAAGGCCGAAGCCCTGCTCAAAACGTGCTTGCTGTGCATTAGGGTCGGGCTGGGTTGGCCCTTGAGCACCCCTAGGTGATATAGTGGAAGAATCCATGGTGATTGGAGAGGCCCTCCATTGATATAGTGGGGCCATCCAAGGATGAAAAACTTGGTGATTTCACCCTGCCCGTGTATGGAAACAAGATTAGATCAATGCTAATTAAGTGACTAGTGAATTTACAGTGGCTTCCACATAAATGTGGTTATCAAAGTAGGGCCACTATATATAGACCCCACAATTGACCCACCCTATTGATAGGAAAACAATGTGGCATGCACACAAATCAAGGAACACCTTTGTGCGGAAATCACCACAACACAATGGCACCTTCATATTGATAGAAGGAAGGTATGATCAAACTGATGACTGTACGTAATTGATGCACTGCACCTAGATGACGGCAATCACATTGGATCCATGCTTAAATTAAAGCATAATGTAAAACATAACTAATTTGATGATGGATTGACTGACGTTGCTTCGTATATTGATAGTTGATATGGGGTTTTCAGTGCCACGTACATGAAAAGGGCTCCCAAATATTGTATGCTCGTGTCGTGTGAACGCCTTTCCCCCTTTTCAAGTGTCATCCGACCCAGCATATAAATCCGAAACGTGCCAGCTGCCAACTGACGCACTCTCAGAAACATGTTGCGCAATTCGTTACGTCATTGAATCACCCACTGTACACAACGAAAGCTACTATAAAATTCAACACATCTAAGACTCATCAGTTCAACAAACCAAACCTCAACAAGAGGCAAACACAAAACACAGTTGCCCATTTCCATGGATTCTCTGTCAATAATCTTCATCTCCCTGTCCCTCTGTGTGGGTGCGGCTCTTGTGGCCACCCTCTTCACCACACCCAACAAGAAAAGAAAGCTCCCACCGGGCCCTCCCCTGCTCTCCAACTTCCAATGGCTAACCAAGTCCATACTCGACCTCGAGCCCATCCTCCGCCAGCTCCGCTCCAAGTATGGCCCCATCTTCACCATCCTCCGGGGACCACAAACACATATCTACATCTCCGACCACTCCATTGCGCACAAGGCACTCGTCGAGAAGGGTTCAGCCTTCTCGGACCGACCGCCGGTCCCCGAGGTCAGCCGCATCCTCACTAGCAACCAACACGACATCAACAGTGCTGGGTATGGATATAATGAAGTGGTTATTTCAAAAAGTTCAATTTCATTGACTTCAAAACTAAGTTGCTTTTTTTTGCCCTTTTCTGTTTTTACCCCCAGAGACCGTATATAGTTCCCTTTTTTTTTTTTTTTTGTCCAATTGTATATGTAACAAAAACATGTGTATATGTATATAAGAATGGATCTCTACTTGTATGTATTTATACCAAATAGATTCTTGCAGAGATGCAAAAATATTGATGATTCCCAGTTTCACTCTGTTACAGGTATGGCCCGCTGTGGCGCCTCCTTCGTCGGAATCTCATGTCTGAGATCCTGCACCCCTCCAAGGTCAAGACCTTTGCCCAAGGCCGCGAGTGGGTACTTAAGATGCTGATCGAAGAGCTTAGCCGTCATGCCGATTCAGGTGAGCCCGTCTTTGTAGCTGAGAGCTTCCAGTACGCCATGTTTTGCTTGCTTCTGTTCATGTGTTTTGGACAGAAGCTTGATGAAAGTACTGTGAAGAAGATTAAAGACATTCAGCGACAGTTGCTTGCCAGATCCCCCATCTTCGACGCCATACACTTCCTTCCCAAGATTGGAAAAATACTATTCCGTGGAAGATGGAATGCGCTTATGGAAATTCGTCGCGAGCAAGAAGAGCTGCTCCTCCCATTGATAAGGGCACGCAAGGTTCGGAGCCAAGATCGTCAAGACGACAATACCTTTCTCTTCAGCTATGTCGATTCGCTTCTTGATTTGGAGCTTCAAGACGAAGGGGGTAGAAAGCTCACCGAAGGTGAGATAGTTAGCC
This sequence comes from Persea americana, assembly GCA_029852735.1. Classification (NCBI taxonomy): domain Eukaryota; kingdom Viridiplantae; phylum Streptophyta; class Magnoliopsida; order Laurales; family Lauraceae; genus Persea; species Persea americana. Next base: position 94,128,860 of record CM056811.1, on the reverse strand, counting down.
TATGTTCAGAATTTCTGAACGCAGGGACTGACACAACATCAACATCCCTACAATGGATCATGGCTAATTTGGTGAAGCACCCAGAGATACAACAGAAGCTGGTGGATGAAATAGAGAGAGTGGTGGGGAAGGAGGCAGAGATAGTAAGGGAGGAGGACTTGAACGCTATGCCATATTTGAAGGCAGTGATAATGGAAGGGCTGAGAAGGCACCCACCAGGGCACTTTGTCTTGCCACACGCTGTGTCGGAGGAGGTGACATTTGAAGGGTATGTCATACCAAAGGATGCTACCATCAATTTCTTGGTAGCGGAGATGGGGTGGGACGAGAAGGTTTGGAAAGAGGCCATGGCGTTTAAGCCAGAGAGATTCTTAGACGGTGGAGAGAAGGTGGACATAACAGGGAGCAGGGAGATCAAAATGATGCCTTTTGGAGTAGGCAGACGGATATGCCCAGGGCTTAATCTTGCAATGCTTCATCTAGAGTACTTTGTAGCGAATCTGGTGAAAGAGTTCAAATGGAAGACTGTGGATGGCGAAGAGGTGGATTTGACCGAAAAGCAAGAATTTACTACAGTGATGATGAAGCCCCTGAAGACAAAAATCACGGCAAGGACAATGTGAGGTGGGAAAGAGAGGCAGCTCTTTGGCCTTTTGCTGTACTTTTCATGTAGTGGACTTTTAAGTATTTGTGTGTACCAGCATTTTACTGCATAAGTTGTGTTTGGATAGAGAGGGAGCTCTTTCTCCTTTTGCTGTGCTTTTCATGTAGTTGACTTTTAGTATTTGTGTACCAGCATTTTACTGCATAAGTTGTGTTTGGATATAATGATGGGGATTTGATATATGAACCCCTTTAAATCTTGTTCCTCAATTTCATGGCAAAAAAATCTACTATTGTCCCTAGAGTCAAATGACACTCGTCCACAAAATTTTCTCTTTATTTTATGTACTTTTCTTCTCTAGCTCGCATGATATTATGGATTCAAAAAAACTCATGATATCATGCGACCCAAGTCTAAATAAAAATACGGTTTAGATTTTTTAACATAAGGGTTTTTCAACTTTTAACATTTGAATTCCTTGATATCATAAAATTTACGACAGAAATGTAAAAAAAAGAAAAGAAAAAGTAGACCAAAGTTAAACGACTCTGGCGTCGTTAGTTCAATTTCTGTCATGAGAAATGAAAAAGTAGAGTTTAAAGAGGATCAATATGTAAAATCCCCTATAATGAATGTAATTAATGTTTGAGATTTGGATAGAACAACTTAAAATTCCTTAGGCGAGCGGGTTGTAACCTTGATGTAGAGCCCCAACTAAGATTATTGTAAATTTTCTTCTTCTCCTATATTTGAATAAGAAGTTAGGGAGGAGTTTAATTCTGCAGAGTGGCATATTTGTCCTTTCCTCATTTTTTTTTATTTAAGTTTTAATAAAACTTCCCTTCACTAACACTCCAACTATACAAAAATTAACTGACTCTCTAATTGATTGCTTTTTGACCAATTTAGCCTTAACAAAAACTTAATCAGTTACCCGTCAGGTTAAAAGATAAAAGACCAATTTACCCCTTATACGAAGCGGCATTATGTAGCCAGTTTACCAACCCGAGCTGTGATTGACTCAATGGAGGAAAACACATAGGTTAATTGAACTCATCAGAAGTGGGCCACATAGGAGGGAAACACGTCCTTCTAAAAAGTCTTGTATTCTACTGAAGTTGACATTAAATGCAAGTGAGGTGGGACTCACCTCCCTTTTTCACTCTGTTTCCCAGAAATAACAACGATGGTCAAATAAAGGATGATGAAGTGATTCAATCACCATGTGATGGGCCCAGTTCTCAACATGTAAAGGGATCACAGTGGAGCATCAAATAATTGAATCACATGATTAAGTTTGTCTTATGCTTTTTTTTTTTTTTTTAAATCCTGCATAATTTTCTGTTTTATACACTGTAGTTCTACAGATTTTAACTACTCTGGATCCCCGTGGCAACTATTACGCAGAAACCGTGTCTAACATGTGGTAGAAACTCTTTTGTGGGGTCTACAAAGAAATAACCTGGACTATACAATATGAATCTTATCCCTTTTAGTGACATATCCTCTGATAATAACACAGGATATCCCTTTTAGTGACATATCCTCTGATAATAACACAGGATTGAAAACCTGATCGGGGCCATTGTCGGATGGCCCCTGACATGGAGATAATAATGTTTGGTAATGTGATCAATTTATGTTGAATTGGAATTTGGGGAAATATTGCATGGATTCAACCTTAGTGGTGGAATTATAACTACATGAGCCCTATGATGATGGAGTTTCTGTCTTGTATTATACGAGTCCCGTCTAATAGCTTCCAAAGGGGATCCAGATCCAGTCGTACTTATTGGTGCTGTTAAAAAAACATTTATTGTCACTTCAACTCAAGAAAATAACCGAAAAAAAACATCTTGAGCTGGACAATCTTGGGTCCAGCTAAATATAAAATCTCATCACAGCCTCTCCATTACTTCCAGGTTTTTAAAACCTGAGCCCCATTTTGAAAATTTCCCTATTTTGTATAACTGTCAAATATTGGGAGGATGAAATAGTTCATCCTATCTCCCTAATTCATGGAAATATGAGATCCGGACTCCGAGAGACCAGTGAGAATTTCAAGAAGTATCATAATATTATCAAATCGTTTTTTAATAGGATTTCAACACTGAATTGAACAGCCTTTGGGTCTTTATGCTGTTAAATGACCTAAATCATGTAGGGTTTTGGTTGTCTTGCAATTGTCTATCTATGGGTCCACAACTTTGGACGGTGGCATTCTCTTGCTTATGTCCAGATAGACACGAGGATCTATCTACTCGTACGCAACAGGGATAATCGTGTAAACAGAACTACTGGATCATAGATAACAGTACCAACCTCTGATGAAACCATTCGAAAATTCAAAACCACTTCACCAAATTTCATTTTATACTGATACTCATGGACTGGACGAACCCAGCCCTAATACGAGCCTGACCCGGATTGACAATCAAATAATAACCCTTTGATGGAAAGTTTATTAACAGAAGATTAAAAAATAAATATCCCACCATCACTCTAGTAATTCTATATCCTTCACCCCTCTCCTATGAAGTGATGCATATTTCAGCAAACTTACATTCTGATGGACAAAATGGAGTAGCGGGTGAAAAGCTTCATCCCATCTTGCACACAAATTCATCCACTAATAAACATGTTCAACAGCTTGAGCTTTGCCCCTGTCAAACGATCAAATATCTTCAATGAAGGTAAGACATCAAACATGACAGTTATATTTATTGGCTTTCAATCAGTTACGTATCAGAAAAAAATAATAATAAAAATAAAAAGAAGGTCGACCACTTAAAGAAAGATAGCTTGCCGACTTCAAAAGTATTTAAATGTGGACTCTTCCAACTAATGTATTATTTTCTTCTCAAGATTTTGACATTGTGATGTCCTTTATAGACTACCGACTAGGCAGCTCATGGTCATTAATAATTTTTTTTTTCTTTCTTGGTAACTCAGTTTGGATCCAAGTGAGAGCCCGCATGCATACGGGAAGACAGCCCACTCAAGTGTTAAGTAAAACCTGTAAGTGCGAAAAGCAGTGGTGTACTTAGGGTTCAAACCTTGGAGAATCAGGTGAGAATTGACACTCCTTACTACTCTGGTAAGGAGCCGTTCTCGGCCATTAATAATGTTAAACATGAGAAATATTCTCCCATGAGCAACCTTATATTAAGTCCAGTGGGGCCCATTTGTCTCACCTTTGATCAGTTTAATCCCTTTCACACATTTATCTCCCCATGATTTGGAACGAGCCCAATTTCACTATTATCAAATGTTTTGGATTGAATTTATAAGAAATTTATGGTTAAAAGATCACTAAATTTTATGGCCATTAAATTAAGAATTAGGATAATTTGATTGGGCTAAAATCTTTTTTTTTAAGTGTCGTTGTTGTCATTGTAATATAATTGTTGATCCTCCACCGTAAGTAGACCTATCTATCCACTCCCACTTATTAATAGGCATTTAAATGGCCCCACATGCCAGACTGCAAATGAGTGGGGCCCACTTTGCATTTGTGAAGGGCATTTGGCCCCACTTGCTGCATTCTTCTTCCCTGAGCACGTAAATGGTCCAGGTGGGCACCAAAGTCTACCAGACTGCAACTGGTTGAGATTAGATTGAAAAAATGGGCTACTAGAACAATCTTGAAGTTTTCGGCATTTCATTGAATCATTGGCCAGTGGGGTCACAACCCACATGTCAGTTGTCCATGGCAATCATTGAATCGTCGCCGTCGTCGTCCATATTCCAGGAACAGGACATGGGGAAGGCGATCCCCAATCTCGCCTTCTCAGCAACCATGGCAGGATGGGAGAATGATTGGAGCCACCAGCAGTTAGAAATGGGAAAACTGCTTCAGCAAAGCATATTCTCCCAGCAACGTTGCCGATGTCCTTGTCTAACCTTTCTTTGATATGGGCCTTACCCATTCTCTTGTTGGTCAATGTGTACTTTGGGCCAATTGTGCCCAGTTCTAACATCTTCATTTTATCCATAAATTGTATCTAGGCAAATTTTGCGTTTTTCCCAACAGTTTATTCCAAATCTTAGATTTTTCAATCGGGTAAGGTGGGCATTGGACAAGAGTGATAAACCATTCCCGCTCTAGGTCTCTAATAATACAAATGAATAAACCATTTATTTGTTTCAATCAGAGCGAGACCGCCTGCTTTTCCAGAAGCAGGGATAGCCTCCGCATTATTGAATATAAGTTTCCTTGCCAATCTAGCTATCTCATCTTTGTTAGACTTTAGTTTCAGAAATAAATACAAAGTTTGGGTGATGCTTCCTGCATATTCTTTCAAGTTCCCGAACCGTCGAGGCAGTTTTTACCCCTCTACAGTTCCAAATAATACCATTATCAGGGTAGCCTGGATGGGTAGAGCCTTGATGTTTCTCTGCATTTTCATTCCTAGTTTGATCAGCATACTGTCTAATAGAATCAGAATACTTAAAAGGAATAGAGATGGGTTATCGTTTAGAAAAATTTACTTGTGCGTCCAAGAAGAACTTAAGGAAAAGGACCTGAAATTTCGTTAGTAACAAGATTGGGCTTCCTGCCGCACCTTACTCTTTTTTTTTTTCTTTTTTTTTTTTTAACTTTTCCGTTAAGCAGCGATATCACTCCTTGTTCTGAACGAGCAGCGATATCACCACTTACAAGTATTTAAGCGACTCGAATTCCCTTTTCTCATTTGTCATCTTTTTCGTCCAAGAAGAGAATATCTGTAATCTTTTCCATCTCAGAACCTCTTTTGGGATTTTCTCTTTTATTACTCTACTAAAGTGGAATGTGGACTCCAATAAAGAGGTAGGAATCAAAGAAGAAAGGTAAACCTAGGTCGTCCACCCGTAGGCTACAAAGGGGAAGAAGTAAACAAGAAAACCCACGAGTGTTTAATAGAAATCAAAAGTTGGAAAGTTCTTACGATGGCTGACTTGGAGGAGCTTGAGATCACGTCAGCAAAGGGGCATTTCTCCCCATGCAGAGGAAAAGTGAACAGAAGAGGAAGAGCAAGAAAATAAGCAAAACGGGGAGCGTTTGGCTTTTTATTGCTATGAATCGAGTAGCGATATCACTGCTCATGGGGGGAAAAATGTAAAAGGAACAGGCCCAGGGGACTACTTTGGGCATAAGTTTTTTGGGGTCCTTTTTTATCTATAAAAGTCTAAGGGGTATTTTTCGAAAAAAAAAAAAAAACCTCCTAAATTTCAACTAAAAAAGAAAAAAAGAAAAAAAGAAGGGTTATCATGTGAGTTGACCCTAACCCGACCCATTTAAATGTGGGTAAGGAAAACTTGACCCACAACAAACCTATATATTATATGGGTTGGGTTATGCAGGTCATATGTTAGTCGAGTTGGGTTTGATTTTGGTAATTCTAACTATACACATGGTCGTAGCCCACAATTTAAAAATTCGAACCCTTTATTATTACACATCCATTATGTTATTTTTAGTCCTGGCTTAGCATAGCCTTTGTTGATAGTTTAATTAATGTTAATGGAAAGGTCTACTTCTAAAGGAAATGTCTGTTTGTAGAGGTAAAAAAGTCAAATTTGCAACTTTTCCTCCACTATGACAAGAAGAAATCTTGCAAGTAGTAGAGCTGTAGCTCTTGCATTTTCATTCAATGCACTAATGCATACGCCCGCTGGTATATATTTTGGGATGGAAAGGATAAAATTCGGTCTTCGGTCTTACAATTGGCCCACTGAAAACAAAGTTTGAATATTTGCATATAAAAGATATAACGAGTCTTAGAGATGATGCATGATTTGGCTTTCTGAAATATGGGCCCCACTCATGCGTACAGTCAGTTTGCATCACCATATATCAATGCAGCAATGCTACACTGTAGTTCCGCTCATTTTTTACTACTCTGGACCCCGTGGCAACTATTACACAGGATATGGTAAAAACTCTTTCGTGGGGCCTATAAATAAATAATCTAGACTATCCAATATGAACCTTTATCTCCTTCAATGACATATCCTCTGATGGCCCCACCATGAGATAATAACAATGGATTGAAAACCTGATCGGCGCCATTGTCAGATGGCTCTTGACATGGCGATAATAATGGTCGGTGATGTGATCAATTTATATTGAATTGAAATTTGAGGAAATATTGCATGGATTCAACCTGAGTGGTGGAATTATAACTATGTGGGCCTTATGATAGAGTTTCTGTCTTGTATTATACAATTCCCGCGTAATAGCTGCCAAGGGGAATCCAGATCCAGTCGAACTTATTGGTGCTGTTAAAAAAACATTCATTGTCACTTCAACTCAAGTAACTAACCGGAAAAAAAAAAATCAAGTAGATAACAGTACCAAGATCTGATGAAATTATTCGAAGAGGGTAGACCGCGTGGCTAGATTCCATTTTAGACTGATACTCATTGGCTGGCCGAACCCAGCCCTAATACGAGCCCTACCCGGATTGGCCTAATTTGGGCTGTATTTTAGGCAAGAAGGATGGGTCCTGGTGTCATATTAGATAGTCAAATAGGCTGGGTAAAGTCCTAGCCGGGCCAACAGATTTACCACAATACATTTTGCAAAGATGCAGAGGCTAGGTCGGTAAGCAAAACTTTCAGGCCCACGAGCTGGACAATGTACCATGATTGATTAGCCTGATGTCTAAATGAGCCGGACAAGCTTTCCCTAGCCTGACCTGCCCCGCAAGCATCTCTTGCATGTATGCATCACGACCTAACTGTTTATATATGCGGCCTAATTGTTGTAATAAATTGGCTTTTGTTTCACTTTTAGCTTAGGACCCAGTAATGTTGAGCCAGGGTTTGCTGGGCTTTACACCCTACTTACAGGCTTACAGCCATTTGAGCGTTCATTCATTATTGACAAGAAAGGGAAAAAAAAACAAGAAATGTCCCACCAAATCCCAGTTTTAAAGGAGAATGTTGCTGAGGTCAAGAGAAGTTCTAACTACCACTGTCCAGATAATGAGTCAGCGAGTAGGATGCCAAAGCAGCAAATAGCATGTCTGTACACACTCATTTCCACGGAAACAGAAATCCAGCACGTGAAGTGGCAGCAGAAAACTGCCATAAATAGCATCTATTTCCATATTTGTATAGAAATTGAAGTCCAATCACTCTTCAATGAAGAAGTGTTTCTGAAAACAGAAAGTCTACAGAGCCTGACTCCCTTATACGATTTGATGACCCTATGTGGACTCTATGTGGCACTGAGTTGGGCTAAGCCAGCTTTCAACTTTCAATAGCCCACAAAAACGAGGAAAGATTGAAACAAAAAGTCGGGCTGAAAATCATGCAAGGGAGTCAGGCTATGTAGCATTTTTGTTTTGAAAAAGAGGTCCGTGGCTTTCCTCTTCCACTAAATGTACACAAAATATGACCTTCGTAGAGGAAATTCACTTGGGAATGACTGGGGGTCTATCCTGATGCGCTAAGTTAGACCCACAATACCATATCACTCATCCAAGTCAGGGGAAGAAAACCTAGTTAGATGGAACATTTAATAGGGCATGATTATTTCATGTAATTGAATTCCTAGAAGTTCTAAGACTTTGTATTTCTATTAGTGGTCAAATTGAGGAATCAAAGGTGAATATCCCAAAAATGACAATTAGGTAACCCTTTATATATTGGAAAAATGAATCAAGAGAAAATAGAAAATAAATACCTAGCCATCAACCTAGTAAGTCAAATCCTAAAAAGCGATGGTTTTATCCTCATGGCTATCTTTTATCCTGATCTCATGTGTTCACCGTAGGATTTCCTTTTATATTATCCCTGTGTGGGTAAAATATTGTACTGCCGAGATTAAGGGAGTAATAGTACTAGCCGTTCACCTCGGTCTCGGCAACCACAGCCCAGCAGTTCGGCGGCTCAGTAAGAAGCGCCGGCTCAAGAGGCTCCTCTGCTTGGCAGCTCGGCTAAGAGTGCCAGCTCAGAGTTTATCAGCTCGGCAGCTCGGCGTAAGTGCCAGCTAAATGCCAACCCAGTCAGGCCATTCCTGGTCCCGGTAAAAGTACTGATGGCAAAGAGTGGGCCATCACGTTCCTATGAGAGTACGGACGCGCCCTGACAGATAGGGGCGCTCATTTATGGAGATAGAATCGCTCATTTATGGCGATAAGAAGTTGGCTTTATCATCCCTTAACATCAACTGACCGAAAGCATGGAAGTTTCTGATGAGATGTGCCCTTTTTACCTACCGCCAAATGTCAGGATAAGGTCCCACCTACCCCCACTCACAAAGAAGAATGAACGAGGAATCGTTTACAAATACACATGGGGTCTGCCCCATGAAGGTACGCTAACTCACAATACGTGAACCCCTACTCAAACTTTCATTCTCTTTTTTCTCCTCCTGCTTAGTTTTTCCAGAACTAACTCAGGCATCAGAGTGCCTTCGGCTCACAGCAGTCAGGAGCTCTGACCCAAGCTATTTTCCTTTCCTTTTCAAGTTTTCAGCGTTCGGTCTTCCCTAATCCACAAATTCTACATCCTAATCTAAGTGGGTGATACTTTTATCACCTACAGTTTGGCGCCGTCTGTGGGGAACTGAACAAAAAAGCCTACAAACACCATGCCTCTAAAAACCAGAAATGGCGAAAGACCCTCCAAGAGCAAGGCCCCATCCATACAACCTGTACTGGTCGAGAACCTACCCCCTCCACCCCCTCGACCAAGGAGGTCAAGAGAAAAGTCCCTCACGGTCCTGTCAGTATCGCAGTCGAGAGGGTTGACAATGCCTTCTCTCCACAACGTTCCACCTCCAGAGCGGCCTCGCCATAGCAGAGAGCATGCCAGGCGATGTGACAAATCAGTCACCAAGCTGGGTGAAAAGTCAGCGTCGGCCAGATCTCAGTCCCACCAACAAGCCAACCTTGACGACGAAGACCCTGTCCTGGACGATGTCAGGGCTTAGAACCACCTCATCCAGGAGCAGGAAGAGTTTATCCGACGGCTCAAGCAGCAGCTCCAAGAGAGGAGGGGGGCTCGGAGTCCACCTCCAGTGCGCAGCCGTGCTTTGGGTCCTCCACCCAGGCACGACCAAGCTCCACCTCCGTCGCACGAGCAAGACGTGATCGGGTCCACGATGAAGAAGGCTCCAGCAGCAGCCGTGTACGTGCAGGCCCGAAGAAGCAGCGTCAAAAGTCTAAAGACGATGAGGAGCTGAAGCAGCGGCTCGACCGGCAAATCAGGCAGACTATCCGCCAAAATATGGAGACTGCTGGTATCGCCCGAGACCAGTACAACACCTTTGAAGCTGAAGACACCGGCACATCTCCTTTCTCCAGGGATATCGAAAAGTTCTCCCTCCCTGAGAAGTTCAATGTCCCAAGGTTCATCCTATACGATGGAACCTCGGACCCTACAGCACATCTCCAACATTTCATCCAGAGGATGTCGGTGTGGGGTGATGATGATTTCCTTAACTGTCGAGTCTTTTCCTCCAGTTTGGGAGATCTCCTCCTGCGGTGGTTTTGCTCTCTCCCAGAGGGCTCTATCTCCAGTTAGTGGGAGCTCCAGACCTCCTTCCTGGAGAAGTTTCAGGCCCATCATGTCATCTCGAAGACAGAAGCCGACCTCATGGCCCTTCGGATGTGAGAGGACAAGAACGTCACCCAGTTCGCTAGACAATTCTGGACTATCTATAGCCAGATCGAAAGCGCTTCTGAGGAGATGGCTGTAAAGTCCTTCCAGCAAGCTTTGTGACCGGGCATCGAGCAGCGGGCACAGCTGGTCATGTATCTCGTGGCCACAATGAAAGTGCTGATGGCCCAGGCGAATCGGTTCATCCGGGCAGAAGAAGACGAGGTCCGAGGACGGGAGAACTTCGGCCTCACCCAGAAGGACTGGCCGTCCAAAGGAGACAACAGATCCTCCTGGAGGGAGGACCGTCGCAGAGACCCATCCCCGGATCGGCACAAGACCATGTCCCTAGATCGACGCAGGGCCCCCTCTACCTCAGCAGCGGCCTCATGGAGTGGCAGGAAGTCAAGGCGCGAAGCTGCCACCTTCAAGGCAGTGAACACAATCTTCAAGGAGCCAATCTATAAGCTCCTCAGCAAAATAAAGACGCAGCCCTTCTTCAAGTGGCCGCAGCCGATGAATGGTGACTCCTCCTCCTGGGACCAAAGCAAGTTTTGTGCTTATCACAAGCAAAACGGGCACAGAACCGATAAGTGCAAGACCTTCAAGACCCACCTGGAGAACCTTGTGAAGGAGGGGCACCTGAGGGACTACATCTAGGAGGAAGACCGAGACAACAGCTGACCTCCGTGCCAAGACGACGGCGGCCAGGACAGCAAACCGGAGGGCATCATCAATGTTATCCACCTCGCTCCTCCGCCTAAGGGGAGCCCCCAAGCCCGTGCCGAGGCCAGGAAGGCCTCCCATCAGAAGCAAGTGCTGACCGCCGCACCAGAGCCAGCAGCGAAGAAGGCCAAGACGGAGGGGCCCAAAATCTGGTTCTCAAATAGGGACCTAAAGGACGTCGAGCTCCGACATAATGACCCTCTAGTACTCACCTTGAAGCTGCAGAACTGTTTGGTTCAGAGAGTCCTTGTCGACCCAAGCAGTTCGTCCGAGATCTTGTACTACGATTGCTTCAAGAAGTTGAAACTCAGAGATGAGGATCTCCAGACGGCCCGTACCCCTCTTGTCAGCTTCAGCTCAAAGCTAGTCTACCCTAAGGGTAAGATCTCCCTCAGAGTCCAAGTAGGAGGCGTCTCCAGATAGGTCGACTTCCTAGTAGTCGACGTTCCCTCCCCTTACAATGTTATAATGGGAAGGACGTGGCTGCATAGCATGAAGGCTATACCCTCCACCTGCCATCAAAAGCTCAAGTTCCCTCTGGAGAACCAGTCTGGTCGGACGGACGTGATCACTGTCAGAGGCGACCAGTACATGGCCGGACAATGCTTGATGGCCGTACTGCCTGGTGAAGCCGAGTCGTCCCAGGTCCATATGGCCGAGCTGGACAGAGAGTCAGAGGTCGGGGACGTTGGCAGGGCTCCGGGGCAGAAGAGCATAGAGGATCTCACCGAGGTCAAATTCGACCCCGCCGACCCGGACAAAATCTTCCTGATAGGAAGCCAACTCCCCGAGCCAAAGTAGACAGAGCTGCTCGACCTCCTCCTCGAGAATAAAGAGGTATTTGCGTGGACACCATATGAGATGCCCAGCATCGACCCAGCAGTCATGTGCCACAAGCTGAATGTGGACCCCAGCCACAAGCACGTGATCCAAAAAGGACGCAGAACTGGGGTCCCACAAACCGAGGCTGTGATTGAGGAGGTCCAGAAGCTGCTCGAGGCAGAAGCAATAAAAGAGGTCCACTATCCGCAGTGGCTGGCCAACACAGTGGTGGTAAAAAAGAAGACATGGAAATGGAGGGTCTATGTGGACTTCACCGACCTCAATAAAGCCTGTCCCAAGGACAGCTTCCCTCTTCTAAAGATCGACCAGCTTATTGATGCCATTGCCGGACATGACCACATGAGCTTCCTCGACGCCTACCAAGGATACCACCAGATTCCTTTGTACGTAGCAGAACAGGAAAAGACAGCCTTCATCACACCCCGGGGCACCTACTGTTACAAGGTGATGCCCTTCGGGTTAAAAAATGCAGGAGCGACATACCAGCGGCTAGTGACAAAGATGTTCCAAGCGCAATTCGGTATGACGGTGGAGGTTTACATTGATGACATGGTCGTGAAGTCTAGGAGGTCGCAGGACCATTTGGCCGACCTAAGTCAAATCTTCGACATCCTCGGCCAGTTCCAGTTGAAGCTGAACGCATCCAAATGCGCTTTCGGTGTCGGTTCCGGAAAGTTCTTGGGAAGCCTGGTAACAAGAATGAGGATTGAAGCGAACCCTGATCAGATCACGGCAATCCAGGAGCTGCAGAGCCTGACCTCGGCAAAACAAGTTCAGAGGCTGACCGGCATGGTTGCCACACTCAACCGCTTCATCAGCCGAGCTTCCGACAAATATAGGCCTTTTTTTCAGCTCCTGCGAAAAGGCTCCAAGTTCCAATGGACGCCGGACTGCGATCAGGCCCTGCAGCAGCTCAAGCGCTACCTTTCTTCACCACCGTTGCTGTCGGCTCCAACCCCATGGCGAAGCACTGTACCTGTACCTGGCGGTCTCGGACCACGTAGTGAGCTCTGTACTCATCAGAGAGGACAACGACCAACATAGGCCTATCTATTATACGAGTAAGTTCCTGCTCGACGTCGAGACCCAGTACTTGCAGCTAGAAAAGCTTGCCCTGGCGCTCGTCAGCACCTCGCGAAAGCTCTCCCACTACTTCTAAACCTTCACAATTGTGGTCGTGACAGAACACCCACTGAAGGTTCTCTTCCGGAAGGCAGGCTTCTTCGGCAGGATCTACAAATGGGCTACCGAATTGGGGCAGTACGATATCAAATATTAGCCCAGGACGAACATCAAAGCCCAAGTTTTGGCGGACTTCATCGTGGAATTCACCTCCCAGAGTTCGGTACCAACCCTGCTCGACACCGAACTGGGGGGCAATAAGGATACCAAGGCAGTCACCAAGACGGAGCAAGAACAATCCTAGAAAAAGTTCCTAGACTCGGCCTGGAAAGTCTTCGTCAACGGATCCTCAACGTCCAAAAGGGCTGGCGTTGACATAGTCCTCCAGTCTCCGGAGGGCCTCGTCATCGAGCAAGCTCTAACACTCTGCTTCAAGGCATCCAATAATGAGGCTGAGTACGAAGCGCTCATCGTCGGACTGAACAGTGCCAAAATCTTGGAAGCTCGGCGCGTAGTGGTTTTCAATGATTCTCAGTTGGTGACGAGCCAGCTCAGTGGAGATTATCAAGCCCGGGATAACAAGATGGCGGCCTACCTAGATCACGCGAAAGGGACTCCTCTCAGAATTCGAAAGAGCCGAAGTCCAGCAGATCAGTAGAGAGTCCAACTCTCATGCGGACGCCCTCGCCAGCCTCGCCTCGCTGTCGAAGCCGATAATAAAATAACTGTGGAAGTAGAAACTCTGCAAGAGCCCAGCATTGAACTCCAGTGACCTCGGCAGCTCATGTGTGTCGACCTCGGACTGAGCTGGATGGATTCGGTCATTGCATACTTGAAGAACGACCAGCTGCCAGAAGACAAAACCGAAGCTCACAAGATCAGGCTGAAAGCGACTCGGTTCTGGCTCTCCTCATATGGCAGACTCTACAGGAAGTCGTTTATTGGGCCCTACCTCCAGTGCGTTCATCCAAGCAAAGTCGAAGATTTCCTTTATGAAATTCACGAGGGGGTCTGCGGCAGCCACATTGGAGGCCGGTCTTACCGAGCTATTAGCCTAGGTTACTAGTGGCCATATATGTAGAAGGACGCCCAACTCTACGCTAGAAGATGTAAAAAGTGCCAAAGGTTCTCACACTCTCTCCACCAGCCAGCGCAGGACCTAAGCTCTCTCTCCAGTCCGTGGCCTTTTGCTCAGTGGGGCTTGGACATCGTAGGACCGATCCACCGAACTCCAGAGAACAAGAGGTGGCTGATAGTAGCCACAGACTACTTCGCCAAGTGGGTCGAAGCGGAGCCTCTGTCCTCCATCACTAAGCAAGACACAAAGAACTTCGTATGGAAGAACATCATTACAAGATTTGGAATCCCGCGAACTCTCATCTCCTACAACGGGACACAGTTCGATTCCAACTTCTTCAAGAGCTTCTGCCAGGAGCACGGCATCCGAAATGTCTACTCCACCCCGGCGTACTCGCAAAGTAATGGCTAGACTGAGATCTCAAATAAAGTGATCCTTGACGGACTAAAAAAGAGACTCGACCGAGCCAAAGGAAGGTGGGCAGAAGAGCCTCTAAGTGTTTTATAGGCATACAAGACGACTCCAAGGCGTTCCACCTCGGCTACACCGTTCTCCCTTGCCTACGGCATGGAAGCAGTTATTCCACTTGAGGTTGGCATTCCGACCTTGATGTCGGAACTCTGCGACCAAGGACTGAATGATCTGAACGTGGCTCGAGAGCTAAACTTCTCTGAAAAACGGAGAGAAGTAGCAGGTATCTGCCTGGTCGCCTACCAGTAGCAATTGGCCAGCGGATACAACCAAAAGGTCAAAGAAAGAAGATTCACGGTGGGAGAGCTAGTTCTGAAGAAAAGAAGCTAAGTGTGTAAAAAAAGTCGCCATTCCATTGATATAAATGTTGATTACAAGAGAATGGGACAGATACAATAAAAAATTTACAAAAAAAATCAGAGGGCTGCAACTTCAACGTTGCAGTCGATCTTTAGAGGAGCTTCAGGCACGACCGCACCTGCTTCAGGACCAGCCGGAGTAGCTTCAGGAGTGGCCTGGAGGGCTTTAGGTGCTACGTCCGCCGTTGGAAGATCTTCGGAGGCACCTCAAAATTAAAAGGCACGGCAGCATGGGCTTTGGGTGCCGCGGTCACCGCTGGCGAAGCTTCAGCAGAAGAGGCTTCGGGCCCAACGCTCGCCACTGGAGCTTAAGATGATGGGCTGACTATAGAGGGCGGAGCAATTATGGAGTGGAGATCGGAGTCCAAAAGGGGAAACTTGGGGGAATTCCTGAAAACAGGGCTATCCCCAGGAATTCCAACCTTCTTCATGGCTGCTTTCCATCCGAGCTCCCAGGCTCGGTCCCGGATCCCTGGCAATTGCGCCTTGTAGTCCGCATCCAGTTTTCGCTCCTCCTCCGCCATGGCGGTGTCGAGCTCGGCCACGTACTTCTCTTCGAGCTTGGTTTTTTGCTTTACTAGAGCAGAATCGAGCTTGGCCGCCTTCTCCTTTAGAGCATCTCCCAACCGAGTCTTCGCCAGCCGCGCTTTAGTAGCAAGGTCATTGTTGGACCTTCTTAGCATGTGCTCGTCCGTCTCCAACTCCTCCACCGTGGCCTGGGCCCTTTCGAGATCAGCAGTACGGGTGGGGCTCTGGATCGCTGCATCATTCGCTTCCTCCGTCAGCCGCGCCACCTCGGCCTGAGCCTGGTCGAGGTCGGCGGCAAGACCGGCTCTCTTGCTCGCCTCCTCTCTCAGTAGCCCATCCTTGGCCTCTAAGGCCTTCTGCAGTGCCTCTCTTTCAGTCTGCAATTGTTTCCTCTCAGCCTGCAGCTTTTCCCTCTAAGCCGCCCAGCTGACCGCCTTGGCTTCGGCTGCCTCCATCCTCTCCATGCCTACCTGGCATTTTTGCACCACCTGTAAAACGAAAACAAGCGTCAGAGGATGAATACCAAAGTAAAAAGACTTGAAAGAATCCAGACACTTACCATTATCAGCGACTGCACTGACGAAAGCATCAGTGATTCGCTATCCATCGTCTCCTACTTAACCATGTCCAGTGGGAGGGCACAAGCTCGCCCCAGCGCGGCGACTACCTGGGGGTTGCAGCCTGCACGGTTTGTCACGGCCAACGGCCTCCCCAACACGCCCTCGATGTCCGGTCTCCATGGGACAAGCTGAGGGGGCGGGAGAGTTCCAGCTGGCGATGGTGACGACGGGCCCGATGTAGCCTCGACCCTCTGCCTCTTATCAGCCTGGCGCTCCTCCGCGGCCTCGGAAGGGCGCTCCCGACCTTCTCCCCTTGGAGAGGAGCCAGGAGGCGAGTTGTCGATTACGATGGCAGCAGGGGGAGGAGCAGCAGGATCGACCTCAGCCACAGCGGCAGGAGGGGCCTCGGCTACGGTGGCAGCAGCAGGAGCGGCCACGGCCATAGCAGCAGTAGTGGGAGGCAGCAAAGACGGAGCATTGCCAGCAAACTGGGGGGCATCCAGGGCCTCTATCCTAACGTCCCTGAAAGCCACTGCTGACAAGTCCTCTGCCGCGAAGCGCTGGCGACGGTGGCGCAGCATCTCTTCTTGTTCTTCCGAGCTGGAAGATGCCGATTTCGAAGATGCTGAGCTTGAAGACGTCGAGCTGGAAGCTACCAGTCTCTTCCTTCGTCGTGAAGAGGTCCCGGCCTCGGCTGCCGCGGTCTCGACGGGGCCCGAATCTGGGAGTGGCACTGAAGCCCGTTCACCGGACTCGACCAGACGCCCAGTAGGGATTGCGACCGTCACTAGCTCCGAGCTGGTGCCTTCTCCGTGCAGCACGGAATCTACCCCGGTCACCTTCCTCGAGGTGTTGAAAGACTTGTAGTGCGGCGTATACCCTAGCAGCGACCACGCAGCTCTATCGTTGTGCCCGCGGTAATTCCTCACCTGCTCATACCAAACTGTGTTTACCTTCCAGCGGTTTTGCTTGGCTAGCTGCCTTCTCTGGCGAAAATCTGCATGACAGAAAAAGGTGTCAGTCCAGCAAATGTAAAAAAGAGAGGGGAAACCGCAAACTGAAAAGACTTCGGCCTTTACTTGGAGGGGTACCCATTTTACGAGGGATCCGGGCCGTCATGCCAGCTTCTGCCTCGCCGAACTCCCGTCCCCCTCTGGCAAAGACTCGATCATCTCCCGCGTACCGGTTAGAGTCCTCTAGTACGGTGACGAAGCCAGCATGGCCAACTCTTAGCCGGAGATAATAGGTATTCCCATCTGTGGCCTTACAGAGGTCATATGTATCCTCGATGTCCGGGACACCGAGGTTGATCCCCAAGATCCTGTTCAACCGCACTGCCCCCATGATGATCTTGTATCCATTGGGTTGCAGTTGGCAGGGGCATAGATTCCACTCCCGGAGACAGTCCCTGAGGAGTGAGTGAAGGGGGAACTGGACCCACGCTTCCACGACAGTGGCGAGCCAAAACGGCATCTAGCCATCGTCCATGACGAAGCCATCGTTAGGGCCATCTGGTTTGACCTCTACGTTGGCAAGGATACTGTACAAGTCCCTAAAGACTGGTACGGAAACTGGGTCTCCTAACAGGTGCCTATAGACTCCCATTTTCTACCCAGAAATCTACCTAGAAGAGAGAAATAGAGGAAAGCAGAGAGAAACCCTACAAAGGGGACTGTGCAGAAGAGGGCACTGGCGACTTGCAGGTAGCAGAGAGCTCTCAGGCAGTAAGGAACAGAAAATTCGATCAAGCGTAGAAGAAGGTCAGGGCGAAGGGAACCCCCTAATTTATAAGGGTCAGAGGCGTCGTTTCGGCTTTCGAGGAATGCCTTTAATAAAGAACGCCTTCAATAAGGCACGCCTTTAATAAGGCGTCACCTCGAGCAACCCTAACGTCCTTTTGAAACGATTGCGTGGCAGCCGAAGAGGCGACACGTGCCACCAGCGGCCCAACTCTTGAGGACTATTAAATGCCTTGGGCAGGCGAAGAGACATCTTGATGAGGACCGCACGTCAGCAACGATCATCAGGATAAGGAGGGACCCCCTCTTCGAACCGAGACTCCGCCATCTCGGAAACCCCTTCCCAGACTTCGGCAACCTTCTCTTAAGCTCGGTAGCAGTAGCAGTTAGGCAGAATCACTTAGCTTCCGACCTCCTCAAGATTGGAAAACTTTCAGAGGTCAAAAGCTAGGGGGCAATTGTGTGGGTAAAATACCGTATTGCCGAGATTGAGGGAGAACCACGGTAATAGTACTAGCCGTTCACCTCGGTCTCGGCAACCACAACCCAGCAGTTCGGCGGCTTAGTAAGAAGCGTCGGCTCAAGAGGCTCCTTTGCTCGGCAGCTCGGTTAAGAGTGCCAGCTCAGCGTTTATCAGCTTGGTAGCTCGACGTAAGTGCCAGCTAAATGCCAGCCTAGCTAGGCCAATCCTGATCCCGGTAAAAGTACTGAAGGCAAAGAGTGGGCCATCACGCTCTTATAAGAAATACGGACGCGCCCTAACAGATAAGGGCGCTCATTTATGGCGATAAGATCGCTCATTTATGGCGATAAGAAGTTGGTTTTATCATCCCTTAATATTAACTGACTGAAAGCATGGAAGTTTCTGACGGAATGTGCCATTTTTACCTACCGCTGAATGTCAGAGTAAGGCCCGATGGGACCTTACCCCACCTACCCCTACTTACAAAGAAGAATGAACGTGGAATCGTCTACAAATACACATAGGGTCAGCCCCATGAAGGTACACTAACTCACAATAAGTGAACCCCTACTCAAACTTTCATTCTCTTCTTCCTCCTCCTGCTTAGTTTTTCCAAAACTAACTCAGGCATCGGAGTGCCTTCAGCTCACAGCAGCCAGGGGCTCTGACCCAAGCTATTTTCCTTTCCTTTTCAAGTTTTCAGCGTTCGGTCTTCCCTAATCCACAAATTTTACATCATAATCTAAGTGGATGATACTTTTATCGCCTACAATCCCCTGCACAATTCACCCTCTAAATTTCAAAAAATCCCTTTAGATTAATGGAAAGTTAGAGCAATTTTTAACAATGTCCCCTCCATGTATCCAGGTTCCGCCCCTGCATACACCTAGGTGGGCCGTTAATGCCATCCAACATTATGTCACACATGAATCCCATCTCAGCGAATCAACTTTCTGTAGCGCTTGTTTTATCACATGGTTACTTATTAAAAACAAATAAATAAATGGGAGGTCGACTTTGTAAAGAAGAAAACTGAAGCTCTGCTTACCGAGATGACTTCGAAAGCAAGTGCACGTGGACTTTTCGAACTAATGGTTTCTTTTCCACAATAATTTTGGACGCGGTTATGTCTTTAATTGGCAGACTTAAGTGGCTCCCTGGTGATTGATTAATAGTGTCAAACATGAGAAATGCTCTCCTGTTAGCAACTGTATATGTAGTACAGTATGTGGGGTCTACTAGGGCCCACCTTATATCAATGCTGCGCGTTCACACTCTCATCTTCCATGATCTGGCATTAAGCCCAATTTCACCAACATCAAACCTTTATCCATCGTTGAATTGGTTCTCTGATAAATTTATTGTAAAAAGACCACTAAACTTTATGTTTAATAAATTAAGGGATAAGATGATCCTGCTGAGCTGATTCTTTTGTAGATCTTTATCTATATGAAGACCTTTCTATGTATCCCATCCCAACTGATAAGTAGATATCTGGCTCGTAGGAGGACACGTAAGTGGGCCACATAGATTTCATGAGGGCACGGGACCTGCTCTTACAATGTCTCGTCACTGAACACGTAGGTGATCAAAGTGGGCACCAAAGTCTACTACTGCTTGAGATAATCGTTTGACATTCATGGGCCAGTGAGGTCACAAATCACACGTCAGGTGGGAGGGAATGCTACACCACCATAGTCTACTGCAGATTGAGATAATCGTTCAACATTCATGGGCCATATTACTATAATGCCACGATCCCTTGTCAAACTTCACCTCTAAGTTTCATTTCTCCTATAAGTAGAGCAATTTTCATTTGACACGCAATTACTCCCATTCGCTATGGAACGGATCAAGTCGTTCTTCATCTCCAAACCAGAAGCTCCCACTCTACCCACCCACACCCAGAGAAGCCTCACCCTGACCCGGTCGTCGTCGTCTATATTCCAAGAACAGGACATGGGGAAGGCAATCCTCAATCTCGCCTTCTCAGCAACCATCGGCCTCGTGGTTCTTCTCTTCAACCACGGCTCCTTGACGACCCAAGTCGTCCCCACTTTCTTTCTATGCATCCTTGGCATAGCTATATTGATCGCCTTCTCGGCTTCCTTCCTTGCCATATCTCTCCGTCGAAGCTGCTTTTCTAGAGCTGCTGAAGTGTTGGAGCATATAGGCATTGTTTCTACGGTGGTAGCCTTCTTTATGCTGATGAGTTTCTTGCTGCCGTCGAGTTTCCAGTGGCTCGTTTTGGCTGCGCGTGTTGTGTCGTTGGTGGGATACGTTATAGCCCATTTTGAAGGATTCTATGTCACTGATGCTGGTGTTGAAGGAGGATAGCTCTCTCACTCGGCACTTTTAAGTTATAATATCTTACTTGCTACAGTCAAGATCATGGTTTTAGCAATGATCTGGGTTTCCAATAATCACCCCACCTTGCTTTTGAAAGGGGGCCTGTTGTTTCATCACTTCTAGGGGATCCGGATTCTTCACTTTGCTGGTCTATATCGCTCTCTGTTTATGTGTATTGGGTTTTTTCTTGTATATTTAGCCTTTTCATTTTAATACCTTCATGTACTCAAAATTAGCCCTATATTGGGTGGTTAATTATTGGTTAAAGTTGGACAATTTTCTTATGCACTCTCCATTCGCCCGTTAAGTCCTTGCTTGGTCAACATATTTGCCACAATGAGATGCCAGGCTTACGTGGGTAGGCATAACTTTAGACCCCGCCATGTGATGTCTAAATGAGATGGAGAAGCTTTGGCCTAGCATGGCCTTCCTGATAGATTTGGATATGGAGACCCCGACATACAGTCGGAGATTTATGTGCGTTACAGTGATTGGATAGCTCTGCAGATCTGTTTGCATCTGCCTAATTTATGGGAATAGAAAGTATCCAATCCTAAAGCTCCCTTATATTATATAAACAAGTCTCAAAATGTCACACTTATTGGGAGTCTTATGTGTGGGGAGAGATCAAGTCATACCATAAGTGAGATTGTATTCTCTAATCGCCTATGCCCTACTTGATCTAACATGGGACCCGTGCCTTGTGGACCACACAATTTCCTACACTCTCCCATAAACGTCTTACATCCCTTGCCAATTACCTCTTGACAATAAAAAAAATTTAAGTTAAATGTTGAATTTAATCCCAATTTAAAGGAGAATGTTGTAGTAGTCAAGAGAAATACTAACCTCTATGGTCCAGATTATGAGTAACTGGTTGGATGTTCATTTAGGGCATGTTTATTTCATGAAATTGTACTCCTAGGAATTCTAAGATTGTATTTCTATTAGTAGGTGAAATTGAGGAATTTGAAGGTGAATATCTCAACAATGACAATCAAATCACCTTTAATGAAAGTAAATTACAAAAAGATGAGAAATGAATATCCAACTAACAACCTAGCTAGTAATTCAAATTCTAAGGCTACCAAGGTTTCATCTTTATTGCTACTTTGTATCCTTAAGTACCCCTTCACTTTAGCCAAGCACATCTGGATGTATTAATTCCCATGTGTTACATATAAAATAAAAATAAAAGAAGGTCGACTACGTAAGAAAAAAAACCTCAAGCTTTGCTTGCCGAGATAACCTCAAAAGTATATACATGAAGACTTTGCCAAACTGAAGTTTTCTTTTCTTCAATAATTTTGGACGTTGTGACGTAATGTCTTTACAACCTAGGGGTGGCGGCTCACGGCTCACTGATGGTCACTTGGTCAGTGTCTAATGTCAGACATGACGATTTTCCCATGTGGACTGCATTTGGTCCATTCACACTTACAGTTTGTTTGGAAAGGAGGTAAAGCGGGGCAAAGAAAAAAAGGAAAAAATGAAGGAAAACTTAAAATAGAGGGTGTTTGAGAAGTGGGGAGGGAAAGTAGAGGAAGAGAATTTAAGAGTAAAATTTTTTTAAAATTTTACTTCCAAATTTTTCCTTCAAAACTAGGGAAAAAGAGAAAAGCAAAAAGGAAGTTTCCCCACCCTCTTTAAAGAGAAAACTAATTTTTCATCCCCTCCCCTCCCCATTCCTTATTATTATTTTTTTTCCCCCTCAAATTTCCCCTCCCCTCCCCTCCCCTCCCGAACACAGTGTTAGAAAGAAGGGTCCTGTGCATGCTGACAAAAAACAACGGGACAGGTGCCACAGCATAAAACTGGTTGAATCTTGAAAGTAGAAAATGATCGTGTGAACAGAAGAAAAACAAGAGAGTCATTTGTCAGTACTCTTATAAAACAATCTTGAGATTGAAGCTTTCAACACTCATTGTCCCAAGCTGGTGAATGTTTTCTAACTTTTAGGTTTGGAAAAGAGTCAGGTGCATGAGCCTGCAGTAGAGAGTTGAAATAAAGGTCCACAATTAGAACATTCTGGAAGCTTTGATCTTTCATTAGCCGGTGGAGGTCACACGTCCAGTGAGAAGCATGTACTTCTAGAGAGTTGCAACGCAAGCCGAGCCTAGTCGGATTCCAAGAGGACAGGGCCGAGGCTTGACTGCCCTTTCATCGGTGAGAGCAGTGGCCAACTTAGGATTTTCACGTGAGGGATATGGACGTTAATAGGTAGTTTGGCTTTAGCGGCAAACTAAGAATTTAGGTATGGGGTTTTTAAGATGGTCCATAATTTTATTGCTTTTTTAAGTAGACTCAGGGTTTTTATATAGATTTTGAAAATGCATTGTGGTTTGACCGGTGCGACTGCACCCACATGCCTAAACTTGGGTCCACCCCTAGGTGCGAGAGTGAGAAGTGAGAAGAAGAAGAAGAGGGAGAAGGTTTATTGAAGTTTGTTGGACTCGGCCTTTGGACTTTTTAATAACCTAGTTCATTGGCCATATTATCTATTAAAAAATTCCACGATCCCCTGCTAAGTTTCATTTTTGTTATAAATAGAGCAAGTTTGATTACTCATGCCCACCCGGGGCGGGTGAGATTAAAGTTTCAGAGCACTCGAACCAATGTGATATTGGGTTTCCATTTTGATGAAGGGTCTCTCTTTTGTGACGACCAATATTGGCTTACTGACGATAACAACTGGTGCAAGACGCATCGTGGGTCAAGGTTAATTTTACAAAAAATTTCAAATTTATTACTCTAGTGTTATTATTTAATGGGTAGTGTTCATATAGTTTATGTGGATTTCACCTTGTTTGGGACCACCTAGATGCAAATTTACCAATGGGAGAAGGGCAAATTGAAAGGCCTTCTCATAAATAAGGGGGGTCCATAAAGTCAGCTCCATCAAATCATCTTAGCCCTTAATTTAAAAGCTTTTTAAAGTTTGATGCCATTTTAGCTGTAGATCTTTTTGAGATTCAAATTCACCGGTAAGTAAAGACTCAGTAAGCATGAAATTGGGCTTGCCAAATCATGGAATAGAAAGACTATATATAAAAGGGGCTACGTTGATGAAAGGTGGGCCCCACAATGCTGGATTGCATTTGCAGTTCCTCGCAGGAGAACATATTTTATAATTTTATAATTTAGTTTTTCATTAACTAGTGTAAGACAAGTTTAAAGAACTTTTTTGGTAAAGTTCCCTAAAAAATAACCAAATGTGCTGATAAAAATTCTTAAGATCACCCCATCCATATAATGAGGTCTACAAAGGAGACAAGGGATGCAATGACGCTCTGTGGATAGTGTGGATAGGCGTGTTCATGGGCCAGGCAGAATTGGGCTAAGGCATATCCAGGGCCGGCCCAAGCCCAATAAGGGTTGTAAAAGCTAGGCCCGAGCCCTTCCATTACATCAATTGGGTTAGGCTGAATTGGGCTTTTATCAATTTTGTGGGCCTTTGAGCAATTGTTTGGGCCAATTAAATTAACTTGCATGCATTTCTTACACGGACTGGTCTTGGCCGGGCTTTGGGCATTCTATCACCTAATCCAAACCCGGTCCAAAGCTGGTTGGGCCCGGATCAGGTCTGGGCCGGGCCGGCCCATGAACATCCCTTGTGTGGAACCAAGAATGACCTTGTAAAGCATATAAGCTATGCCTAGAAAAAGGAAGGGAAGGGTAAAAAAGGCTGTGGTCCTGGGAGAAGGCGACTGGATCCAACATTTCCCATCATGCGCGGGGCTCATTTTCATGGCTCAGTGAATGGCAATGGTGATTGGACGATCCTAAAAGATCCACTAAGACCAGGTTGACGACCTATGCTAGCCCACTTTGATCAATCAAGACCACCATACTAAATATCCCCCCTCCATCTGGAGGCATACCAGTTTGACACGCATCCTATGGATTCCACAGCTGGATTTCAACCATGAAAAAGAAAAACTGCACTAACACGACTGATGCAATTTGCTAATCGGTTCGTCGTGTTATCTTGACTTCTGGCCCATCCCTAGTTTATGTAAAGACCCACCATCCATGCGCAGTATGAAAGATAGAATCAGGTGGGGACCCTACTGTGCAGGCCCCACAGGTTTTACCGGATCATGACCCTTTATTCTCAAAAATAGAATATATCTGCTTCCAGGTTCCTATTGAATGATGAATTTTTAATGCCTTTGCTCTGTCATATCCAGGTCTGCCCATTTAAGGGAGTTCAATTCTCCCTATATTTACCCTAAAAAAAAAAAAAAAAAAATCTTTCTAATAAGTCAATAGCCAACTGTGGGTGCAACAATTTCGATGGGCCTATATGTATATGTTACATATGCAAGTGTTAGAATTTACAAATGCTAAACACGTTACATATTCGTCAAAATCATCACTTTCACACAAGTAAATAAGTATATCCAATCGTTTTAGATTTATTTAGACTTTCAAATATTTTTCACAAATTTATCAAAATCCATGA
This sequence comes from Persea americana, assembly GCA_029852735.1. Taxonomy (NCBI): domain Eukaryota; kingdom Viridiplantae; phylum Streptophyta; class Magnoliopsida; order Laurales; family Lauraceae; genus Persea; species Persea americana. The sequence continues at coordinate 94,103,962 of CM056811.1, read as the reverse complement.
AGAATTAAAATAGTAATATTTAAGTCTTGATTTCTATCATTAATATGAGAATATTGATTTGTTTGGCCCACAATTCTAGAAAATTAAACCTATAAGTTTAGGGGTTTTTTCACAAACTAACTTAAAATCTATGAAGCTTTAAGATAATTAATTTTAAGGTTTTTGGGTTAATTAGTTCAATAAATAAATTAAATGGTTTAAATGACAAATGTGGGCAAGGTTTTATAATAATAATACTAATAAAGTTCCTTGATGGGTACGTGTGAGAAGAAATATCACTATGTAACAATATTCCGTACCAATGACTTTTGTAAAGAGGGATGTGAATAATTTTTACACCTATGGAGGTGTGGAGATGATGGTTTTACACACTTAGATTTATGCACCGTGTGTATAAATCTACTTAACTAAATGTGATACAGGCATGGTTTAAAATCGCGGTATCGGTCGTGGTCTTGGCCGGGCCGAAAAACCGATATGATATCGATATCGGTCGCGGATATCGGTCCGTCGCGGTCGTCGCGGTGTAAATTTTTTTTTTAAATAAAAAAAATCACAAAAATATCCAAAAAATCCAGAATATTAGAAAATGGTGGAAAACAATATTTTTTTTCCATTAGTAACAACAATAAATAGAAATCTCGATCACCTTAAGTTATGAGCCCTGTCTGTATTACAGTTCGCTGTCTTCTCCAGTATTTCATATAATGCAACCATTATTGATGCTCATAATCAATTTATTAGTGTAAAATATAAGAAAACAAAGATAATATAAAAATTATCTATACACTATTAATAAGCTATTAGTATTTACTATTTAGTAGCATTAATACTCAAACAATTTTTTTTTTAAGTAGAAGATTTAAAAAGCACCATTTTTCTGTACCCAAGATCATATTTATAAGTAAATCTAGCATAAAAGTGTGTAGATCTAAGTGAAGAACACAGCACAAACCAAAAAATGATATACAAATGATCTTTTCATTCATTTTTATGCTTTGTCTAAAAATAAAAAATAAAAAACACATAATAGTAAAAATAAGGTAGTTAAGTACTTGATTTTCTCTTACTAAATAAAATAATTTCTTCAAAAAATAGTTTTGGAATTTGGAAAACATGAGAGAATGAGTTGTGGAGACATGGTTCCTCTAAGGAGATGAGGGGAGAGGAGAAAAAAATTGGAGAGTAGGGAAAAAGTTACAAAAAATTACTTTTTTTTACTATTATTCCATCGCAGTCTATCTCGGCCAATATTTTGAAAATATCGGCCGAGATATCGGTGAGATATCGGTAAAACCGATATTTTGACCATATCGGCCGAGATGAACCGATATTTTGGGTATATTTTGACCATATCGGCCTAACTCGGTATCGTGGCAAAATATTGTCGCGAAATCAACCGATACCGGTTCATATCAGCCGATATGAACCGGTATCGGCTGAGATCTTAAACCATGGATGCAGGTGCAATGGTGACACATATGAAATATTTGCATACGTAAATAAGCACATGCAAATTGACCACTTGTTTTTATCAGAGAAATTCATAAGAGACGCATAGATGTGCATACATATGTACATGCACACATACGCAAGAGGGCACGCACATGCCCACCACACACACAAACAAATGCATCCTGCGTGTGCATGCACACATACGTATGTACTTAAACACTTCTCCTGCTCAATCATCACTATTTATGTGAAGGGATGTGCCTCACTACTAAACTATGTACTAGTGGATTGACTATTGCCTACTTAAGTTAAATAGATAACAGTCCCAACATTTGATGAAACCATTCAAAATTAATTCAAATCCAAAGGAAGTGCATGTTTGGTATCTCTATTTTTTCTCTTTATTTGTCTATTTATCTAAATCGAACAGACGTTAGAAAAATTAGAGCCTTTGGTAGATAACTTTATCATCTTCGTATTTTAGAGGAGTAGAGGCAAATCTTCTAAAATTGAAATACCCACTTTCTGAATATATGAAAAATAGAGGCATGGGCTCTAAAAAAAGTAGAGGCAAATCATCTAAAATTGAAATGTCCTCTTTTTTTTTATAGCTCTTTTTTTAATAACTCTATTTTAAATGGTTTGTCGAAAAAAAAAAGTAGAGATGCCAAACATAGAAGTCTAGGTTTCATCTTCATCATGCTACTTAATTACCTTAAATCCATTTACCCTCTCCTCTCTAATTAAACACATTTCAACATGATTTCCTACATGTATACTAAAATCCCATGTATCCTGTACAAACAAACAGGCTTTTTAAATGAACAAAATGGAGTGGGTGAAGTTTCATCCCATCCCAACGGCAAATTCATCTCCGCATTTAAACATTTCAACGGCTTAGTAAGTTCTTAACAAATGTCGTCAGTAAAGGTGAGAGACTAAAAACATGACACTTATCATTTTATCTCCAACACATTACACACACCTAGTGGGGCCATCAATACGACAACATTACGTCACAAATAAGTATCATCCCAGAGATCATCTTTCTATTACACTGAAATATCCCTGTAGACTTTTTCCGGCCTTGTGCCAATGAACCAACACCAGCTGGTAAAGACTTGGGAATGAAGAAAAATACAGCTAAGCTTGCCGACAAGTGGACTTCTGCAACTGACGTTTTTCCTTCAAATTCAAACATTCTGGACGTTGTCCATGTGTTTTGGCGACTGGATAATTTGCTGGAGGTGGGGTTTGATCCCATTCTAGAAAAACTTTATTCACGTTCACAAATACAAGGAGGGGTCATGTCGTGCCGATGCTGATGCTGACCAAAAGAACAACAGGATAGGTTAATTTGTAAATCTGAACGCTGTTGTTCTATTCCACCACTATTCAGGCCCAAAGGTCAGACAGAAATCGGTCTGCCAAATGGGAGAGGCCCATACCCATGTTTTTAAATGTTGAAGCATCGAAGGCCCTTCACCTGTAGACAGATTACACATCAGGTCTCAGCTGGGTGCATGACTGCATCTATCTTTATATTATTTATTTATTTATTTATGGTAGAAATGAGTGGGTCTATGTACATGTAGTAGAGAGTCCAAAAGACAAGTCGGTCGTTTGAAAAAAAATAAAAAATCAGCGCTATTAAAATGATGTTCAAGCTTTCAACATTCATTAGCAGGAAGTATAGCCTCTTATCCTAATTGTAAGCGATTTGAGTTCTTACCTGGCTATCCTGAATTAGAACCTGAACATGCACTTTCCCTCACTCAAGAGCAATGCTACCTTACCAGAGAGCTTGTGTCCAGCCCCCTAAGTTGGGTAGCCAAAAAAAACTTCCATTGGACAGTAAGGTTACACGTCAGTTCCCAGGTGGGTGCATGTACTGTTTTTTTTTTGGGTAGGAAAGAGTGGGTGCGTCTATTTGCAGCAGAGACTTGAGATTTATCGTTTGAAAAGAAAAGAAAAGAAAATTAATAAAAATAAAAATGTCTAGCGCCAATAGCACAATCTCGAAGCTTTCAACACTCATCATTGACTAGTGAGGAGTCCGGATCCTCTATCCAAGCTATTATATGGAACGTTTACCAAATTTATGGAACTCCATCAAGGGCCCATATAAAGATGACTCAAGACTGACCAAGATGAATCACATGCCCTCTACATCTTGGATCCTCAAGTTTCAATTAAAAAGTTGTGGGTCCCACTGTCCTGACTGAGTGGATAATAGAAACTTTGTCTAGACACTGGAGGGGCAATCGCTGCTAACCTGATGTTAATCACAATTTGCCGCATGTGATTAATTGTATGGCGGGACTTTCTCCTTTTTTACTGAAACCTAATGACCTAGATGTAGAGGAGATATGATTCATCTTGAACGTCCAGATTAATTCTATGTGGATCCTACAATAGAGTTCAAGAACTTACTATACATTTGCTTTGTAATTGATTGCCAGTGAGGTTGCACATCAGGTGGTGCGCAATAATAATAATAATAATAAAAAGGAAAGGGATCCCCTGTCCAATTAAAAAGGAATTTACAGTTGTAGTGGCTACTGCTAGTCAAATAGTCATCCCTGGGCTCTCTAGTCAAAATGACATGTCATGCCCATGGCCGATCCCACATGTCGTGTAGTGTAACTTCACGTTCAAGTTTCATTTCTTTTATATAAGTAAAACAAGATCCAAACAGATTCCAAGTTCCATTTCTCACTACTACAAAAAAAAAATTTCCATTCGATCATGGAGTGGCTCAAATCCTCCTTCTCCTTCTACTTCGTCTCCAAAACAGAGGGCTCCTCCTCTCTACCCACCCACAATCAGAGAAGCCCCACCCGGTCATCGTCATCCATATTCCAAGAACAGGACATGGGGAAGACAATCCTAATTCTCGCCTTCTCAGCTACCATTGCACTCGTCGTACTTCTCTTCAATCTGCGCTCCTCGGTACCCCAAGTCGACCCGCCTCTCTCTCTACGTTTCCTTGGCATGGCTATATTGATCGCCTTCTCGGCTTCCTTCATTGCCATTTCTCTCAGACGCAGCTTTCCTAGAGCTGCTACAATATTGGAACATATAGGAATTGTTTCCACGGTGGCAGCCTTCTTTATGCTGATGAGTTTCTTGCTGCCATCCAATTTCAAGTGGCTCGTTTTGGCTGCATGTGTTGTGTCGTTGCTGGGATATGTAGTACCCCACGTTGAAGGATTCTCTGTCAGTACTGATGCTGGTGTTGGAGGATAGCTCTCTCACAGTCTCACTCAGCACTTTTTTTAAGTTATAATCGCCGACTCACGACGGTCAGGATTATGGTTTTAGTGATGATCTGGATTATATGTCGGCCTTCCTCACCCGTTGTAAGCATTAATAGGCCCTGTTGTTTCTGTGTCTGTATTTATTATTATTATTTTTTTTATTTTTTTGGTAGAATCTGTCTTTGTTTATATAAATATATATATATATATATATATATGTATATGAATTATAATGAACAGTTGGGGTTTTTTGGAAGAAAAAAAATATCTTACACTTCTCTGCACGACCACGTTCTTTGCAATTAGATATTCAGATTGTAAGATTATCTAAACTTTTGGCCCAACCCTACTTTAAAGTAAAGACCCACCATTCATGTGCAGTATGCTAGATATGAATCAGGTGGTGATCCTACCAAGCTGGCTGCACATATTTTACCGGATCTTGACATTTCATTTCTTGAAATAAAATAGAATCTATCAGCTTCCAGTTTCCTATTGAATCATGAATTTGGATGTCTTGGATTTGTAAAATCTGGAGCTGAATTCTCACAGTGAAGGGTTTTGGCGTGCAACATATCAACAGCTCGGATCACCTAGTCATGGACCTGTTAGTCTGAATTGAAAACCCAATCAAACTGCATGCACTGCCCAGTAAAGCTTAGGTCATGGACTGGGCCCAAAGCCAGAAAGTTGCATAAGCCATACAGTTGTCGCTGCATAGATGGTGCATTGGTTAGGAAATATGGCAGTGGCCAGGTTTTACACACCATCCGATCAAACTCCTCTTGTTTTTTGTTGCTTTTTTACCATAAACCTCATTCTAATAACTGCCCATCCAAGATTTGGCATAATGATCAGGGAGCTCCAACAGCATGATCGAAATGTTGGCCAGAAAAGCCCATGCAGTGCAATAAATACAGATGAACCAACCACACAAAAAGGCCCATTCCATTTCTAACTGTTCTTGTTCACCTTAACGACAAAAGGACTTAAAATCACAACAATGAACCTATTGGGTTTTTACACGGTAAACAAAGGGACTAGAGAAAATGAGTCTACCAGCTTCGGCAAGAAATCAATTGCAGCTTCTTTTCGTCAACATCCCACTTTAGTCCAGTTATGTACAGTGTCTCCTGTATTTTTATTCAAAACTCAGCTCCGCCTCTACGCTGTCGGAGATTAAGCCCATTTGTAGATGTAACTTATATGATATTATAATATGTTTTTTACTCACAAGTTAGTGCAACACTTGGTGGATTATCATGTCATCCGCTCACGACATGGGGTGGAGTGGTTCTTCTGACTCGTCTGCATTATAGGAGAATATGTCAACTGGTGCTTTGGTGCAATCAACAGTGCTCCCCTTCAACTTAGACGAGCTATGGTGGTGATCAAGATAAATCACAACAACAGTAATGTCATCGTGAAAATGGCGCCTTATACCCTTCTCTATCCTTTTTATATCGTCATATCTCATTTCCCGCTTCTTAGCGGCCTCATTTAGAGCAGCTCTCACCAATCGCTTGGCTATCCCCTGTAAAAATTTAACATACAGTCGTCATAAAGAAATGTCAAAGTTCACACAGCAGGCAAACATAAAAGGTTACAAAGAGTGTGTAAAGGTATCATATAATGCTCATGCGAGGAATGGAATCAGCTAGGGGAGGACTCCATGTGGGTAGGGAATACCCAGTAATCCCAAACAGTTGATACAATTTACTTGCTCGGAGACCAGTGCTTAGACAATTACGGCCAACTGAATTGATTAACATGGGAAAATAAAAATACCCAGTGGCTTAATGTTTGTATTATCTCCACAAGGTGCCTGTCAGAAGGATAGTTTGAATCAATCATGCAGTGCATAACAAATAGAAACTCACCACTCTTGGGTTCTTGAAAACAATCTCTACTGCAGCTTCATCACTTAATTGCTCCCAAAGGCCATCTGATGCAAAAATCAAGAAGAGGTCTTGCGGTTTGAGCTTCCGAACCTCAATTGATGGCTCAGCTGTCATTACTGGTCGCTTCAAAGGAATTGGAGGGCCAAACTGCTGGAAAAGAGGGTCCCTACTAAACTCTGGCTTCTTCAGATACACATCTCCAATAGATCTTGAAACCTGAAACAAGAAATACATCAGAATGTGATCATTTCATGTGTCTTTCCAAAGAAAAAAAAAATCTGCTTTGCTAGTTATATCCAAGTGAACTGAGAATCATGCCAAAGTGGCACCCATGTCTAAAATCAAAGCCACTAGTGAGGAGGGAGAGGGAACCAATAATCAGGAAAGTTACACATAAGATTGACCACGAATCATTGGTGTTATTATTCCTTCTTAACTATGCATTTTCAAGATAGACATGAGGCCCACCTAATTAGCAGTTGGTCTGATCTTTCTTCCAGGGTTCTAAGGTGCAGGGGGTCCGTGCGCATCTAACTTATGGACCAGATTTCCTACATGTGTGCCATATTGGCATGTGTGCTGTGCAGAAATGTTCATGCACTAACACAAATATCGTTCCCATTTCAAATAAATTATGGATAGTTGGGACCCAAATTCATAGTAGAAGGCTAGAAGCTCATTGTGGGTGATGTTTCAGCCATAGGGAGTTAAAATCTCTTTTAGAAATTCTTCACAAGTGTACAGCTTGCACAAAAGAAGAAATGAAATAAATAATTCTGAAAAATTTTAAAAGGAAAGTAAACAGATAATTAATGTCTAACCACAACACACCAACTAAAATGCAAGAAACTTTCCAACCATTTATGGTTCAATGGTAAGGAAACTTCCTTCCCATAGTGACAACCAGGGATCAGTCCCTGTTGTTGCATTGCTGGGGGATGAGGAAATGGAAGAAACTTAAGAGAAAATCCACCAAGTCATAAAGTACCCCAAGAAAGGACCCAATACTGTACTAAGAGTCTCTCGGATGAACTTTTCTCTTCATCCATATTTTGAATGGGTACAGCAGGGACACACGATGGTCATGGCAAGGACACGGATTTTATACATAAAAAGTGAAGTCTCGGATACGATACGACATGATGCTTTGCCCATTTTGAAGTATCCGTGCATCAAAGGAGAAAAGGTGGAGAAAACCATCCATAGTTCAATTTTGTACCAAGCAAAGTTTCTCCACCTATTCTCTCCAGTCCAAATGGCCCCAAATACTCTGTCTGCAGTGGGTTTGTCAAGGATGAGGACTAGAGCATTTTGGCCAATTGATCTGGAGAAAAAACATCCAAAACCTTCAGGTGCTACTTATCTTCATGTCATTTTGAGTTTTTTAAGGTAAAAGAACCACACTGCCTACAAGGCTTGCAGCTAGTTTTGGGGGTTCCAATTTTCAGGATCACAAATGATTACTACAGATGGTTTTCTTTTTCTGTCTCTCTCTTTTTTTTAATCTATAGACTGGTACCAGTACAGATGATTTTAACTAAGGACATAGCAATTGGTCACATCCCCATTCCAACCTCTGCAGAAGAAAGGGTCACATATTAAACATCAATTGATTTACACCTAAACCAGAATATCAAACCTAGAAAAGAAAATTAAAAACTTGCCAGTACAACATAAATAGACAATGATCATTAAAAAAAAGGGATTATACAGATGGAAGGCAATTTATCAGTAGTTCATGTGAAATAATCTGTTTGAAAAGAAGAGTATGCAATATGTTTCTAAAATGATGACGACAGCCAAAGCGAAAAAAGGGGAACATTGCAAATAAAAGTGGTGTGTGTGTGTGTGAGACAAAAACTCCAAAAAGCCCATCTTTGCTTTCTAGAAAAGTCTAACCCTTTCCATTCCCTAGAGGGGGGCCCACCTGGCTATTATCAATGCAAACCACACTTACCTACAACCGTCCCAATTTGAGACCGATCCAACCATCACAATAAAAAAAACTGCACTTACAAAACCATTTAACTATGAGATGCGAAAAACAATGAGTTCAGATAATATGATTAAAGTGATATTTGGCCAACATACAAATTGGGGTGCGCTTTCAAAAAGTTACTTTTTCTTTTTCTTTTTTTTTTTTTTTTTTTTGGTAGCACTCCTGTATATATTACATTACCACTAAATGCATATATTTCTGATACAATAGAAAGAATATGCTGCGGAAAAATGAAAGATGTGATTGCTAACAAACATTACTGAGGCAAGATAGATTCGAATCACTTTGTTTGACTCCTGAAGATAGCAGAGGACTAGGGCTTTCCAAGTCAGCAAAAGCGAAAAAGTGAAAAATAAATCAACAGCTTCCTTCTTTAAAGAAGTATATATTCCTTAAAGCATGATTAGATATTTGTCTGCACCTGTTTGCTTTAAAAAGTAGGATTCCAATTCACATGGCATACTCTTTCAATAGAAAGGTGCAAAAAAAATTAATGTTTTAAATTCAACAGTTTCTTAGCAATGTTATCATCCTGCACAAGAGCTTTGCCTTCAGCCAAAGTTTAGCTTATTATTCAAGGTCAATATATGATTTTAGAAACAACAAAATAATAACATTAAGAGGTAAAATATTTCAGAATCTTATATAACTGTTGTATGTGTGTGTGTGTGTTTGTATGGAAGTCAGAACTTCCATATTTATATCAGCAGTGTTTCAGGTTGCAGACTGAATCTGGTATTAATGCGAACACAAAAGCGGGGGACACAAAAGTCATATCCTGGCTGATTAGTTCCAGATTTGTGCACAGCCTCAAACTCTTTAGTGGAAAAATATGACAACCCATTGCGCTGGAATAACCCCTCAGACAATTGATTTGTGGCAACATTAAACCTACCTTAAACTAAACTAACATCAGGCTTGATCTCCATTTGGAGCACCCAGCACAGATATTGGAATTTATTAATAAGAAGGAAAAAATGACTGGAAGAAGCAAACAAAATATCCAAAAGCCATGAAAGCAAACATATCTTCATAGCAAAAGATGCTGTCCTCACACCATTTACCTAGTTTACAAAACCATAGACTTCTCAATTGATGGCAGCTTTACAGTGCTCAAACAAAAGTTCATTGAAACAGCACAGTTATGCAATTGTAAATCTTCTGAATAAAAATTTAAAAGGAAAAGAGAAAAATAAGACCTAGAATAGAAATGGTCTCAAGCATTATACTTGAAATGAAGATAGTACTCTCTTGTCTCTACCCATTCTAATGATTATTCGTGGTAGACTTCATTGTGTACACTAATAAGAGAATGCATATCTTAATTAAAATTTTGAAGTTGAATGGCTAATTGATAAATCAAAATGGAGCTGAAGTTCAAAGGCTCGTGAATTTACCATTTGGATCACAACTTCTAAAACCTTTTTCTTGGTAGAAATGCTTGATTCTTTTAACTCTTTTTTGATAGTCTTCGAACATAAAAACAGATAATTGTAGACATGTTTACAATATATACACTTCCACTAGCATTATTTGCAAGTTAAATCTTCTAGTAAATCTTCCCAAAGGTAATTGCGAGTCACTGGGTTAAGACAAATTTTCCAATAAAAAAGACTGCAGATTTATATTCTCAGCTCAGACATGTGATTCAAGTACCAGAACAGGGTAACTTGGTCGTGTTTCAAATGGGTTGTGCGATTTCATGTCAGTGAACTAAAAACCATTCCTAGGAAAGTAATGTCAGTAACTACATCGATAACAAACCCAGCCCCTGGTTATTTTCTTTTTCTTTTTATTATTTATTTTTATTCTGGTCCTCCTTCTTTCACATCCTGGTGGATGTGGTGAGTGTTTGCAAGTTCAGAAATGAAAATTTAGTTTCTTCCTAACCCAAAAAAGAGAACCTCTAATACACACGAGTATCCTGTTGAGAAGATTATCAGTAAAAGGAGTGGATTGTAGCAATTTTGTAAGACGAAACATCCTTTTGGGAGTCCTTGATAAAGTTTCCCAACAAAAATGAATATTGGTATAATTGGTGGTGAACTGGTGATAAGCACGGTAAATGCAACAAGATAATATACCATTTAATGCAGTTTCCCCATTTCCTCATAAGCAAAGTGGAAAGGTTCTTAAAAATAAACAAATGAATGCAATCTGGGGCGCATCCAAATTGACCAAGATGATCCAAAAGCATCCTTTTTCTCTTGATCAATATACTTTTCTCTCTTCTACTCTTGTACTCATTTTTAACACAATTTGTTTGTGAGCATTAAAGAGGGGAAAATCAAATCAGCGACTGATTAAAAAAATAATTATCAAATAAACAACACTGCCAGTATCAGGGGAAACATGAAACAGAGAGAGAAAGGAAAAGAGAATCAGAAGAAGTGGGTTATACCTGAATTATGCCCTTAATCCGCCACACTCCGCGCGTATACACGACAATATGCGAGTCATCGGGATGCATAGCTTCCAACTCCTTCCTCACCTCTTCCTCTGCAACATTATGATCCGACGACAACCGCTCTGCCACCACCGGCTGACTCCGCCCCTCCGCTACCTTCCGTCCCAGCACTGCCCTTGAATCCCCCAAATTCGCCACGTATAGAACATCATCCGTTATCGCCCCGACCAAGCAACACGACCCCACGGATGCAATATGCGGCCGAGTGGGCCAAGAACGCTTAACCAAATGAAAGAATTCCTCTTCCGTTGCATCAAACGCCTTCCTGATAACGTCTGCAGACAACCCACCTTGTTCCAAAGAAAGCCCTACAGAGAAAGAGACACAGTAGAAGAAGAAGAAGATGATGATGAAAATTCAGAAGATGGGGTACTAAGAAAATCGGAAAATAAGATCTGGGCTGCTGAGAACTGGGGCAAGATCTTACTGTGGATATGGGGGAAGAGACGGCTGTTGATGAAGCGGGAAGCTTCGGGTCCTCCATGGCCGTCGTAAACGCCAACATAAGTCGCAGATGGATAAGTGAGGACCTGCGCCTGGTCCTCCAGAGAGGAATTCGCTTGCACCACTGCGATCGAGAAATCTCCCGACGCGTGGGGCTTCAAATCCGTGTGCCACAGCAGCCCATCACCTCTGCGTCCGAAGCACCGACTCAGCGGCCTGCAGCACGAATGCAACATCTTCTTCTTCTTCTACCCTCCACTCCTCGTCGATTCCCCAAACTAAAAAATCAATCTAGGCTCGTGTCCCTCTCTTTCTAGTGCGTTCTTTCTTCTATTTTCAATGTTGCAGGAGAGGTGTCTGTGAAAATGTATAAACGGAGACGAGGAGAATGGTTTTAGTAGGAGGACGAGAGAGGGAAGAGGAAAGTCGTGGCGAAGCCGCGTGAGAAGAAAGACTCGGAGCCAATGCGCGTGACTTCTCTTTTCCGTCTCTTTAAACCGTTCTACTTTTTCTGGGCACCCACTACCTGGCTTGTGTGACGCGTTTCTCACATTAAATCTCTCATCATGACCGTTGAATCCCATTTTTAATGATGTTGGGTGGCCCACTCATTTGGATTCAATCTGATGTACTTTGGGGGCTTTTATAAGAATGAATTTTCCTTTGTTTGAGATTTACAAACAACTACCAGGTTCCTTCCAGCTAAGATGCTGGTTGGCTACAGGCCTTGAGCAGTGGAGACTGGTGACCCATTTTTTCTTCGTAGACTCTGGAGTCTGGACTGAGGGCTTCTTGGAAAATTCCGGGGTGAGACAGATTAGACGTAGCCCATGGATTTGGGTCAAGAGAGATTTTGAAGGACAGTCCACGGATCATCACCACCGCAGATGCAGATGCAGATGGTGGACCATAAAAGGGGGCAACTATGAATTCATTCAGACTTCAAATGCTTCCACAAATGCCAACTACTATGGCATTGACGTTGACTCCCCTGTCGTTTTTCCCGTTGCTGATGATGTAGTGGTGCTATTGATTGCACCCCAAGATGGAAAAGGATGGAACCCTATCATTCTTTGTGCTGTGCAGATGGTGTGGTCCATCAATTTCCTAACGCCAAGCTGAATGTTCCGAGAACCTTTCCTCTATAGAATGATTCAATGAAAGATGACTTGGAAAAGTTTGTGTTGACCTCAGATATTGGATCAAATACCTTCAAATAGAATTAAGATTATTTCACATTTGAGCGCATGTAGGGTTGCACAGGAAATCCGGTAAATCGGACCAAATTGGCCGAACTAGGCAGTCCGAATCGGTTTTATAGTAAATTGATTCGGTTTACGGTTTGAAAATTGTAAAAACCGCTTAGATAACCGACCGGTATATTATGTAATTTGAGTATTTGACCATTTAGATTTTATAGTTTCATTTGGCTGGTATCCTACAATTCATGCACCTATTGCATCTCCTGTGGGGTGTAATCATTTTGAAAATTTTAATTTCTTATTTTCAAAAATAATAATAAATAAATAAATAAACAATTTAACCGACCGCACCGAACCAAAGACCAATCAATTTGGTTCGGTTTGGTTTAAGTCCTCTCTATCGGTCTGATTGGATTGATTAATTAAAAAACTAATAGGTCCGGTTTGATGGTTCGTTTTAGTGTTAAACCGATTCATACCGCCCATGTGTAGTTATAATTGCCTAATTGTTCCCACTTCTTATATCCTTTGGGCCTGATTGTTCCCACTTTATATGTGGAAGGAGTGGAACTGACAAGTGAGGCCCACCTAATGAAAATTCAAGCGGCTTAAAATTAAGGGCTTCCCATTTAAGATTAGGCATATGATTAAGAACATAACGTACCGATAAAAAAAAAAAAAAAAACAGGACCTATAATCTTGTATATTAATTACAATGGTAGTCATATCCTTCATTTCAAAAACTCGGTGCCCTAACCAGGAGCTTGGGACCCCATGATAGCACCTATGTAAGGGAAGAGAGCCCGCATATGCGGAAAGGAAGCTCATACAAGTGGGAAGGGAGGAGCCCACACACATGGAATGGAGCGCACACAAATGGAAAGGGTATAGCATACTGAAAAATTAAGCCTCGTACAGGATTGCTAACCGAGCAGCCCTCGATTCTCAGAACCAGATAAATACATAATATACAAGAATCAAAAACACAACATCGATTTTGACAAGTTCAGATTTTTCAATTAAGTAAAACCCCACAGTGAAGTTATATTCCTATCAAAAGACAAACACAGAAGTTTCATTCCTTCCCTCCCGGGAAAAGTGAGGGAGAGGGTCAAGGGAGTCAGACTCCAGATTCATTTTTCCAAGGCACCCATGACTATTGTAACGCGTGGTCCATTGAGGATGGCCCACATGAAGAAAAATTCTCCCATTTATGAAAGGTTTTTTCACTATTCTTGTCATCTTAGATCTGAAACCACACCTGAACGTTTGGGGAATCATCGTATTATTTATCATCCATCCGTTTCTTGCTGTGGTGCATGGTGATGGTCCATACTCCATAGATTAATAAAAAAATAAAGAAATAATTAATTTCCAATACAAATAATCCAAAAAGGGAAAAGTAAAAGGAAAAGGGGGGAAAGAAATCCAATAACCCTTACAGGCCAACAGAGCTGGATCGGATCGAGAGGGACTTTCTGAGATTTGGATAGTTTGTGAATGATCGAACCATGAGTTTTGTGGGAAGATGGCAGCAGAGAAAAGGGTAAAAAACCAGAGCATTTTTTGGAAAAAAGAGAGAAGGAGACGAAGTTTTAGACGTAAGACATGTGGGGCAATTTTTCGGACATATGTGGAGCATGGTATAGGGCACCATTTAATTCTCTTGCGACTTCAAGATGTGACTTGGGGCGGCCGCCCCTTATGGTCACAACTTAGGTCCACCCCTGTTAATATGTGGACTGATGTATTATTAGTTCTCAATTTACTTTAGCCCCTTAAAAAGTTAATTTTAAAAATGAATTTATAAAATGGAAAATTTGCGCATATTTTCATTTTATAGATTCCGAGTACGTTTATGATTTAAATAAAATAATAATTAGTTATAGCACAAAGGTGGTGAGATTAGAGTTTGAATTCAATATTGGCTTTAGAACGAAGTAACGCAAGAATCAGTACATGGCCGTTCCAACAAATTGCAAATCTTGGTTGAGTTTTAAAATCATAAATCTAGATGATGATGATCAATATATTTAAATAAATTGGACATTTTTTTTATGTGAAACCAACGAAGTGCAAGACAACCTTCCATAACCATTCACAAGAAAGAATGTAGAGAGATTAATATCTCTCTTCAAGATTCGTACAAGTGGGGCAGGTTCCTTGACTTGGCTCTGAGTGCTAGGAAATGTTTACAATGTTAATATATGTAGAGGGCACAGGAAACATGTTTTTGCAGGAGATGACCAACGTCCCATTCCAAAGAGAAAAAAAAAGGTGTAGATTGTGGAGGCCGGAAGGTGATTGATTGCATGCTTTGCAGCTTCCCCGATCTTTAATTTCCCTACTCTGCAATGACTACTCTCTTCTGAAATGTCTGGAGTTTTTAGTCCTGTTTGTGTATAAACATAAGCTTACAGGCCCTTCAAAGTAAATGTACACAACACACCTCCATATTGGCTCTTTGTCGGCAAAAGACGTTGAATCAAGGTCAGATTTTCTTTATAATGAGAAAAGCCAAATGAAATATTTATTTCAAGGCCCAAGTTTTGTATCCGGTGTTCTTTGGCAGGTGATTGATACACCTGATTTTAACTGAATTTGCCATCTTGGCCCAGGCCCACCTCATATCACACAAGGGCTGGGCTGGTTAGATTTAGACTGTGTTCTTAGGCCCGTGGCCTTTAGCCAGGCCATGGCTTTGCCAACATATTCGTAAACACCCAGTGCGGCCCGACATATTCAATCCAAAGGGCACGTATATTTTTCACAAATGGGCTAAGCCTGTCTTGATTTGCAGGCACATGTGCTGGATCTTCTCTGAGTTACAGGCCCGAGAATTGAATGAGCCAGGCTTTTGCAAGCTTCGGCCTGGGCCTTTTTAGGCCATGACCTTCCCTACGGTTGAGGGCAGCCCTTCGTTCCATTCGTGAAAAAGGGTGCAATAGATAAATTCCAGTCAACCGGCATGCCCATTGGCCCTCAAATTGACCATGGGTAGCTTTGGGTCAAGTCTTCTATAAAGAAAGAAAAGGAGAAAAGGAAAGTGGCAGCACCATCATTTCTTATTATTGTTGACCTAAGTAACCAATAAACCATCCCAACTTTTTTTTGCTTTTCTTTTGTTGGGATCCCTGAGAAACCCCCATCCGAGATAAAGGTAATATCTGCCCTTGCAGTAAGAATTCACGTTGGAATCCACCTTCTACTACCAAAAAAAAAAAGTTGGGATGGGGTACGTGCCGTATGACATTGGTGCCATCTTCTTGACCAATCGAAAGGCCCTTTTTTAACTTTTCGGAAAAATTGTGTTGTAAGGTAATTAGCAACAACATCAGATGCTCCTTCCTAAGATGTTTTGGTTTTAGGAAAACCCTCTTTACCCAAAGAGGAGGGCTTTATGGGCCGGATATCAGGCCAAGTTCAGCCAGTAGGCTAGAGTGTGATGCAAGCATGGGCCCAGTTCGTTTGATAATTATGATGTCCACTTGTATTAGATTACTAGTAGTGGGCCAAGTAATATAATGGTCTTTTAAGGACTGATAGACCCAGGCACAGTCAGTTCAATAAACGTTCAAAACATTGGCCCCAATCCAGCCTAAAAGGCAACAGGCCCAGTTGCTGTGGGTGATCCAAAAATCGGTGAAAGTCTTAGAAGTTAGATCAGACTGATAGCAATAGCTTATAGCTAAAGATGCCTAATCCACAATCCCCATGTAGTTTGTGAAACCCGTGTGCCAGTGGCATGCAACATTAATTATAAGATGCAACGAAAGTACCAACCCTCTCCAGCGCGCACCCACTCGGATCACTTTTTATTTTATTTTAAAAACACTAAGAGAACCTCCAGTTGCCATTCTTCTAATACTGGTCTAGGCACTGTGGACCAATCTTTAATTAAAAAAAATTGAACTTAAAGGTTATTTAACTTTTAGACAATTTTTCTCCCAGTGCAGCTCCATGCGGGGGTGCTCATCTAGGCCGTTTCCTAAAGTGGAGCCCCAAGACAACTTGAATCAATCTAATATTTGATGGACTGCTAAGCGCAAGAGCGCAGGAAAAATAGTCCTAATTCAAGTCATACGCTCCCATCCCACATGCATCCATGTGTCCCTACAGAAAATCGGATGCACTTCTAGAAAGCGAGCTGAGGTTTTCTTGAATATGGATTCAATTCATAAGTGCTAGAGTTCGGTTCCCTTGAATTTTGTCTCTGTGGGCCTGATTTTTCAGATTCCAAGTTGGACTGAATCTAAGATTTTATTCATTACTTTTCAGGTTGTCATTCAGTTCTGAATGGATTTGAGTAGCTTGATCTTCTACAGCTCTACCACCAGTGCCGGCTCCAGGAATTTGAATTAGTGGAGTCAGCAAAAGAGTTATCTTCCATAAATCGAATAAATTTATTTTCCCCTTTATCAACATCAGTCATCTGCTTTCAATAATTTGACAAATATAATTTAAAATTATTAAATAATCTATTTCTGACAATCCGACAAAGATAACATTGAATTCTCAAACAAAAATAAACCAAAATGTCTAAACACAGAAGGTATTTAGATGTTAACTTAGGGTAAATGAAGAGCTACTAATTGAATATCTAAAAAAGGAAATTTTCTTTAAAAAATAAAAGTTGAGCCAATTAAATTTTTTTTATTTTAGTAGACATATGACCCATTATTAACTTAGGCATTGAATGGGGTCAAAAACTTCCCATAAGTTTAATTCATGAAAAAAAAAAATTTAATACTTTTTAAGATCTCCACTGAAATCAATGTAGCGCCAACCATGTCTACCTCCAAATTCCACGAGAACTTGAGACTCGGTCCAAAACACACCCAATGGCCGCTGTTTCCCGTGCTGAGGCGGTAATATATAGTTTGACTGGTCCATGATATGAGGTCAGGCTATGGTGACTTGCTTTTCTCCTCTATTGCAGTCATATGTTATTATTGAACTTCCAAAACTGTTTCGGTTCATGATGTTTGAAACTGAATCAATTTTCTCAGACCTGTAGTCTGGTCCAACCTAATTCAATTGTTGACTTCATCCAGGTCTGACCATGAAGAAAGGCACCAAACCAAGAAAAGAAGAATGGAACAAACACCCAAAACAGTAAAAGCTGGTTTAAAACACTGCTTCCTACTTCCTAGACCTAAGTGCTTGGCTGGCTGGTTAGTGGTTCAGCTTGGGCCAACCATTCAAGATATCAGCTTGAGTCAAAGCTGGTCCAGGAAAAGTGGGCCCACTAACAGCATTGACCGACCAGCTTTGCCCCATTAGAAGAAAATCCTAGTTCGATCCGGCTCTGAAAACTTGAAAAGCATCATGAGAAAATGAAGAAAAGATGAAAAAAAAAAAAATAGAAAAAGGAAATAAAACTTGCATTTTTTTTATTAGCAAGTGAAGTAAACATCTGCACAATGAAAGTACAAGAGAACATGATTCTTTCTTTCACGTGTGCTGCTTATATTTATTAGTGGACCTAGGTAGAGCCATGGGAATTGAGAAAAGAGAGATGAAAAGTCTACACGAACAAGAGGCAGAGGCCAGAGAAGCGAGATAAATCATAAAAGTACTAGCTTGTCTCTTTCCTAATTCCAAGGATTACTGGTTCTAACCTATCTTTCACTTGTGCCCTTACTGAATATTATGGCAAGAAATTTGCTTTCAAAATCGAAGCAACTTCTTCATAGGTAACTATATGTTTCTTCACTTGATTGTTATGGCATTATATCGTGTATAGAGAAATATTGCGATGCAAAACACCCAAATCATTGTGTGAGAAATGTTCATAATTCAGGTTCTATTGGTCAGGCTGGGTGAATATAGGATCATTAATTATATTGATTTCTCCTGCAGTGTCGTGTGGGTGTTTAATGATGAATCTACTAGCATTTTTCAATAGCTTCATTAGTAGTCCGTGATGATTTGTAGGAATTACTTTGAAGAGTTTGGACACCTAACCTTTTTTTTTTTTTATCCTTTTCAATGGAGCATGTTCTGAACCCTGCATTTGACAGTCACTCGTAGGTGTAAAGTTCTTGCAGGGAGTGCTAGAAATCCTTCAGATATTTCTCTAGGTAGATTCTAAATGGGTTCTTTCTTGCAGAAGAAAAACATGGTGTTTCTTTTATTACATTGTAGGTATATTTAAGTGTAGGAATGCTGCAGAGGATGGAGAATAAGACTTTCATGGCCACTAAGTGGGCTCTGTAGCTGCTCAAGGAGTGTATGGTTAGGCAGACATTAAACATTTACCCTAGAGTGATTTTCAAGCAATTGTCTAAAGTTTCAAACAACATAGTGTTTGATTACAGAAAGCCAATGAATTCAAGGAAAAATCTTCAAGGCTACATCCCAATAAGTAAATAAATAAAGATTTAAAAGAAGAAATATATCTCGTGCCATGACAAAAAACTTGACTTTTAGCAGTGTAGCAGTGGACAAGACAGCCTTTAGCGACGGAAAAAAGTGTCTTGCTTTCTTCCTTATAAACCATCTAGCAAGAGATTCTTCCTTCAAGAAATGCAAGCAAAATTTTAGCCTTCATATCCATCATTTTCTTTCGAGTTCATAACATTCTCTCATGGTGCACACCAATTGGAGACAGAAATAATTTGGAAATTGTGTCTCCTATTTTTCTTGACCTTTAAATTTATGTTCTTTTTGTTTTTTTAATGGAGAAACATCATTTAAACCCATTATTTTTTTTTAAGATGATTTTTTTTTTCCAAAATCCATCTAATATAAAACCGAAAGATTAAATGCCCTATCTTTTCCACCAATTTATTTAATTTATGCCTTCAAATATGAGGTTACGATATTTAAATCAAATTTAAATATAGCCTTTATTTTAGTTTTTCTATTTTTTTTTCATCTGAAATGGTGAGGTAAGAAAATCCTAATGTTATTGTTTTAATGTTTTAACGAGTATTTTTTTAGTAAAATCCCAATTTGTTTCTAGGCTTGCACATTGGCCAGGCTGAATCTCATGCAAGGTAGACCATGGCCGAGGCCAAGTCCATTGGGGATTGGGGTACATCTAAGGCTGCAGGTGGGCTGGACCAATACAGGCCCACCTTGATAAGGGACAGCTTTGCTCGATCAAACCTATGGCTACGAGGCCTCTCGTCTGTGTGCCCGTGTAAACATTGGTTTTTAACAATAATAAATAAGAAGTGGGGGCCACGGTCATCTGTCATTTATAACATATGAGGAAGGGAGTCCGGATTTGGTGAAGTTATAACCCACTGTGATTGTGGGTTGCCAATTACAGTCAGCCACATCAGCATGGGCAGCTGTCCTATAAAACATTGGCTGCCCGCAATGAGATTGGTCCAAACACGCTCACCATTGGACAAATCCCTCATCAATGATGCTGCACTCCTTCCAATGAAACGAAACAACGTATGTGGCTGGATAATTGGAGAGTAGCGGCTGGATCTCGCCATTTCTTGGTGGGCCCCAGTAGACTAAGGATCTGGATCTCCAAGAACCGAATCTTGCCAGTACATTTGGAAGAAAGGGTGAAAACAAGGTCTTGGGCTGAAAGGCGAACCTATAAAACGGGTTAAACTAAAACCTAAATAAAAGATTTCCCTCCTCTGCATTATTTTCTTTACACCATCTTCTCCAATTCTTCATTACATTACTGTCTCCGCCCCTCAATTCATACATTCCAAACCTCTCTCTCTTCCTTTCCTAGCCCCAACGTACTCTCTTTATATTCCTCTCTCTCCCCCCTCATCTTCCCTTCCCATTCTGCACCTTCTTCCCTTCTCTCTCCCCATTTGTCTGTGCTCCAACCAACATCAATGGCAGGTAACCAATTCAAACCCTACTCTACATTTCTTTTCTTTTTTTTTTATCTTTTACTATGTAAACCCTCTTCTTTTTTGTTATTCCCTTTCTCTTTCTCCCCAATTCTTTGTGCTCCCACCGATATCAATGGAAGATAACCAATTCAAACCCTCTAGATTTCTTTGTTTTGTCTTTTCTTGTAAACCCATTTCATTTTTGGCACATAAGGCATCAAGAGGTTGTATTTCACGTACAATCTCAAGTGGTGGGCGACATTGTCGGATGAAATGCAAGCAAGGTGATACCCACCCTGCGTACACCTTCTCGTGCCCATTTTAGATGGGTGGATGAGGGCAATGGAAATACGTTGTTCTTTATCTCTAAAAGTGAACATAAAGTTGAAAATTCAGCCTTAACACAGGCTTAGGTCTCAACCAACAGATCTCTACTAAATTTCAATTAAATAATAACCCTAAATCAAATTAAGAATAATCAAACCACACAAAGAGAACGACACATGATTTATACGTGGAAAACCCTACTCGGGAAAAAACTACGAGCCTTATCGTTTAGGCCAACAGATAACCAAGCACTATATAGAAGAAAGTTACAAATAACTCACAATCCTTCCCAGTCGAATCTCAACTTAGGGACTGCACGATCTTGTCTACTGCTCGCCATGCACCTTCACCATGCTTGAACCATACACCCCAAAGCGATCTTTAAGGGGTCTCTACTTCAGAGAAGTAGAACGGAGCATAAATCCAAAGCTTTGATCTTCAGCACTATAGATGGTTGCCTTGGGGGAAGATGGATATCTCAAGTTCTCTTTAGAAATTTTACTTGTTAGAGAAGTTGAATAAAGAGATGAATGCTTTTTATAAGCCTAGATTCGTACCTCAAGTGTTACAATTTGACTAGGAATCAACATGGCAACTTGAGACAAATCAAGAGAAATATGGGCAGGTTTCTAATTTCGCGCCCAGGTCCGCTTGAGCGACCAGGGAGTCCGCTCAAGCGGACAAGCCCCTGCCTTCGAAACTTTGAACTTCAAACCTTCGCTCGAGCGAACGATAGTTTGGGTCGAGCGAAATAGCTTCTGTGTTGGGTTCGCTTGAGCGGTCAAAGGCATCACTCGAGCGAACTGCATTTTGTCTTCAACTGTGGGGATGGCTCGAGTGAAGATGGGGAAGGCTTGAGCGAAAATGATTCTATGAAGGGTTCGCTCGAGCGAACAGAGGATTGCTCGAGCGACCAGTATCAGTTCCAGAACCAGCTAAACTTCTTCGCTTGTAAAACTTGGGCAGTTCATTCTAAGTAAAATTACATCATAAAGAGTCCCGGTTTTGTCCATTACCCAATGAATTAGCCAACCTAAAATCTTACACAAGTTCGCGTAGGGTGCCATGTTTTTCAGGAGAGATATCAGCAGGCTATATATCTGTATCTGTGGAGGAGCACTCAAATCTGCCCAAGTATCATAAATAATGAAGAATGCGCCTATGGTGTTCACTGCCATTTTATACATTAATGTGTCTTCAAGGCTCAAATTTGGCTGGCTTTCATGGCTGATGATGATGAGTTTTCTGCAGTTGGGAGGGATGTTTTTGTTTTTCATTCGAGTGATGTTTCTGTGACTGGAGATTGGGTTAAATTGAAGATTGAAGATGAAGTTGTAAACAGTGTTCTGTAAACGGTTTTGTAGCTGGTTCTGTGGATAGGTCTAGAGCAGTAGATCATTGAAGCATGATTTTGTAAATAGTTCTGGAGATGACATGGTTCTATAGACACTTCTGGAGATAAATGGATGTATATGGTTATCTGATGTCCAATATATTTATTTACTGTGGTTTTTACTTATGGTTGTCTAATTGATAATATTTTCTATTGTTTGTAATGTAAACTTACATATTCAAAAATGTGTCAGAGAGACAGAGAAAACACTGCATTAGCACTAGCAGTCTCATTAGCACTAGCAGTCTTTTTTTCTTTTTTTTTTGTCTGAATAAAAAATCCCAATTACGTCCAACACTGGGGTTAGCTCAATCATTTTAACTGCTGGTTCAACTCTGAGTCAGGTTGGCGTGTAGAGTTAGGAATTGCCACCCTTACTTTACGTTCTCCTTTTTATTTTGTTTTATTTTTTATGATGGAAAAATAACCGAAGACAAGTTATGTTCAATTCGTATGGTATGTATGTAAGGGCACAATTAGAGTCAGGTCAACCAGAATGTTTCGACCCATATGGGAACCCAATACGGGCCAAGCTTGCATGGCCTTGGGCTTGAATTTTAAATAATTGGATTGTTGACTGAAGTCTAAATTGCAACTAGAATTTGTAATTAAAAACGTGAATGCAAAATTATGCCTCAACCGATTGTGGTTCTTTTTATTTAGAGGATTTTATAAGAAAATTCTCCGTAGGTAGCCGTTGCACAAAAAGGTACCCAGTGGGTCCGTCTAACCCTATTGTGTTCTTTGTTTGAAAAATGAGATGAGTGACAGACAGACACGAAAGCCACACCCACATGAAGGCAAAGCGACTGTGGAGTAGATGGGCCATTCATCGGTTCATCCACCAAAGCCAATGGTTACCTGGACTCCAAATCTGGCATCTCATCCCTTAATGGATGACGAACACGAAACTAGCTCTGTTTGTCTTCTCGGATGACGGACACAGAACCAGTTCAGCTTTGCTCGCGTCATCAACCCCAAGGTCTTCAGGCGCCTTCGCCACAATGACTGCTTCGTCAACGACGGCAAGCCCATCCTCGTTGGCGACAGGGTCCTTTTTCGCATACAGTCTGATGTGCAATGGATCAAATTGAAGGAGGGCTGCCAAGTGTGGATTTTGGGGGTCTTCATGTGTCTAATGTGTGGCAGTAGATCAATGGTCTTGATCTATTTAATTATGTGAGTACCACGTGTTAGTGTCACATTTCTATGAGCACTATGTTTGGATTGTTAATTCTGTGTCAATGTGTCCAGAAGACCTTTCCTCTCAAAGTGCTTCAAGGAAGATCTAATTCAAGAGGTTCATCAAGCTTTTGAAAGGCTCAGATTCGTCAAGAAAGTATCCTTGTGTGTGTGCCAACCATCTCAAGTATTTTGGACCAAAAACCAATACCTCATCTGGACCTTAGGACCCTTGGAAATAGCCTTCATTTAAATATCTTTTCAAACAGTTTTCAACATACTTTGTTTTGTCCAATTAAAAGAGGTTCGGTAACCTCTTTCGGTCACCTGGCGGCTAGCCTCTTTGCAAAAAGCGGTTAACCTCTAGGTAACCAAAATCCCTCGGTTACATTTCCAGAGAACAATCATCTCTTCTGTTAAGGGAGTTCGGTCACCAAGCGGTCATCCTACGGCTAACCTCCAGGTAACTGAAATCCCTCGATTACATTTCCAGAGTACAATCCTCTCTTATGTTAAGGGAGTTTGGTCACCAAGCGGTCATCCTACGGCAAACCACCATGTGAGTTGGCAGCTTACAGCCAGGTGACCGAATGACACGGTTACTTTTCCAGAATGCAACATGTTTCTGAAAAGTGGATTCTGTCACCTATTGGTCACCTCATGCTAGCCGCCAAGGCCACCGACGGCTAACCTCGAGCTGATCGAATTAGAAAAATTAGCTGACTCAAAACAATTGAAAATGGGCTAGCTGAGGTACCAAGAGGCTAGCCGCCAAAACTAACCGTTGGGAATTTATCTATAAATGACTGGAACTCGTTTTGCTCAAGGCACGCAATAGTTTGAAGAGCTTTTCTTGCTTCTTTTTCCATATTAAATCTAAGCTCTCAAACCCTCTTTCAAACACACTTAGATCTCATCCAAAAAATGTATGAGCTGGTTTAGCTCCAAGATGAATGCGTTTTGAAGAAGTGCTTCTAGGGTCCCTTGATTTCCAAATGGATTATATATATATATATATATATATATGTAACTCTAGAACCCAAACCTCTTAAACCTTGATTGTGCAACACAATGGAGTATCTTCAACTACACAAAGCTTGCATCAAGAGGTTAAAGCTTCAACTCCGGTTAAAGCTTCAATGAACACTTTCGATCTTCATCAAAGGCAAGTTTTCGCCCTCCATTCAAATTCTATATTTTTGTATGCGGTGATAGTGGATTGAATTTGAGTGCTTCAACCACTTTAAAATTTGTATGCGGGGGATTGGATCTGTGTGAATGAACCTTGGTAACAAAATTGAGGTAGAATCAGTACTTGTGTAGTTTGATTCTTCTTAGTAGAACCAAGGGACTGGGTGACCATTGTGAGTGGATGTAGAACATATGTTCTGAATCACTATAAATTTGTGTGCATCTCCTTATGTTGCTTATTTCAATATCTTGATTTAGTTTCGTATGCCTTCTCTAAAATTGAACATTGCAAAATGCACACGCCTTGCCTACTTCTCACTTGTTTACCTTGAAATATTGTTTAATTTATTAAAAGTTGGCAAAGAAGTTTCATAGTCCTATTCAAACACAGCACACCCCCCCCCCCCCCCCCTGCAAAAAAAAAAAAAAAAAGGACTTGTACATTGGCCCTAGTTGCACTTTCACCACGCACATGTACAACACATGGAAATGATCTCTAGCTTAAAACTTTCATGGCTGACACTATGTGAAGCTCACCCTAAGACCTTTCATGGTGGACTTGGATGAGGAAGAGACGAGGAGCAACAGATGGGGGACGACGAGTGACGATAGATTCATTGAATTTCATATTAAGTGATGCTACCGTCGCTATGGAAAACTACTAAAAAACGGAAGGAAAAATAGCTGGAGGAATACTTCCTTATTGCACGAGTTATGAGGCACTATTTCGTGCAACAGCCACATAATGAGAATTTTTCAGTGAAACCCTCTTTTTTACATGTATAAATAATTCTGGTGTAGCCCTATAATAGCTCGGAAGTTAAAACAAGGAGTTTGAAATAAAAAGAGGTGCGACTAGAATCGATCTTCTAGTAACGTTTGCTTAACACAATACTTTGTCATTTCAGCTCAAACACATGGGCGACTTCCTGATTGGCCACTTGATCCTCAGGGATGGAGCCAAGATTAATATGAAAAAATTGATTTTGTTTATAAGAATTTATGGAATTCTTTTTTTTTTTTTCCTTTTTAAGTTAGCAATCTTAAGCTCGGTCATTTGAGTGAAATTTAATAAGGTTCATACACAATATGAGGAGGCTATTTTTCAACGATTTAGATATTTTATAAGTGAGTCTATTGTCGTAAAACACTTCTATCATATATTTTTCCTTCTCTTTTCAGTATCTCTACTTTATAGATGGCATCCACGAATATTGAAATCATCATAGTTCTTGATTTAACAACCTTAAAGCTTAACACTATTTTAATAATTTTTTTTTTTTTTTTTTTTTTGAAATCCAATTCAATAGTGGGTAAAGGACCGATGTGCATCAAAACATGGCATGGTGCCAATTCAAGGTGCAGATATATAAACATGAGAGGAGCTAGATTAATCGAATGTTGACCCTTGTTATCCCTATAGAGCTGGACTTTACATATAATCTACCTGTAGGAGAAATTTTTCCTTTGAAGTAAATCTTATGTCGAAAACAACCGAATGAGTTATTTTTTAAATAATTTATATTTTTCATAAGTGTGCATGCTAATATTATTGGCTGATCAACTTTGCCCACACTAGAAGAAAATCTCGTCTCCGACAAACTTGGAAAGCATCATCAGAAAATGAAGGAAAGATGAAAAAAAAAAGAATAGGGAAATAAAAATTACCATTTTTTTTTATTACCATGTGAAGTAAACATCTGGACAATGAAAGCACAAGAGAACATGATTCTCTCTTTCACGTGTGCTCTTATACTAATGTTCCTAGGTAGAGGCATGGGAATTGAAAATAGAGCGATGAAGTCTACATGAACAATGGGTAGAGGAGAGAGGAGAGAGGAGAGAAGAGAGATAAATCATATAAATCATAAAAGTACTAGCTTGTATCTTTCCAAATTCCAAGGATTACCGGTTCTGACCCATCTTTCACTTGTGCCCTTTTACTGAATATTATGGCATGAATTTTGCTTGCAAAGTCGAAGAAACTTCTTCATAGGTAAATATATGTTTCTTCACTTGATTGATCTGGCATTATATCGTGAAAATAGAAATATTGTGATGCAAAACACCCAAATCATTGTGTGAGAAATGTTCTTAATATTCAGGTTCCATTGGTCAGGCTGGGTGAATATAAGATCATTTATATAGATTTCTCATGCAGTGTCCTGTGGGTGTTTAATGATGAATATAGGATCATTCTGACTTGAACCTGACTTGTTCATGTATCTCTTTTTTTTTTCTTTTTTTTTTTAATAAAAAGCCTTATCTCTATGCTTCAATTAGTCAAACATCTATGTTGACAGTGAAACTTCCAATCTTCTTCCACAATTGTGTAGACCTCCTCGCAACGAGTCTGAAGGTGCAAACGGATCTCCGATTAGACTTCGGATGATCAAAATATCGTGCAGACAAGTTCTTGCTGTCGATCCGTCAAACCCCCGCTGATGTGGCGCTGGGCTGTACTGGAACACAGGTCAGGTCAAAACCAACCCGAATTCGACCCAAGCCTGGACAAAACCTGGCCCCGATCCGTTTTCTTCTTCAATTTACAGGTTCTATAATAGAACCTCTTCTTCTTCATCTTATTCTAGTTTCCGTAACCAGAATCGAGAATTGTTGCTTTCTCCTTCTTCGAGTCCAGCGATGGCGCAGCAGCAGGGGGACGATGGCCGAAGGCGACCCCTTCTCTGGCGACAACTACGAGTGGGCTCTGTAGCTGTTCCAGGAGTGCATGGTTAGGAAGACATTAAACATTTATCCCCGAGTGATATTCAAGCAATTGTCTAAAATCTCAAACAAAATAGTGTTTGATTACAGAAAGCCAATGAATTCAAGGAAAAATCTTCTAGGCTACATCCCAATAAGTAAATAAATAAAGATTTAAGAGATGAAATATCTCCTGAGCCATTACAAAAAAACTTGACTTTTAGCGGTGGACAAAACAGCCTTTAGCAAAGAAAAAAAGTGTCGTGTTTCTTCCTTATAAACTGTCTAGCGAGAGATCCTTCATACAAAAAATACAAGCAAAATTTTAGCCTTCATATCCAACGTTTTCTTTCAATTTCATAACGTTCTCTCATGGTGCACGCCAATTGGAGACAAAAATAATTTGGAAATTGTGTCTCCTATTTTTCTTGACCTTTAAATTTATGTTCTTTTTGTTTTTTAACGGAGGAAAAACATTTAAATCCATTAACTTTTTTTAAGATGATTTTTTCCAAAATCCATCTACATAAAACCGAAAGATTAAATGCCCTATCTTTAATTTCCACCAATTTATTTAATTTAGAATTCGAAGGCACAAACCCATGTCTCTAACCAGTTGAGGTACAACAAGAGAACGAATTATACCTATTTGTGTTGAAGTCATTGGGAGTGTTCGGGACTTGGATTATCTACTGGTCTTTCAAAGATAGGCCCAGCTCTGTATAACTTTTGATAACAAAATAGCAGCATGCCCGAACCTAGCCAAGTGGACCAAAAAGTCTACCCATAGTTTGTCCAGGTGCCAATATGGCCTGATTCCTGAACCAAGTTTAGCCCCACATGTTTTTCACATATTTTTCTCTCTAATCTTTTATAGTTAATTTTCTATTTATTGTGACATTTCTAATCTTACATCATAAAGAAAACTCGAATTTTAAAAAGCTCCCAAATAATATTTAGAGCTGAGACATGCTCCAAGGCATTATATGAGGGATCCATATGCACATGTACGATTATATATATATATATATATAAAACGGAGGGTTCCCTATGGCCCCCAGGTGGTAGCACAAATAGACTCGACATTCGATTCTTGAAGATGGAGGAACTGGGGGTCGATACCAAGACCTCTAGCTTCAGAAAAAGGAGGAGCCGTGGTCCTAACAACTCAGCTAATGTAATGGGCAATATTCATGTGCATATGGTGAGAGACAAACTCGACATGGGACTTGGGGGGGCGGGGGGGAGAGGGGGGGTGGGAGATCGAAAGAGTTATGTGAGATGAGATCATATATCAAGTTTGACACCAATCCAAAGTCTCTAACCCCTTCATCCGTGGCCCATAAATTTAACGACTTTATATTAAAGGAAAGTTTTGACCCTCAATCCAACGGTCCAATCCAATTGGATTAATGAAAACTCAATTGATCCATTATAGTTTAGGGGGTTCATGTGTGTAGATGATTTCGATGAATCATAAAGTGGCCCCACTATGTTATCCCTCACCATAATGTGGTGAGGGATATATGCACATGAATATTTTCCGTGTATATATATATAATGGTGGGAACCGGTCCTATAAGGACCGTCCTTACAACTTACGGTGCATACTGCCTAGCGGGGCCCACCGTGACACCCCACAGGTAATGGGACAGAGGGGGGACCAAAAAATCCAAATGGGACCAACCTACATATCAAGTTTGAAGTCAATCTAATACCTCTAACCCTTTCATTCGTGGTCCACAAGTTTAACAACTTTATATTAAAGAAGAAAAATTGACCTTCAATCCAACGGTCTAATTCATCCAAATCCATGCAAATTCATGGAATTCGATGCCTACAAAGAGGTTGTGAATGTGTGGTCAATTTGGATGGGTCATAAGGTGGGCCCCAGTGGGTGTTCCGAACTGTGAGGACCGTAAGGACGGTCCTTATAGGACTGGTTCAATTATATATTAAAGCAATAAGGGAGGTAGGCAATGGAGAGTGCCATGTCAGCGCTCTCAATTTTTTTGTTTTTCTAAGTAGGCCATGTTAGCATCCAATAAAATGACACGTGGCATCACAAATAATTTAGAATTTCTCTTTTAATTAACTTCCTTAAGTGTCTCTAAAAACTCTTCCAATCACATGATTTCCTCCCTTAAATCTCTCCGACCCTTACATGATTTCTTCTCTTACCTAAATAATGATCTTCGTAAGTTCCTATAATCTCCATTGGGTTCCCATTATTTCTTAATGAGCTTTTTTGTATATACCCCCCCTAAGGTTTGTAGGATTTGTAAATAGGCCCATGAGGTTTAAGTATTTGTAAATAAGCCCCTGCCCTTTCTTTTTAATACCTTTCATGTCCTCAAAATCAATATTCCACATAAGGGCCCTCAAGGACGCCACAAGGCATTATATATGTATATTAAAGCAATAGGAGAGCCTGCACCTTACAGTGCCACATGAGGGCCCTCACGGAAGCCACGTGCATCATTTTAATAATATTTTTTTTAGGTAAATCGAATCACAATAAGTCTCTCTTTATTCCTTCCTTTTAGCTCTCCTAAAATCTCTCAATATTATCTACACATCATCCTCTCCAAAAATCTCTCCATATTATTTAGACATCATGAGTGGGACACTTAATACAATCAAGTGGTGTTCATTGAATAAGCTAGGGTTTCTTTATTTAAAAAAACTATTATAAGTTTGAAATATTATTGATTTTATAAAGGGCCTACTAATGGATTTATAATATTACCTTCATAGTAACATTGAAACTTATAAAAAGTACTTTGGTGGGGTCCCTCTTATAAAATCCTATGTGCAAAAATTATAATGGTGAGTTTAAGTCTGATTTAAGTAAAACTTAGCCCCACAATAAACTTATAGCATTGTTTCATAGAACATTAAAATTTTATTAGTGGGTCCTTAATGATAGGCTTAATTTTGATTGAAGTGAAACTTGGCCCCACAATGGATTTATGATAGTGATTTCATTGCCACATTCAGATTTTATGAGTAAATCCTCTTATGAAATTCTGAAGTGCAAAAAAATTTGTTGGTGGGTTGAAGTCTAATTGAGGTGAAGGTTGTCCCCACTAATAGGTTTTATGGGTGGACCAAAAAATCAAGGCCTTGATGATTAATAGCAGATTTATTCTATTAATTTATTTTTATCAATAATATTCCCCCGAAAACACCAAATACAAATATATTTATGTTTTGGCTCAGGTTAAACGCGGGCCTTTGTTACTAATTTATATCTTATCAATAATATTTTAAAGAAAATACTAATTTTTTTGCCAGACCTTTGTTGCTAGTATAATTATATATATAATGACAGCAGCCTCTTCATGGGAGAGCAACACGTGGCATGCTCTAGAAATTTTTTATCTCTTTACAATACTGTCCAACACTCTCTAACAAACTTTTTAAAATATCTCAATGCAAATCTAAGATATTCTTCAAATAAGATACTTATCAATTCCCTAAAACAGAGCGTACAATAATAACTTATCTTTAGTTACCTTCAATGGGCCCCATATATTATTAAACTAATAAAAAAGAATAAAGGCTCTTTGGCTATAGTTTTAGCGATAGGTGGACATGTATGTATTAAATGTTGTTGCAGATCAAAATTTAACCAAATAAGTCTATGAGTCTTATTATGAAAGTCAAATCATTTTTCTTTCCAAACTCACAATTTACAGGGGCCACTTTCACAGGCTATATTTTGTTTTTTTTTCTCTTCTTATTTTCCTTTTAATATTTAGTAAGATTAATCTGTGGGCCCATCGTGGATACTTTTCCCCTTATTTTTCTTTAGATATTTAGTAGGATTAATTAATTTGTGGTGCCCATTATGGAAGTCAATTAATTTCAAAATCCATATTTAATTATGAAATAACACTCAATTTATGGCTAAACACAAATATAATCAAATCAAGGTCTTAAAATATTTACTATTTACTTGATATTCCCCTAAAATTTTCCAGCTGCCTAAATTTTCTCTCATGAGTTTTTATCTTTGTCACAATTTTTCTATTATCATTTATATTTACTAATTTAACCAAATAAACCTATGAGTCACATTATGAAGTCCAAATCTTTTTTCTTTCCAAACTCACAATTTATGGGGGCTATTTTTTTTTTTTTATACCAACACACGAAGGGCTTTTGTTATTCCAGAATGGGGGCCATTTTCATAGGCTGTATTCTGCTACTTTTTTCTCCTTATTTTCCTTTCGATATTCAGCAAGATTGATCTATGGGGCCCATTATGGACATTTTCCTCCTTATTTTCCTTTGGATATTTGGTACGATTTATTAATCTGTGTGGCCCATTGTAGAAGCCAATTAATTCTAAAATCCACATTTAATTCTGAAATGACACTCAATTTATGGCTAAGCAATAATACAATCAAATCGAGGTCCTAAAATCTTTACTATTTACTTGATCTTTTTCTAAAATTTTTCAGCTACCTAAAATCTCTCTAATGAGCTTCCATATTTATTATGAATTATATATATTAATATATATTTAGATATTTAGAAATATTTCTAATTAGAAATTTTAATGATTTTTTAATTATGGCATGCGTTGGGCGCAGGCCTATTGCACTAGTGTTTTATATATATATATATATATATAGACAGTAGGTTCTTTATGAGGGAGCGACACGTGGCACTTTCTTTTGGGTTTTCACATGACACGTGATACTGGTACACCATCTCATCCATTCTAAAATCTATCTTGGCAATTTGAATCAAATTGGAAACTCTAATTTAAATGATTCTTATCCATTAAATCTCTCTCAAAACTCTTTCCAAAATCTCTTAGAATTTCAAAATTATATCCCACTAATTGCTAACTAAAATGGTATGGTGGCTTCTCTTTGAAAAAAAATAAATCTTAATTTACTAATAGATGTTTAAGTAAATGCATTTTATGATTTATTAAAATTTACCAAAATACTTACCATAGACATCTGTAATAGATTTTAAATAATTCACATTCATGTACTCTCTTCTTAGTAAATCTCTAAGAAGTACATATTTTAATATATATTTTTCCTCTCCAATGATATTTGAAATAATACTATAAGTCATACTTTGTTTTTGCTGGGGTTAAGCACGGGCCTACTCAACTATCACTATATCGTCATCATCAGCAAGATAATATATTTTTAGGCACATAAACATGATTATTATCATTATTATTATTATTGGGTCATAACACTATATCATTGTGGGCACACTTAATCGGTCTAGATCTTTTCTTTGATATGGCCCGGTATTGCTTTTGTATCGCAATATAAGTTTTTCCTTTCTTTTTTGGCCGGTGTTGGGCACGGGCCTCTCACACTAGTATGATGAAAACACGCCAAATGGGTTGAGCCTAGATTTAAACATACTGTGTAGTAGTCTAAACATATGAAAATCAGCTAGTATCTTCGCCCAACCCATTTGGGCATCTAAACATATTGAGACCTAGGCCCGACCCATTGTGTAAAACTAAAAATAGGCCCTGGCCCTGGATCTACGGGCAAAACATAACCCATAACCAGCCATGAGGGCTAGGCTCAGGCCAGTTTGGTCTGAGCCAGGCCTACACGAGGCCCTACTCGATACTAATCAATAATGCAGCAGGGAAGCCAAAAGTAACCTTGTCCGGTTTGATGAAAAGGGGAGAGAGGAGGATCCAACCGTCGATTTGGCATTATGGGTCCCTCATCCAAGGACAGGGATTTACTATCCAAAGGGGTGATTAATGGAGAGCATTCCTGATGGTGCAGCTTCTTATTTTATATTACCTTTTTTCCAATTCCTATTCCTGTTCCTAATCCTAATCCTTTTCCCAATTTCTATCTCATTAATGACAGTCTTATTAGAACTCTCCTTCTAAGACTGTCATTAAAGAGATAGAAATAGTTTTTCCATAACATACCAATATAGTTTTTCCATAATATAGAGATTCCTGCCTCATCTTTCACGGTGCTATAACTTCCCTAATCTCCCCTCTAGCGTAGCTTTCCTAATTCCTAATTTCCCCATTAACGATCAACTTCGAAATCTAATTAGAAAAGACTACCTCTACCTTTCCTAATCGGAAACTTCTGCTTTCTTCAATTAATATTCATATTCTCTACTATTCCTTGGCTGGCTCATCTCCTTTCATGTTTTCTACACTTACATCTCCATATACAGTTGCTGGGAGTCTGGCACCCTCCATACTATCAACATCGTTCCCAAAAATCAAAAGAGAAATAGGTACTTTTTTTTTAAAAGCAGTATTTAATCATTATTATTTTTTTTATTATTGTTTTTGTGTTTTAATTATTGTCTTGGATTGTTTCATAATTATGTTTGGCTATCACTATTATTTTTTCTGTTTTATTATTTTTTGATTGAGTTTATATATTATTTGCGACAGTTAAAAAATCCAAAATGCCAGAAATTACTGTGTTTGTGTTTTATTTATTGTTTTGGATTGTTCCTACTTATGTTTCTCTTGGGTAATCCATACTATTTTTTCCTGTTTTATTCTTTTTTTCTTGAACAGTAATTAAAAAGAAGACATACAACTACACAGCGCACCACCAAATCAGGTGTAAGTACCTGGAGAACAAAGGCAAAGCAATTTTTTTATTATTATTAAGATTGTATATTGTTTACATCAGTTAATATAAAAAACTAAACCCAACTAAAAATAAAAACCCCTCAATGGGTTTTTTATATTCTTTCCTTGTACATTTACTTGAAATTTTATTTTGGCGTAGTCCTTACATGAAATCTAATCCAATTCAAGAAGATGGATGGATCTCTGTGTCCATAAAAAAAAATGGAACTTTTGGAACTTAACCAAGAAACATATTTTAGATTGTACCTTGATGGGGGCACTAACAAGTCGTGGACTATTTGCTACTCTGAATGGGCCGAGTTGAGCATACCGGACCTGACTTGCAAACAAGGCGGGAACAGAATGCATGTCCGATGGATCGAATCCGCCGGCTCAGGGCCCTTTTTTCTTTTTCTTTTTTTTTCTGTGTGTGTGTAATAGCTGCTTCCGGATTTGGGTCACACCCGAACCATCAGGCTCAACTTTTGGCCCGAATCAGTGGCCTCGAGCATTGTGCACAAAAGGAAGAGGCGGAGGGGATTCTACATCATTCTACCCTAACATATCGTTTGGGAAGGAGGTAAAATGAGGGGAAGGAAAAAAAAGAGGGGAAAATGGAAGGAATGTTGAAATTGAGGGTGTTTGGAAAGGGGAGAGGAAAGTGGGGGAGGGGAATTTGGAGGTAAAATTAGTATGGTGCCCACTCCAAAATTTTGCCTTCAAAACCGGGGGGAAAATATGAAGCAAAGAGGAGAATTTTTGTCAAATTACTGAACTGCCCTTTTGTTTCTTATTTTGTAGCTTTTACAAAAGTAAGGATAAATTGGTAATTGTCTCTCTACCTCACAAACAAATAAAATTACACTTTTTCACTTTTTTTCCCCTACTTTTTAACTATCCAAACAAGAGGAGGTAAAATTAATTTTCCCTCCCCTCCCCTCTCCTCTCCTCCTCTTCATTTTCCTTCCCCCTCAAATTTTCCCTCCCCTCCCCTCCCCTCCCCTCTTCTCAAACATAGTGTAAGTCGAAGACGAGAGTGGAGGCTGAGGGAGTGGTACCCGCTGCTGACGAATAATTTCCAACGACTAGGTTACAAATAGTTACGCACTTTTTTTTTCTTCTTCTTCTCTACTCGTCTTCTACTCTCTTTTTTTTTTTTATCAAGGTTCGGGTTCTGGGAGGCCGCGGATTGGCTAGTCTGAGTGGGGTTGAATTCGAAGAGAGGGAATGGTGTTTGAGGTTTCTTTAAAGTGTAAGAATGGTGAATTTGGGGATTGGCAGTGTCGATTGAGGGTTTGGGACTGTCGGTGATGATGAAGATGAGTTTGGATGTGTGGGGTTTGGGATAATGGATATCGGTTGGGGCTGAAATTTGTAGAATACGTTTGGGGCCCGTTTCTTTCCTAGAATTTCTGGAATTCATGTCTGGTGGCTGTCTGAGATTTTCAAATGCTGCTGAATTTTGTCATTTCTAAATTCCCTGTTTCTTTTATGCTTGAATTCCTGCCTAAGAACTCATGAGTTCTTGAATTTCCTGAATTCTATGTTTCATAACTATAAGAATTTTTCAAAAAACAAACCGAAACAAATGGTTATACAGAAAAAAAAATGTTGGTATGTGTATGCATTTCAAAGTTCCATATTGACAAACCATAGTCCATAACTGTCCCCATGCAGTGATAGTAAGAAAGAACTTATGGAACATAAGTAAACATCAAACTCCTGTTTCTAAGATAAGGTATTGGGCTTTTCCTTTAAAGTTTTAGAATCAAAACTATTTTCATCTTAATTAACTATGCTTTAAGATATTTAAACTTTTTGATAGATAGAGTAATATATGTC
This sequence comes from Persea americana, assembly GCA_029852735.1. NCBI lineage: Eukaryota > Viridiplantae > Streptophyta > Magnoliopsida > Laurales > Lauraceae > Persea > Persea americana. Next base: position 94,068,166 of record CM056811.1, on the reverse strand, counting down.
CTGTTTTCAACACTGCCTCAAAAGTGCTTGTGCCGTGTGAACCAGATTCTTGCAATCAAACACAACCAGATAACTCTTAACTCCAGTACTAAAACACATACAACTAACACGCATGCATACAATTTTGGGAAGATTTTTAGGGAAGGCTGGCCGTTATGGAGCATGGGATGGCTATGCAGGTCCACACGGTACCCTATGATCGACTCACCAGTACACTGAATTTAGCACTCATCCAAATTTGATACTCATCCAAGCTTGCTGGATTCTTAAATTGATTATGCAAATTTGGCACACACCCAAATTCTTGTACTGGCTAGGGATTGCATAACTTTAAGGCCCACATAATAGCTCTTTCCATTATCAAATGGTTCCTATTTTTTCTACTGAGGGAAGTCATGAAAAGACCTTTCAAACCCCTTACCCCCACGATGAGCATCCATCCACTTGGGTCACACATGCCTTGCCATTTCTTGATCCACTAGGCCGATCATGAAAACTGCCTCAAATTTTGTACTACAAACTCAACAGCATTCAACTCAAATGCTAGAAGAAGAGCCATTCATCACATTTGACAGAGCATCAAAATAATGAAATTCAACAAATGAACAGTCATCAAAATCAGAAGGGTAACATACTTTCAAGCTACCGAAGCAAGAACAAGGAACCTCCATGCTGGAATCTTCATCCTCATCCTGGCAAATTTGGCACTCCACCAATTCCCTTGATGACAATGACCCATCAATGAAATTCCACTTCTGAAAAGGAATCTCTATCACATCTTCCATGGAGGCCGAGGTTGCCCCCTGTCCAATTTGTAACACTTTTTTGCTTTCAACCCACAGTGACAGGAAATGGAGAAGGAAAAAAAAAAACATAGATCCGGTTCTAGTTGTTGGATCTAGAGATTTTTGACAGGAAATGGAGCAGCCAAAAAAAAAAAAAGAAACCAAATCTGGTTTTGGCCTCTGTCATCTTTCTCCAATGCCATCTCTATCTCCAAAAAATTCCAAACCCTCTAAAAAAAAAGATACCAAAAAGCAGCATGAGTGAAAGAGGGAAAAAATCACAATACAATCTGCAGGTGTGGAAGCAACAGAATCTAACCTCCTTTCTCCTTGTCGTGGCCTGAAAATCTAGATCCCAGGTGACCGTTTGGGTGCCGGAGCTAAAACCCAAGTCATGCCTGAATTCCTACGATCGTAGGTTTTTTAGAATGCTCGATGGAGGTGTGGGATTTGGGAATACTAGGGTTTTAGCATTTGTAAATGCTGGAATTCCTGGAAACCAGAAATTCCACTAAAGAAACGTGGAATTTCTGACAGGAATTTCGGAATTCCCAGACAACAGGAATTCCTGGCAGAAATTCCAGGAAAGAAACGGGACCTTAGGGTTCTATTTTTAGACTTTGGGAATTTTTGGGTTGGGGAATAGGATGGGGTTCGGGTTCCGACTCTCATTCTGGGTTACTAGGAGAGGGGTCGGTCGAGTTTGGTTAAGATGGAATTAGGATATGTGCGGTTTCGGTGTCAAGTGGTGGAGATGAGGCGATGGAATGGATGGGTGCAAGGGGATCTAATGGTGTGACAGAGGATGAATGGTGATGATGATAATAATGAATTGACAGAAAATAATTAGAAACATACTTGATTCGAGCAATGAATCCTCGCTCTCTGATGCCAATTGACGCAACATGTGGAAAAGGCAGAATAGGCAACCTCAGGATCATGGGATCCAAACGTATTTGGCTCGTACTATAGACCAATAGTTAGTTGACAGAAAACTAGCAGAATGCCCCCCTAAATCTTATTCAAATTGAGTAATAAAATAAAGAGGATTTTACCGAAAATTCCCAATATGCGGACGTTGTACGAAAAGGTTCCCTATAGTTGGGGCCTTACAAAAGGGTTCCGTCATCCCATTTTCGTTTTTTTTTTTCTTACTTTGACTAGAGCGATGCTAGCGTCGCTCGTCTCTAACTGGGGTGACGCTAGCATCGCTCCACCTTTCTTATGAGAGCAAACAAATCTTTCAAAAGGCGATCGAGGTATGGCTGATGCTTGAATGTAGATTCCGATTGTAATATAGAGAGATGCATATGGTGGAAGAGAATAGAGAGGGTGTAGCGTGTGCAGGGAGAGTGCAACGGTGGGCGGAGGAAGAGAAAGAGGAGGAGGAAGAAGAGAAAGAAAGAAAAGGAGAAGAGGGGATGAAGAAGGTGGGGGGGGGCGTGTTGGTGGTGTGCGCAGGTGAGATGGGCAGTGACGCAGGGTGATGCGCAGGTGGGGAGGAAGAGAAGGAGGAGGAGGAAGAAGAGAAAGAAAGAAAAAGAAAAGAGGGGAAGAAGAAAGTGGGGGGTGTGCAGGTGGTGGAGGCAGGTGCTGTGAAAGGGAGGCGAAGAAGAAAGAAAGAAAGAAAAGGAAAAGAAGGGAAGAAAAAGGTGGGGGGCGTGAGATGGCCAGTGATGTGGGTGCAGGCGGTGGAAGGTGTGTGCAGATGCTGTGGAGGGAGACAGGGGAGGAAGAAGAATGGAAAGAAAGAAAAAGAAAGGAGGAGAAGAAGGGGCTCGGATGTGCGGGTGTGTGTGTGATGGAGGTGAGCGAGGGTGGAGCACAGTGCAGGTGAGTGCAGCGATTGGGGGAAGAAGAAGAGGAGGAGGAGGAAGAAGAGAAAGGAAAGAATGGACAGGAGGAGCGACGCTAGCGTCGGATGAAGGAACCCTTTCGTAAGGCCCCAATTATGGGGAATATTTTCGTGCAACGTCCGCATACCGGGAATTTTCTGGTAAAATCCTCTAAAATAAATTTAAAATTTATATTGACTATTGATTAACTGATAAAAATATGAATTGACTGAATGATAAATTCATTTGTGTCATATAAGGATATAAGTTCATATTATCACATAATTAACTAAAAACGACCAGAATAGTGTTTGTCTTAAAATCTCAATAATATAAGAAGCTCATTCAGATTTTTAGTAAAATTGGAGGTGGTCTGACCATTGAGTTATCATTTGTAAAATCCAAACCACGGCTTCTTCCCTTGGATACATCTCAAAATCCACATTTTATCTCCATATCCATCTCCCTCTCAATCAAAACCATCTTTACGCCTCCAATCTCCTTCCATTCCCCTTTAGAAAACCATCTCTCTCTCTCTCTCTCTCTCTCTCTCTCTCTCTCTCTCTCCTTCTCCCTCTCCTTCTCCTTTTTTTCTTCAGTTTTCCTTTCTTCTTCACTTTACCTTTAAAAAAAACCAATTTCTCTTCGTACGTCCACACCCTCCTTCATCTCCAAGAACCCATCTCCAAAACCCTTCAAATAAGAAGACCCATTTCTCCGATTCCTCTTATTTCTCTTCATCCACGCTATCTTTAATCTCAAATACAAGAATCCATCTCAAAGACCACCAAAACAAAAGGTCCCATTGCCCCAATTCTTCTCTGATTTCAATCCACAAGGCCTTTGAGTCCGGAAGAACCCACCCCCCCCCCCCCACCACAAATCCCGACTGCTTCTGCATATCCCCAATCCGCTACCCCCAGATTTGTGAAATGTACAATGTCACATCCCGGTCCCGAATCACCCGAGCCTAGGGTAATCCCCGCGGTGCGACACACGTAATCCCGTGTTACTGTATCTGTCTCGAGTCAAATCCAGCAACACGAAGGATAAAATTTCACTTTCCACATGACAAGGATAATTAAATAGCGGAAGCATAACCATAATAATCACTTGAACCATTGTACAGTCCTAATTAAAGTCTGAGTATAGAAATTTATACAAAACATAATTACATAATTACATAAACAGCCCAAATAGGGATTTCAAATATACCCTACACCCTATTACAAAAGAATTCCCCAAAAACCCAAGATAGTGTGGCCCACACAAAAAGGGGCTAGCCACACTCTACAAGTAGATCTCAAAAGAATACTTCGTCCTCCGTGAGTGCGAACTACATGGGCTCGTTGTCGGCCCACTCTTCTAATCGTGGAAGAACCTCTTCGGTTTCCTCCTCTCCCTCCTCGGTCTCCTCAAAACTGGGGGCTGCACCTGCGTATGTGACACAAGAGTAGTATCTCAAATACGACGAACTGGCAAGTATAGACATTAATAGGGAAATACATGATGTATCAATCAAGTTTAAATGACGAATGCTTATAAGATGTCAATTTCAAGTAATTCTAGGCAATTATGCATTATCTAATAAAAACATGCTTTACGAATCAAATGAATGATAGGACATACAATGTGGCTACTACATTTAGCTCATCCTCTCAAAAGAGAGCGAATCTAGTTGAGATGTCACCAGCGGCCCGGTCAAAGGCTAGCTGGCTAGCAAGGTCTAGAGTTCTGGTGATCCAGTGACTTACTGCAGTAGTCTCGAATGCTTAACCAAGTTTATCCCCGTCAGGTATCACAAGATTAAAGCTAAGTAGTGCTGACTCGATCGAATCGAATAATAAATGGATTTGAATGAGTTACACATAATTCCGTAACCGAATCGAATAGTAATATCATACATACGAATGCTTACTCAACTCTAAATCTAATTGATTACCGAGCAATTATTCATAACACAACGAAATATTGAATCAAAAGGAAGGACAATCAATTCATAATGCAAGAGATAGCTAATTAAGATTGACAGTCAATAAAGGGCCTAACCAATCCTAACCTATCATCCATAGTCCTTTATCATCCAATACAAGGTCGGTTGAGAAGGTCAACGTACTACTCTCTTTTATAGTGTCACTTATCATGAGGAAATCACGTTGAATTTCTCAACTAACCTTCATGGCATAATATTATACTATTAATTCTCCATTAGGCCAGGGGTAGGGTTTAGAGTCCATTTATAGACATAGGGTCTTCGGTGTCCTAAATCCTTAGTGGTTGGGAGTGGTCCCCGCCTCAATTTCCATTAAGGAAGTTTATGGAGGGTTAATGTAGACTAGGGTAGTAATTCACCCATTGAAGGGGTTAAAAGACCATAGGTTACTGGTTCAGGTTCGCTCGAGCGAAAGCTTCCAGAGAGGGGTCCGCTCGAGCGAATGTGATGTTCGCTCGAGCGAACCCAAACAGAGATGATTTCAATCGAGCAGTCCTTGCTACTCGCTCGACCAATTCATCCAGGGAGTTGTTCGCTCGAGCAAACCTCGTGTCTGCTCGAGCGAACGCTTTAGAAAACTGGATTCCGGGAACTATTTCCCTTCTCCCTCTTCCATTCATTTCCCACCTTCCACCAACATTATACCTGCAATAAATGAGCCTCCCTGCTCTCCCATTTACACACACAAGGTCTCATATACATTTCTAATAAATGACTCCATCAAAACCATTAATTCCATTTAATGCATTAAGAGGATAAATCATTGAGGAGAAATTGATGAACAATCAATGTATAACAATATATAAGTCCATACTTAATGCTTATACTTGCCTCTAATTGGTTCCACAAGCCTCTTCACACCCTTTAGAGCTCAAAAACCCCAAGTAATAAACCCTAAACACCAAAATCCAAGAAAATGCTAATGAACGGTTAAGGATGACTACCAAAGAGTCTCCTTGACTCATTTCCAAGTCAAAATCATAAAGAAAGTGACTTCCATTCTTACCTCTAGCAAGGGTTCCGAAAATGGGGTTTTGAGAAGGAATGGATCTTGCGAGCAAGTGTATGAGGAGATGAAGAAGATGAAGATGGAGAGATGAAGATGATGATTCTACTCCTTCCTTTAAAATGTCCAAGTAATTCTTTTCCAAGAGATGATGAAGAAGAGAAAGAGAGAAAGAAGTATTGAGAAGAAGAGAAAGGGAATGAAAGAGGGGCATTGGTGAGACTTTTTAAGAGGATAAGGGTTTTATTTTGCACATAAGCTCACATAGTTGGTTTATTTACATTTAAAGTCAAATGGTGGCCCACTCCTCCGTCCATTAGCCAAATGAGGTAGGGTTAGGTACGGAAATCAACGTACTCGACAAAGCATACGTGAATGAAAGAGGGGCATTGGTGAGACTTTTAAAGAGGATAAGGGTTTTATTTTGCACATAAGCTCACATAGTTGGTTTATTTACATTTAAAGTCAAATGGTGGCCCACTCCTCCGTCCATTAGCCAAATGAGGTAGGGTTAGGTACGGAAATCAACGTACTCGACAAAGCATACGTGATGATGTCAAGATGATGTGCATATGATGCAAAGATGTAAAACCTAAATTTACGAAAAGGTCCTCGACTCTACCCAACTGAGTCAAATCGGTTCAACTCACCCATTCGGGACTCTAACTTACTTCTAACTCACCTATAAGGGTTTAATCAACATTAATTATTCTAGATAGCGACTAATCACAATTAAATCGACTAAAGCTCTGTTAATTAGTACTAATTAGGCTTAATTTTGGGCTGGGGTGTAACATACAAGAAGGCCAAAGCCTCTATGGACAGCTGAAGAAGTCGAACACTCACAGGATCTCCAGCATTGGACTACCCTCACCTCACTTCTGAAGAGAAGCAGTTCGTCACCCACGTCCTCGCCTTCTTTGCCGCCTCTAATGGCATTGTCTTTGAAAACCTTATAGCCCGCATCATAAAAGGAGTCCAAGTAGCAGAGGATTGTGCCTTCTACGGCTTCCAAACCGCCATAGAAAACATCCATTATGTACAGCCTCCTCCTTGAATCCTACATCAAAGACCCTGCAGGAAAAGAAGGCATTTTCATGCAGTTGAGACCATCCCCTGCATTGGAAGAAAAGCAAAGTGGGCCCTCAAATGGATAGATGGGTGCGAAACATTTACAGAGCGATTGATCGCTTTCGCTTGCATCGAAGGGATCTTCTTCTCGTGGTGCTTCTGCGCAATATTTTGGATAAAGAAGCATGGTTTGATGCTGGGGCTTACGCTCTCCAATGAATTTTATTTCTTTAACCCTATGTTTGGGAAGGGGGTAAAATGAGGGGAAGGAAAAAAAGGAGGGGAAAATGGAGGGAAAGTGGAAATGGGGGCTGTTTGGGAAGGGGGGAGGGAAAATGGGGGAGGGGAATTAGGGGGTAAAATTTTTTACCCCCAAATTTTCCCTTCAAAATTGGGGAGAAAGAATGAGGCAAAGAGGGGATTTCCCTCCCCTCCCCTACCTCCTAAACAAGAGAAAGGAAAATTAATTTTCCCTCCCCTCCCCTCCCCTCCCCTCCCCCCTTCCCAAACCTAGGGTAAAAGAGGGGACGAAAGGAGTTTACATTGGAAGGCTGTAGAAGAGAAACGTTGTTTCTTTTGGAAGGGGCTGTAGATGAAAGGGTCGTTATACATAACATCCAGTTTGGCAACTTTGCTAAAAGAGTTAAGTAAGGTAAAGTTATTTCAAAGAAAGAATAAAATATAAATAGATTATGATGATATTTTATTTTTAATTATTTGTTATGAAATCTTTTTGACTTTTTGTATGGGAAAGTGGAGTTTTTATTTTTATTTTAGTGGATAAATGTGGTTGCTTTTTTACTTTTTTTTTTAAAAAAAGGCAGAGGGAGTTTTGCATTAAAATACGTTTGATGTGACATATTGTCTGAAAAATGAAGACTTTACTTGATTTTTACTATGCTAGTAAAGTGCCAAACTAGCCCAAAAGAGAACTGCGAAGGCTGACGTAGTAAGATAAACTTTCTAATTAATCTCATAATTAGCCCTAAAACTTAGCTAATACTAAAAATAGAAAAAGTCTTGCACAATCTGAAGATTTTCTTTATAGGCTTAGTAGGCTTGGGCCCAATGGATTGGCCAGTCATGAATCTAGCCTGCATCAATTAGTAAACAAGACTCTTGTAGAAAAACTAAATCACAAGGAGAATGGTATCGAAGACATCACTGTGCTGAAATCATAGACATCACTGTGCTGAAATCCTACTCGGTTGAAAAGATATCAGCATGTATCACCTTAACAAGGTTACATAGGTTAGGCTTGCCTGTTTGCTTGAATGGAACTTGATTCCTAGAATTTCACAGTTAATTGGGTTCTAGAAAGGATTATTAAGAGCAACTGAATTTCTAAGAATTGATGGTAAAATAGGCTGTATAAAGCATTAATAAAGAGGTGAGGGGTGAAGGCGCAGGATTTGAATATTTACTGATGTCTCTTCAATTTTTAACACTTTTTGAAATATATGTTATCATGAATTCCTACTAATTCTCCAAACAAATGGGCCCTAACATACTTTTCACTCTTGTGAGTGTAGTGAAATTTGGTATCAATATGAAGAAAGGAACCATTTGGCAATGTAGATTTTATTCTTGAACTTGTAGAATCCATTGAAATTAATTTATAATTTTGTAGTATTCACTGAACTCGTTCCAACTTTGTGATTTACCCAATAATAATAATAATAATAATAATTTTTTTGTATGCAAGTTAGTGTTTTGATTGAATTCATTATCAGATGTTCAGTCATCGATAACATGGCTTACTTGCTCATAAAAATGAAACTATTCCTGGATTATCTTTGCGAAAGTCATTCTAATATTGATATTTGCAATATTGAATTACACAAGTAAATGAAAAACCAACTAAGTAGAATGTTAAATCCCCATAAAGCAAAGCACTGAAGGCCCCTAAAAACGAAAAGGGAATTGTACATACTCTCTAATGCAATAAACTTGCATTAGTTATTTCTTAATTGAATCACATGCCATTTTTAGTTTTTTTTTGTTTTTTTATTTGAAATACAGATGTATTAACATTACATAAAACGATTCAAATTCAAGAATGTTGCTAAACACGATTATGCCATCACGACTGGAAATTTCTCAACACAAAATGACGGCAATTGTTAACATTCAATGTGCCTGATATTTTTAAATAGCCAGAATGGGCTCCACAAGCCCACCACGTATTTAAAAAATATTGAAACATCTACTACAGAAGTTGTAATATATGAACTGCAATTTTTAAAATTGTGACATGCTATTAGAGTTTGTGAAGCCCATCAGACCTATTTTAAATGACAAGTTTTAGGATTTAAGAATTGATAAAAAACAAAAATCAGGTTCATGTAACATCTCTAGCCGTCTAATTTAAGAAAATGAAAAGATGGTTGCCCTACTAACCCTTCAATAGTAGCCTTGGACTGAATACTACAAAAATCTTACAACCTGATTTTATGAGATAGTTCAATTCCAAAGCCCACTCCTATCTAGTAGGTCTAATGTGCCTACAAAACTCTGCTACCTCTTTAGAATTTTTAACTACATTTTTTTTATGGTAAATAAGGAATTTCATTAAAAGAGAAGGAAACAACAACAGATAGAGGACAAAAACAAAAAACTAAACCAACTTAGCTTCCAGACAAGCAGATTTTTAACTGCATTATTATCATCATTAGGGCTCCGGCGACAGAGGATTGTTACAGGCAGCTAGCAGAAGCCCCTCCTCCGAAAGCTCCAATGGACCCAGATCCTCTCAACTTGGGAGACAATTAATCTTATTCCATACAACCTTTTGCATCTATCTCACTAGGCAGTTGGTCACACACAAATATGCCACATGGCTTCTTTTTTTTTTTTAGGTCCAATTCCTATAGAATTTCAACGTCTTGCTGTCACATCCGTGTGTGTGTGTGTGATGGGTTTTTTTCCTTCTTGCTATGTGTCTCTCTTGAGTCTTCAATAATTAATACAACTCGCTTTCTCGCTTAGGTGCTACATTTGATTAATTCAATACACATGGAAGTCCCAGATCAACTTCTATCTGATCTCGCGGAAGACCCAGACCTTCTACATCATTACATCAGGTGACATGTTATCTTCTTTTTAGAATTGCATACTATATATTATTCATGTAACACTTTGACTAGAAACCTTTTTAATTCTTTCTTTCATCTCAACAGGAACATACCTTTCACGCGTAAACAGAATGTTGTTAATATGACCCGCAAAGTCAAGAACATTAAGGAAACAAAGACAACTATCACTATAGATTTCACACACACGCACCAACGTTTTTGGCGCTCTGCTACAGGAGATGTTACTGCAATAGTCGACGCACCATTTCCTCCCATCAGCATTGCAACATTCCCCCACACCAACGTAAGAAATGTGTTGGACGAAAAAAGAGCGGAGGGCCTTTGGTCTACCACTGAGAGAGATTCACTTGTCCACACCTTTCTCTCCCCCATCAACTTATCACACAATAACTGGACCAATTTGGATACTCAAGTCTCTCTTTGCCTCTTCAATCTGGTTTCGACTGCAAAAGAAGAAGGGTACAATGCAATTGATGTTGTTTTGTTCATAGAGGCTGAAACTGTTGATACATATGACGAAGAGGAGGTAGCTTGGGCTATGAGAGAGTGGGCGAGTGTCGCCAACCCTGCACCAAGATCTTCTGTTGAAGCTTTGCCATCACAAGTACTTGATGATAGAATTTCATCTGACAAGTGCACCATTTGTTTGGAGGAATATTCTCGTGGAGCGATACTTACCCAGCTACCATGTTCGCATGATTTCCATAGAGGATGCATCGAGAAATGGTTGAATGAAAGCAACTCATGCCCGATCTGCCGCTCTCCAATTTGAGATATGCTGGATTCCTTAGTTATTTTGTGTTGATTTTTATCTTTTTTGAAAAATGTTTGTAGTTAATGGTAGGACACCTAGTGTTTATTGGAATTTCATTCATATAATCAAGTAAAATATATCCATACATGCTTAACTTGGTTTACCTAGTGTTTATTAGAATTTCATTCATATAATCAAGTAATTATATCCAGACATGCTTAACTTAGTTTTGAGTTCTAGTAAATGCATCCACACATGCTCAACTTGGTTTGGGTTCGGTCACTTTCTTTTATTTTGTTGATTTTACCCAGTATAGAAGTGTAATGCTATCTATATTTTAATACATTGTAAAAAGACAAGACAACTCAGAAAAGTAGAGGATACCTGGGACTGTATTTGGATGGATAGGTACTGTTTGCATCCCCCGCTAATAGGACAAGCCAATGTTGATACTTCTGCCATTACTCCCATCAGGGACTCAATCCTAGAACGCATTAATGGACACACTTTTTGTATTTTAAGACTGAGACAGAGGCCTAGATGGCATTGCTTGATGTTGTACATGTAGATGTGGAGTTTCCCGGCATTGCTTGATGTTGTACATGTAGATGTTGGACTTTCCCAACAGTAGATCCATCTCTATCGATTTACTACATTATTGACTATAAAATTCGTGAGTAACATGGTTAATGGATTATTTTCAGAAAGCCAAAATTTGCTAAATCCTAATATTCTATTCACAACCTCAAATGACTCGAAACATAAAATAACGGTGCACGACTTCAGAACCAAACTCATCCACTTAATGTTCTACAATTCATTGCATGTAATTATAAATAACACAAGATTTACATGTGATTGATTCTACTTAAAATACAAGTTACATATTTACTCTATAATGTGTTTAAAATTACACACAATTTATATTATGGTTGAAAACAATACCTTATATAGTAGGGCGAAGACTGAAGCAAACACACAATTAGGCAGTCAACACATACCTGGCTGTCTATGTGCTCGCCTTTTAACTTGTGCTCTTGGGTGCCAGCCCCCTTGTGTGAGTACCAAAAAAGTCTTCTTTGTAGGAAAAAAAATGTCATGATAATGTTAATGATACTTGTTTTTGTTTTTATCATCCAATCACGTTTTTCTTTGCATGATGTCTTTAAGAGGGTGAGTAAAGCTCCAACTCCTTAACTTCAATATCGCTGCCACTGCGGGATTGCATGAAAATTGGTATCAATACTTCAAAATCAATTCCAAATCTCAGTGTGCATGAGAAAGAGGATGGTCCACTTGGTTGGATATTTGTTTCTCACCCAACTGCTCAGAGTTTCATTCCTTGAATTCTCTCCTTACATGAGCAGGTTTCCCTCTCTTACCCGTGCTCAATTAGCGGCTTTCAGAGAAGAGAACACTTCCTGGAAGTTCGGAATGAACTCATGAATACCTTGATCACCTCAGTGCAAGCTTAAAATAATAATAATTCATGCAAAAGGGAAAATTGCAAGAACCCCTGTCCCCAGCTTTCCCGAGTCATTACTTGTATTCTATAACTGTGGAAAGAAGCCACAGAACTGTTCACTGAGATGGTAAAGAGGGATGTATTTTCAGATGTCATAACCTTCAACATTCTAATGGATGCTCTTTGTGAAGTTGGGATGACCACGGAAGCATATGGACTGTTGGAAGTTATGATTGAGAGAGGTCAGATACCTGACTCCTTTTCATACAGCATATCGACGGATGGTTATGCTTAGAAGTTCGATTGGATTCAGAGTTTGACGACAGGCCTTCGACATGATGCTAATAACTATAATGTTTTGATCAATGGATATTATCCTCATATTATCCTCCAAATCGATATGATCTTTTCTCTTCATTTGGTCTTTCTCATTGGGTTGGGTTTGGAGAAGAGAGGACGATGGAAAAGTGTAGGAGGAAAGCTAAAATGACATTTTTGGTGTAGGGTGCCTCTATAGTATTTTTTTTTTTTGGTAAAATCCTCAGTAAAATCATTTAAAAAGAGAGAGAAGAAAAATTGAAAACAATGAGATGCATCGGTTCTGGTCAAAGAAGGAAAATACTGAAGCAAATTATCAAACTCTATTTTTTTTTTCACCCAAAAACAAAAAAAAGTGGAAGCCCATCAATTGATTTAATCATGTAAGGACATTGTGCTCCAAATTTTCAACTGAAAGGGGCTAAATATACACTGACAATTGATTTCTGCTCATTGCTACTCTCTACACTCACCATAGTTACTCTTTACACACCCTGTACTTTTCAAAATACCCTAACCTCTACTCTCTCAACTTCTCTCTACACTCCCTCTCTCTTCCCCTCTCCTTGCCTAAGTGCGCCCGCCGCCCGCCCGCGTCCTCTCTCCCTCTCCCCGTCTCTCTCCCTCTCCCTCTCCCTCTCTATCTCTATCTCTCCTTCGCTCTCTCTCTCTCTCCCTCCCTCCCTCTCCCTGCCCGCCGTCGCTGCCCTCTGTCCTTCTCCCTCTCCCCCTCAATGTCTCTATCCCCCACCCTCCCTCTCTCTCGCTCTGTAGGGGTGGGGGTGGGGGTGGGTGTGTGTAGAAAGAAGTTGGGGATGTAGAGCGTTTGATAGATGTTCTTTTGGGTAATTTCCTATATGGATATTTTTGTTAAAAAATCAGTGTGCAAAGATCGATTTGCAGTGTGTATTTAGCAGCTCTCTATTCTACTTGGAATAGCAATAAGAGGCTTTTACAAACATTTTTGCACTGATTCTAGATTATCAAAAACATCTTTCATCCAAAGATACAAGAATTTTAAGACCAATAATGCTATCCATCTAACTATATGAAATGCAAATGGAACTTTAACTTATTTTATTTTATTTATTTATTTATTTAAAATTAAATCAGCTGTGCCAAAATCCAAAATCCAATACCCTGAACAATAACCAAATGCCCCTGCACATCTCACCTATTTTTTCTTAAAACCAACCAAACAAACCCTGGAACTCCCCGTCATTTCTCTTCATTTCCTAATCGCACAACTGATCTCATCCTCCAGCCTCATGCGATACCATCTCAAATTGAAACCCATCTCCTAATATCTCCAAATAGGTTCCCTTTTAGACCTATGCAACCAAATTAGGCTCACAACTTGATTCATCATTCAAACAAAACAAAAAAAAAAAAACAAAAAAACACATCCATCTGCTTCCTTGGTTCACTCCACCAACCCTTTCCATCATCATTCAAACAAAACAAAAGAAAAAAGAAAGAAAAAAGAAAAAAACAAAAACGATTGAATAGAGAGAGAGAGAGAGTAGAAACCATACTACTGTATAGAGAAAAAAAATCAAAAGAAAAGGAAGAAAAGAACAAGGCAGACACATACCGTTATCTGTTTCCTCTTCTCTGTTCTCCCTTCCTATCTCCTTCACGGAGATGTGTTTTCATTCCACGCTCTCAACAAATAGGGTTTTATATAAAGAGATTTTCGTTGGCAATAAAAGACCATTTGGGGAAATTTTATCTTTAAAACTTGCCTCCGCCTCTACTTTCTCCAGAGGCATTGCCTTTGATTTCCATATACTAGATTTGAGGCATTTCATTTTAAGAGGCTTTGCCTCTATTCTCTAAAGCAGATAGAGCTTTCAAATGTGTGCCAAACACCTCTATTTTTTAAAAACTCTACATGCTTTAGAGCATTAAAGAATTAGAGGCTAGAAACACTACTTTTTGCCTCTATTTGCCCTTGTTTGGAATTTTTATTTCTAGTCTCTAATTTTCTAAATATCTAAAGCCAGTAGAGATTTTAAGAATATAGGCATTTGATAGCGTATTTCAACCTCTAAATGTTGTAGAGAAGTAGAGGTAATGCCTCTTTTTTTCACAGCCAACAATTGGATACATGTAACAAGTTGAGGGAAAAAAAATAGAAGCAGGTGTACAGTGATTCTAGCCCAACATCTCCCAGTTAGGTTTTTTATTTTTTTTTCAAAATCTAAGAGTGTATTACTAGCTCAGATTTGAAACTCATCGAACTAGAAAATAATATGGATTGTACATTACAACCATATGGATATTTGTGTTTCTTTTTTGTGATTGTTTGTCTCATATAAAAAAAAATAACTTCACCTTAACAACAGAGAGAGCGGTTGCTCAAGGGCTGGGCTCGGGGTGGGTTTAAGACTCTGTTTTTGGGCGCAAGGACTTTAGCCAAGCCTATTTTTCTAACTGATCATTAAATGGGCCATGTCTTTGCCAACAAATTATTCAACGCCCGATTTTGGCCCGCCATATGTAACACAAAGGGCACGTATATTTTTCACGAATGGGCTGAGCGCTTTTTTATTTGTAGGCACATGTGCTGGATCTTCCCTGAGCTACAGGCCTGATAATTTAATGAGCCAGGCTTGGGCAAGCTTCAGTCTGGCCCATCTTAGGCCGTCCGTGACATCTGATCCAATGTTAGTTCTTCGATCCTCCCGTGAAAAAGGGTGCGTTAGATAAATGCCAGTCAACTTGCATGTCCATTGGCTCTCAAATTGAGCAGTGCTAACTTTAGGTCAAGTCTTCCATAAAAAGGAGAACGCAAGTGGTAAGAAGTGGCAGTTTCCTTGAATTTTGTCTCTGTGGGCCTGATTTCTCAGATTCCAAGTTGGACTGAATCTAAGATTTTATTCATTACTTTTCAGGTTATCATTCAGTTCTAATTGGATTTGAGTAGCTTAATCTTTTAAAGCTCTACAACCAAATTCCAGGAGAACTTGAGACTCAGTCCAAATCACACCTAATGGCCGCTGTTTCCGGTGCTGAGGCGGTGGGGACAGTTAATGATGTTTGAAACTGAATCAAGTTTGTCGGACCACAGGTATGGTCCTGTTGGCCTAGTGGGTCCAGACCAAGTAGATTCATGGTCATGGGTATTATGGTAATTGTATCGGGACTTTCTTATTAACTAAGATAGGGTTTCTTGAGGGATAAGAAAGAGAGCATTATATTTTCATGTAATGTGTAACCCATGATACAGACTATACTGATCGTATACATAGAGTGAACCCAAGGAGAGTCTAGTTTTTTTCCCGTGGACGTAGGCAAGTTTGCCGAACCACGCAATTCTCTGTGTGATCGCTTGTTCTTGTGTGGTTGGTTATTTGTTCGATCATATTAGATTCACGTTTCCGCATACACACGCACAACGGGTCCAACCTAATTTAATTGTTGACTCCATCGAGGTCTGACCACTATGAACAAGGGGACTAACAAGAAAAAACAGAAGAATGGAACGGACACCCAAAACAGTAAAAGCTGGTTTAAACCACTGGTTCCTACATCCTAGACCAAAGTGCTTGGCTAATTGGTTAGTGGTTCAGTTTGGGCCAACCATCCAAGATATCAGCTTGGGTCAAAGCTGCTCCCGGAAAAGTCAGCTCGATTACGGGAAGCTCGTCAGTATGCCCGATCTCCCATGTGGGAACCTGCCGTTAAGATCCAATGCTGGCTTTAGGAGTGCATATGGTTCAGGCCAGGCCAGCCCAACCCAATCCAATCCAGCATAGAATGGGCTTGATCAGGTTGTCTTTTAGGCCTGTAGATCAGGTTGTCTTTTGTTGTTCAATGCAATCATTTCTTCTCGACCTTTAATTTGTTAGGGAGAGCCATATTCTATAGACTTCATTTTTTTTTTCTTTTCTACATTGGCCTGCTGACTTGGAGTGATACTACCCACCTAAAGACTTAGAGATCAATCTTTGAATATGAGTGTGATACCATGGTGCGAACACCATTCAATCATGTGTGTGTTGGCTTTCATGCTTCAATTATTATAAAAAAATTGGTTTGACTTTTGCCTGACTGGTACAAAACAAGGTTGAAAAACTCATATCTCGACTCGTCCAATGAAAAAAAATTGATTCGGATAGAGTAAATGCAGAGACTCGAGAGAGTAATGTTTTTTGTTCAAAAAATAATTTAATTTTTTTTCAAAATGAATCTATTACTTATAAAATATAAATATACATTTATTTACATGCACTCATAATAATCATTTTAAAAATTAATAAATTTATATATGCAAGAAAAGTACTACAATAAGGAAAATGAAAAAAAAAACATATTGAATATTACATAATTTGTCGATCCAAATATCAAATGTAAAAGATCAAATCTAAGTTTCAAATTACATTCTAACCATCATTTTTAAATTGCCAACTCTAAACATCATGCATAATTACTTATAAATAAATCATAATTTACTTAAAATTAGATATGCCTACCAAATGGTTCGGAATGCAACAACTTATTGAAATGAGATTACTCGGCCAACTCTAGCTTGTATTTGACTCAGTCCTTTGTAAAAATAAGATGAATAGGAAGAGTCAAGAGTCAACTCGAAGAGTTTTTCAACCATGGTGCAAAACCAATTTTGCAGGTGAACTTGAAGGACCAGAATGTGAAAGATTTTGATACACAACCAGAGATCTATGAGTATTCACGACAGATGGGAGCCTCCAGGATCTCATGAACGTGGGTCTCAATGTAATGCATGACTTAGGGCTCTCATTTCCCTTATAGACGAACCCAAGGAGTCACGCTTCGTAGAGAATTCTCCATTAAGAAACTCAAGTCTCCAAACTAATATGATTTACCTACATGCAAATAAGATCCAATTTGTTAATATCGAAGGATTACTGTGGATACACATCTTATCGACGACAAATCAAGTCTTTTATTATAGTGTGTTCTTATTCTCTATTTGCCGCTGATATCTGCTTGATCTGCAATGAGACTCTTGGCATGCAGGCTATACGATTTTCTTATAGAACTTTTCCTCTTTTTTCTCACATGCATCTCTTCTTTCTTTTTTTTGGGAAAATCCGATGCCGCTTGGGCTATAAGATGAAGTGTTCCTCCTGTTCATTTTCCTGCAATTAAGTCCTTTCAATTTTTGTGGATTTGCTAAGTCCCTGTGCATAGACATAGCTTCAGGCCTGTGAACTGGACCCAGGCCTGAATATTAGGCTCAAAAACTAAATGACTCGGTTTGAACAAACTTAAGCCTGGCCTGAACCCAGCCCAAACTTTTACTCATAGGTAAGGCTGCCAACGAGCCATATTCATGGGTCCAATATGAACTATCGGGGATCGCCTAACACAGAAGCTACCTTACCAGGACCCTAATTGATCAAAAAAGAAGATATTCAATCAGATGACAATAGCCCACCTTACTCTTTTATCCCAATGACCTTCTCTGCCCTCTCCGAGACCTTGGGCGTTTGGGGCTCCTATAGGGAATTATTGGGCCTAGGCCCATTTTCTCATGGGTGGTCATTGCTTATTGCAGATAGTTTCATTAAATCCCAAGAATAATCAAGGAATTTAGCATAATTTATGAGGCACAAGCCTGATGTGCCATTTGTTTCATGTAACCAGACTTGGCGCCAATGGCTCGCTGGCCCTAGGCAATTTAATTCACAGAATGGGGTTTTGTCTATATCCCAGAACAACAAAAAGTCACTTTAGCCAAACAGCTGCATCCAATGGAAGCCACTGATAGGAGGGCTAGCAAGATCTCTTCACAAGTCTCTACATTAACCACCCATTTAGCAATGTGGGAAAAGCTCACAAGTTTCTATGTTAACTACTCCTTTCATCACTCTTGATTGGATTGGAGCCCAGATTGCCGGGTGAACATATCTGAGCTCTCTTTCATTTGATGAGACCGTAGTGGTTTTGGTTGCACCCTATTTAAGATCAGGTACAAAACAGTAATCAGGTATTGCATCCCTCCCTCAGCCAAGCTTGAAATGCGGAAAACTGGTTAGGAATCCCCACAAATTTACTGTATATGGTCTACTGGGTCCATCAGACTCAGACCAATATAGTTGAAACCCCATAGCTATAAGCATAAATCAAATCTTCTTTTTTTTTCCCTTCATTGATTGCTAATGTAAGAACCCCTCCCTGTATTTACTATGCCATTGGGCCGCATCAAACATAGACATGTCCTATTATCAATATAACAGAAGGGGAGAGACAGAGAGATCTCTTGAGGATTAGCAAAAAGGATCATGTGAGCATGAAGCTATCTTGGGCCGAAAGTGGATGATCTTCCATGTGGCCCACGTGAAGAGAGAACTGGTATTAATGTTGTCATAAATACATTTATTCCCTGGGATAGGGGGAAGCAGAGAAGGACCACACATATTACAATATTCACCGCCCCCATGACAAACATAACATATTACTACTTTCCTAAGCAAAATAGTAATTGGCAACAATGCTTCCAGAAGAGTGACGAGTGACGAGACCAGCAGCCATGGCCCATCTGTTGGGCTTTTTGGTCTCGTAGTCTCTCACCCTGACTTTAGAAATATGATTCTATGAATGACAAGTTAACAGTACTAGCTAGCAGTAGTAAACAAATGGCAGATCAACAGCTTTGACGAGCTCTACCAATTCTTTTCAAGTAAATTTCTACGAGAGGAAATGGAGAATTCACAGCACTGTGAAATTCAAAATTCACACATCTTTTTACCATATTAAGTAATAACACATACAACCACTATAACAAGACAGAAAAGGCAAACCATGGTGTTTGCAAAGGTATTTGTTAAAAAGTTGAAAAAGAATAAAAGATCATTCTATATGAGAAAGAAGTTAAAAAAAAAAAAAAAAAAAGGAAAAAGTAGACAACTTTATTTCGTGGGAGTATGGGAACATCTGAATGGTACAATTCCAAGCAAACCCTAAATTTTACACCTTGGGAATCATTTTTCTTTTCTTTTCTTTTCTTTTTTTCCTTTTCACAGCTATGGTAAAGAGATAAAGGAAATCATACATTTTCTGGAGAAAAAAGTCACTAATCCGGCTTCTGTCATCTTTAAAATCCTCAATTTCACATAATTTATTTTTTTGAAACATCAATTTTGAAATTTTCTGTACCAAATATTGGATTACATGTCGCAAAATAAAAAACTCATCCCACAAACCAAAAGGTAATTCTAGATGAGAAAATGGAGAAAAAACTGTCCAACCTACAAAATTGAACTGAACAACAAGGCTCCATTTCCTGAGAGAATGAAACCATTGACATGCCGGACCTGAAACTAAAAGGCCCATGGCCACGGGGCTCCCGATCTCGCACCGAGAAACTCACGTGTAATGTAAGCAAGTATTCACCCACTGGCTGCAGCTTGATTCTTGTGTATAGATTTTTTTTTAATGGCACGTGTGTATAGATTCTTCTGTATAGATTGTACACGTGAGAGTTCATCTCCATTGACTCTCCAAATTAAGTACTATATACTTAAAACAAGGAATCTATATTGGTCGAGAACAACATCTAACGAGAAATCTAATCTTATGATTGATACACACTTAATAGAAAAAAAAAATATTTTAAGAATACAAAATTCCACTTTTTTTGTTTTCATGGATATTTTTTCAAAAACTTCCACCTTTTTTTTTAAATCACCATTGCACCAAAGTTATAACAACTTTATCACCAACACGGTCGGTGTAAAATCAATGAAGGACCTCATATCAATACTTTGCTTGGGCAATTAAGTTGTAAAGTAAACTCAAGTGTTAGAACTTGGGTTGTCTTCTTTTCGGTTGTAGATCGACCATTGATTGGTCTATTTAATTGCCCAGGAATACCAGCATTAATATGAGGCTCTTGACTTGTCATTTATTCGAACTTTCCGACACTTACACCTATGGTATCCTCGCCACCACAAATACTGCCGCCCCGTACAGCCAAATGACCCTAATATCATTGGTGGGCCATCCATTTAGCGTTCGTGGTAGTCTAGAACCCAGTAATGGGGTGACTTGCAGTAGTAAGGCTCACATTTATATATCACTCCATCGTATTTTAAGAAGGAAGATTTCAAATAAAGGCTTTTAAGTCTTATCCTTAATTTAAAAAAGGGCATAAGTTTTAAAACTTTTCAAATTAGTTCATAAGTTTTCAATTAAGGATATTCGTCCATTTAAAGTTATTTTTCTGTAATATTTTTCCATCGACTTTTGTTAGATATCCAAACTATATTTCATTAAAATAAAACTCACATTCACTTTCTCGATATTCTTCTCATTTCATTCATTGGCACCCTCACAGTAATCAAAGATAGTCAGCTTTCCAACAACGATCAACTATATGTAGTGGCTAGATGTCATTCATAGCTTTAGAAGAAGGGTAATATAGATATTAGAAAAAAAAATAGGGGAAAAGTCGTCAAGAAGTACCTTTAAATGGCTGGGTGTCCTTAATTAAAAGTTTACTGCAAAACTAGTTTGATAATTTTTTTAAACTTGTGCTCTTTTTTGAAATAAAATAAAAACTTACAACTTTATTTGATTTTTTTTAAATTCAATAAGAAGAATCCTGGTTCAACGCCAAATTACACCACAATAAGAGGTAACAAAAATAGAAAGATGACAGAAAAACCAGCAATCTTACTTCATTAGTTTTCTATATCTTTTTCTTTTTCTGATATATTTCTGTCAATTTTTTATTATATCTCAAATTCATGATACAAAAAGAGGTAGGCTGACAATCTACATCAACTTTTATCACAATCAATAAGGCTTTTATGAGGATGAAAATAATAGATCGATTTAATAGTGAACCTGATTTTAGTAGAGAGTAATTTAATTAAAACCTTTATTCACAGGATCTCTCTCTCTCTCTCTCTCTGGTTTTTTTTTTTTCCCTAAAACATTAAGGTTTTGTGTTGTAATAAATGGGCCACAATAAAGATATAGTACCGAGCACCGACAATACAAATATCATACCCTACTATGGAGCTGTGGTCCTGTGGACTTCTGTGATTGAGATGATCAGGACAAGGATGACTCGCTGGACTACCCAACCAGCCTTTCCCCAGAATACATTTTACTTTCTAGTCAAAGTGTGTCAAACCCAACCACCTCCCCTTATAAATTACCTCACACCTGTCGCTCCTGTTAAAATCCCAATATCTGGCCCCAATAGAATAGAAAGGAGAGAAGATAAGACTACTGTCTTGAGCTTTTCGGTCCTGCTCCTAACATTCAACCCCCTACCCATAAAAATACACAGAAATAGAGATCTAGAAGGAGCCCAAACACCAACTGCCCCAGATTTCAAATTACAATAGAAAGGTTAGATCGAGCTGAGCCAAACCGAGCTGGATAAAAATACTAGAAAAGCCGGCCCGAAAACTCCACCATTCGGAATATGAGTCCGAAAACATTTGGGAAGCCTGCACCAGCTTTTCCCCATTTCTTTAACTTTTTTACACTCCTTTAACCCTCCATCTGTCTCTCTTCAAATCCTTTCTTCCATCTTATAAATTCCAACCTCCTCTTTTCCCTTCTTTCCAACAGGAACAGGAAGAAAAAAGATGGGCGTGGTGGAAAACGACAACTTCAAAGAACAAGATCTAGAAAGGAAAGGTAAATTGAGCAAGGAGGAGGAGGAGGAGGAGGAGGAAGAGGAAGAAGCGCTCTCTCTCTGCGATCTTCCCATAGTAGGAAGAGACAATTGCGAGAGATATGAAACCAGCAGCTGCAGTAATGCATTCGAAGAAGGCGACTTCGAGTTCTCATGGGTCGAAGAAGACCCCACTGCAATGTGCGCGGCCGATGACGTCTTCTTCCAAGGCCAGATTCTTCCCCTTCGTCCCTCTGTCAGCTCAGAAAGCGGTTTGCTTCCTGGGTTCCGACGACCCGACAGCCAGAAATCGAGCCGTTGCGGTTCGAGGTCGGATTCCATGGAACGCTCTCTAGTCTTCAGCAGCAGTGGCAGCAGCAACAGAAGCAGCAGCAGAAGCCATTCCTTATCAAGCAGCAGCAGCACATACAACTTGCATTCACACCCCACCCCAAAGCCTCACATGGGCACTCACCCCAGAAGAAATGCAGCGAAACCCAGCAGGAAATCGAGCGGATGGGGACTCTTTCGATTGGGTCTGGTAAGAACACCTGAAATCGAGCTCGAAGATCTCAAGTCACGAAAAAGGAACAACATCAGCAAAAACGAGAGCCTCAGCAGCAGCATCACAAGTGGCAGAAGGAGCCCTGGCAGTGATAGTGTGAAGAAGGTTATCGAAAAGAAGGAGAGCAAGCAGGAACAGGGACTGCACAGATTTTTCGGTGGTGGGCTCAGTTGCAAGTGCTCTGCTGACGCTGTTGACACAGTTTCTTCGAGAATAGTAATCCTGAAGTGCAGAAAGCAAGTGGGAGATGCAGAGGAATCGTTGGGAAAGCAGGCCATGTCTCAGCGTCGTACGTTTGAATGGCTCAGACACCTTTCCATTGCTGAGACTCCTGTGGCTTAGATGGCCCCATCTCTCTGCTCTTCTCGTCTAATCTATGCTTTTGGTTCTTCTTTTTTTTCCTTTTTCAAACTCCTTTTGTTAAGTATATGATTCCTTTTCTTCTTTCTTTTGATTTTTGGTTGCTGTTGGTGGTACATGGATGGAAGAGACCCGTCTGTCTGAGTTCTCTAGAGCTTTGCTCTCACACGCTTCTTTGACTATGATATATTTTTTATTGGGAGAAATATGTATATAGATATGTATTTATGTATTTGAATGGCTGGACAGATGAGATTCAGTAATCAATATTCATCACTTTTCTTTTTCTCCTCTTTGAGGTGGAGGTGATCATGATTAAAGCGTGATGCTTTTATTATGGTTTCTGTGAGAAAGGTGACACCAATGGCTTTGCGTGCCAAACATAGAGAGAGAGAGAGTGATTTTTAAAGTATCTATGTGCGTCTTGCACAGAATAGAAAATTATGGGAACTTGTGGAGCATGGACAGATTTTAATCCAAAATCCAAAGTTGCATGGAAGGATCCCTTGGAATTTTCTGATTCGTGATATTTTTTGGGATAATGCTGTGGGACCCTGTGATTCGAATGGCTTGATTGTATAAATATATATATATAGATATATGCACGTAGACATTTTACACGGTTGATAGTTGCGTTCGTGTTTTCCTCCTAGGCCACAGGAAAGCCAACATGAGAATGGATGATCCGTATCAGACTGTCAGCTCATGATTCAAACAACAAAAATTGTATATTTCTCTCTGACTTTTCTCGTTTTGGAAAGAGAGAGAACTTGTAGTGCTCTGCCACCAAGTTTCCAGTTTAATCACAGGTTATTATCTAATGTTAGATGAATAAGAATACAAATGAATAAAGTGGGAGAATTCAAATCTGGTCTTCTCTTTTTCTGCTTGGGAGGATGCACTCAATTCATGGAGGCAGGGGTGAGGGAATATTGAGGAAAGGGGTGGGCCCCATATGACTATAATCAGATGATTCCTACTCTTAGTTGTGAAGCCTGAAATTTTAATGGTTCTTTTAGCGCATTTGTTTTTGTGACTAAGTTCAAATGTGGTTAAGGGTTGGATCAGTGTGAAATTAGGAACGAAGTCAATTTATGGAAGGTAGGAGAGGGTCAATGACATGGATTTCTGAAAGGGATTTCTCAAAGGCAAGCTATTATAAAAAAAGAAGTGGGACAAAATGAGGGCTTAAATAAAAGTGGGCTCAAAGAGAAAAACCTCATTTATGGATTACAGAGTGAAGGTTATAAAAATATTAGATAATAATGCCATCCGGTAAAATTACTAATCAGTGTCATTTTCTAAGATATGATCAATCTGTCTTGGTAGGTTCCGTGTCCATCAGAGAATTTATCTTGATCCTTCACATTTATGTCAGACAGCGAAGGCAACTTCACCGTGAGGCCCACTTCGGACCACAACCAGCACCTGTGAGCATGAAGGTAAATGGGATGGTTCTGAGTCAGAACTATAGTGGACTCAACTTGAATCCATTTCTGAATAACGGTTGTAGTTGGGTCCGATTTAGTTCCAAAATCGGTTTTAAGTTCTTTTTCATTTTTTTTTAATTTTTTGATAA
The DNA here is from genome assembly GCA_029852735.1 of Persea americana. Lineage (NCBI taxonomy): Eukaryota > Viridiplantae > Streptophyta > Magnoliopsida > Laurales > Lauraceae > Persea > Persea americana. The sequence goes on along the minus strand of CM056811.1, from coordinate 94,043,718 downwards.
AAAAAACGATATCATTCAATATAGACTTCATGTAGCCAACCTCAATATAGTTGGGACAAAGCTTTGATGATGATGCTAATGGATATCATTCAACTTATAATAGTGCGTCAAGTCTACTACCTCTAGAATTTAGCAAAAAAATGTCCAACCAAGCTAATCTTCAGCCACACTTTACAACATTAAAACTCGTATAACGGGTCCCAGGTCCATGTGTCGGAACCTGTATGGACCCAGAACTGTACTAATTTATTAACAGGAATCCAAATCGGGTTCCGAACACGGGCCTCAACTAGTTTATGAATCAAAACCTAAAACAAGTTATAAACATGGATCTTTACGAATTAGAACCTTTGGATAGTTGGAGATTCAGATACCCATTTGCATCTCTACCTATGAGGTGGGTTTGAAAGCCCCCTATCATGGATAATACTCGGTAAAAACTCAGTCCTTGTTCGATGATAAATAAACTTAAGGCTGATTTCATCCAACATTTAAATTACATTGAGTAGGATTAAAAACGGGGGAGTGCTAGTCAAATAGGTTAGATGAGAATTGATTCTAACGAGAGTGATGTTCGAAGTTGGACCGAATCATACTAAATTTACACTATTAAATCTTTGAGCACCCTTAAATTTGTAATTAACATAATCTAGGAAGGATGGATTTTTATCCCTGCAGTATCATCCACGATGAAACATGATGGTGGTGGTCTCAAGTGAGCCCCACAAAGAGGCCTGCGACTTGGTTTATATAGCTCAGGGGCTGAAATACATGATCATTTTCATGTGAGATGGTCTCTCATATAGAAATAAGTTTGGGTTATTTATGTTGTCGATGGGGACCAGTAAACTCGAGGAACGATAGATTTCATCTAGAAGGAGATAGATGTGGAACTATTTTAGAATTGGTAGGAAAATTTGGATCCAAATACAGGTCAAAGATATTGTTTTCTGTTTTCTTAACGTTGGTCCAGATTTATGCATCTCCACGCTCAAGCACTCACATTTGGACCAACAACAACTGATGCATTCGAACTAAAGCTGGGCTTGATTATATCAATCAGATCAAGATTCACTATTGTGGTTAGAATATAATGATTTCTATTGCTCTTTTAAAAAAGGACATGCGATAGAGTTGAAAGACCCCGCTGCCTAGATCCAAGAGACTTTAGAATTTAACCATCTAGCGGATTTTAATTTAATTTTGTGTACCTAACCATCCCATGGAGGCTATGAAATGGGTAGCTAAAAGTTTCTAATGAATCTCATTTTCAAAGCAAAATGGATAAACTTCAATGTCCTCTTATATATATAAATGGACAAATGGTAACGAATGGAGCCAACTCAATGCAACTCGATTAGGCATGGGCTCAGCTCCATTTTTTAACTCTCATCTTGAGCTCCACTCAATTTAGTAGAGGTATGTTTTTGAATTTCGGAATGGAAAACTTCTTTTAACTATCTTTTTCAAAGATACTATTCACCACACCTTTTATAGCTCCTTTTTGCTGATGTCATTGTCTCTCACCCCATGATGAGGGAAGGATGCACAAGAACATTCTTATATATAAATATATATATATATATATATAAATAGAGCGGGGCTCTCTTAAGCCGAAACAAAATTGGTCCCACAAATCAAAGTGTAATATCTCTATTTGTGGCATAATGGATATTCTTCAGCTTAAGATGACATCAGTTGGAGCTTAGAAGAGCTCCTCTCATATATATATATATATATATATTTATATATAACAAGTCGATCTCGAGCTTGGCTTCTGATGCTCCACTAAAGCTGATTTTTTTTTTTTACACAATGGCCCCCCAAAGGAAATTTTCCTGGTACAACTAATGCCTATTTTAAAAGTTAGCAGAGTAGATTCACTCTATGAGAGTATTAGATGATTACCATCCTTAGTTCTCTCCTTGTTCTCTTTTGTACTCAAAACCCGACCAGTTACATCCCTAGTTGATTACCAAGTTTGCCAATGTTCTAGTAATTAATTAGTTGGCCCGTGCAATTCAGACTCAAAATCAATATTCTGGAGCTCTGCAGCATAGGCCCACATCAATAGTCCAAAAAAATCATAGGACAATAGTCAACTGTTGATGCAGCACTCTCGAAGGGTTCACTTGATTATCGGACCTGTTCCCTAGCTTAGTGTAATTTGCATCACCCCCAAGTCTAATGTCAGATATCCATACTCAAATTGAATTGGTATAAGGGTATATTCTTTAGACTTTGGGGCCCAAAAATCTAAGCCAACATCATGGAGCAAGATGCTTTTTAGATTAGAGACTAAAGAGACACTTGGCCAATCTGTTTGCAGACATCACAACCTTCTAATCTCCCTTACTTTCATATCAAAACAAGTCCAATTAGGCTCAGACAAACTCAAGCTTTCTTTTTAAATCAAATCTTAGTTATGATTAGAGAGACATTTGGCCTCACCCATAGCCCATATCATACCCTTCTGAGCCCATCCCCCATTCTATAATCAAAACGGATCCCGGTGAGCTCCACATAAAATGGGGCAGGATTTCAAAAGCAAACCCTGGCTTCTAACTTCCTCATAACCAAAAGGTGATTGGAGAGGATCCCACCAACATGACTCCACATTAAGATTATTCTTGTTTGTGGTGTGGGCTCGAAAATTAAATAGTAGCTACGTACATTTATAGAATACATAAATATGGAGAACGGAGTTTCAAACTTATCAATCCACTGCGATTTTCAAGAAGAAACAGAGAAACTCGGTCTTTACTCAAAGCTGAAACCTTTTACCAATCCGGCAACAGCACTTTGGTTTCAACAGTGTCAATTTTCAAAACAAGACAATACCTGTAACTCTGGGGGACTTCTGGTATCTATATTGGCACAGGACAAAACAAATGTAGCTTGCTCAATAGTCACTCAGGTCGCTCGAATTACAAGGATCCAATCGGTCCCCTCTCTATAAATTTTACTGCAAACATGACGGGTAAAATGAAAAAGTACAGATAATGCAATCACACACGCACAGGGAAAGAGAAGTGGAGGTGTGCCCGGTTGTCTGATGCTGCATCCCATTAACATGTCAACATGTCTCGTTTTTTGCAGGTGAAGACAATAGAATAGTCAAGAATGCGACGCTTAAAATTTCAGTGAAATCCAAAATCCAGTCTGCCAAACAAAGGTTTCTGCACTGCACCAACTGCTTGCTTCTAAACAAATGGCGCTACCAACCTTCGATGACGAGGTTTGTTAGTAGATAAACCAGCGAGCACCCCACAGAAATCATGTTTTGTCCTTGCTTTAGCACGCTTCTGCACGTGTTTAAGTGCCATTAAAGCTGCTACCATAACATAAGATCTGTATGAAAGGCGGTGGATATTAAGTTTCTTTAACTAACTATTACTACCAAAACCTCCACTCCCCAATACTCTCCTTCAGGTGGAACCCGGCAGGCCTACTTTTGGCAAAACTTTTTTTTTTCTTTTTTTACGCTGAATTGTTCCTTCTGTAATTCGAATTCATGACCGGTTGACTCTGATACCATATTAACTTTTTTTAGCTAATCATTACTATCAAAACCTCAAGATATTAGTAGAGACAGCGGAAATACTTTTCAATATTTCTCTCAGTTGGAGCCCACTCCTCAGTAGATCCCACCAGGAGAGACAGACCATTACAATCCATATCATTGCTGGATGGTCTCTAGATAATTGTATCAGTTGGGCAACCTGCAAAATCCAAACAGTTAAAAACTTATACAAAATTTCAATTGAATTGGAGTTTATAGCCCAACATTACATTGATAGTGTGTTAACAACACAATGATCCTTTGTTTTTATTAGTTTGATCATGTGGGTAAATTGTTTTATTATGTTGATCATGCATGTTAACAGCATGATGATATCCTGTGAAACCACATTATGGTAAAAAGAGAGTAAAAAAAAAAAAAAAAACAGCATTATATGTGAGATAGTGAGATGAGTGAGATGCCTTTAAAGGGCCCGGCCACTGAATAAGTGGCAATCAAGAAGATCAGAGGAAGTTTAAAGATCTTGATGTAATCATGCACAATCAGTACCATCCAATTATATATTGATATGTAAAACAGAGTATCTTAAAGTATATTCGTTGTAAATGTGAATTGCTAAGATGAAGGAGGTAGGTCTACAAGCTTGACAAGTAAGTGGGACCCAGATGCATGACAATGAAGAAAGGCTAAGATAAGAGGGTTATGAAACACTATCCCAATGAAATGATCCCATTCTTACTTTCAAGCCCACTAACGTTTCTTTACCAAAAAAATAAAAATAAAAAGGTCCTTTCAAGTTAAATTGCCATACACTATGAAATGAATGGTCAATAGGCTCCACACCCATGGAAAATGGGATTAGAATAAAAGGGGGCGTTTTATATAATTCCAGCATATATATACACATGTACAAAATATGTTGATGAAGTTAATTGGCATTCAGGTCTTCTGGTCTGAAATCCAAGGACATGAAATTGGGATCAAAGGGCGAGCCAAAATCCAAATCCCAGTTAAAGATTTCTCTAAATATTGAACTTGAACTTGAAATTTTAATGAAGGTTAGCTATTCTTTCATCATGGTGAAAATTTGTGAGAGCCATCCACATTTCGGGGTTTGGGCCTGACATGTCTCTCTCCCAATGTGAGCTGGCTACCATAGTAAGAACCGCTGATCATTGTGCATTCCGGTCTTTCTCCATGTAGGATTGGTGATGAAAGCTTTTACTCGTATTCCTACTTCTCTGTCACAGATGATGTGGTGCGCCTGCTTGCACTATTCGATGATAATGACAACACATGCGCTGAGAAGAAGAAAAGAGAGCCAAGGAAGCAAGGAAAGGAAAAAGAAAAAGAAGAGAAAGGAAAGGCGAAGCAAAACGAACTTTCATTCCAATACAAAGCTAGAGGCAAAAAGTATTTAACGTTATGTCGAACGTCTAATCTAACAGGAGTCGTCTAGACAAAGTTAGATTTCATGCTAATTTGTGCTTATCTTTTAAGTAGAGACGTTGACTGCAGCTGACTACTAAATCAGCCAGAGTACATCCATCAAGGACTTAATCAGCACACACACTCAAAATATATTTAATTTGTATTTAGTTCAAACATGGTCCAGTTATCTATGTTCCTCTAATTTATTCATATCAGGACATTTCTATGTTGAAAAATCCCTCCCATATGATGACCATCAGTAGAGTTGCAGTGTTTTCAAAATACCTTGGGCTATCAATTATTTTTAAACTTTCAAAATTACTCAAACACTTGGAGCTCTGCCATTGCAGGCATTCGGTGATTTGCTGTCAAGAGAACGTAGAGATTTCAAATGTTGTTCCGTCGAGAAGTAGAATTTCATAATGTTAAGTATAATGAGGTATTATGTATTCGGCTGCTCAACTTAGCGAATTCCAACCATCTAAATACAAACAAATAAAAAATTGTGAATTTCCAGCGTATTTCCAATAGAAATTCTCAAAAAGTGCTCTCAAACAAACAGGCCTGAAAACTATCTGAGCATTTTCCAAATAGAAAACAATTAACAGCTCAAGAGGATACGAATTCTGGATGAACTGAAGGATTGCTCAATGCAATACATCTGCAACAACCACTCACAGGTGACAGGCCACAGCACATTGTCCCATGTCCATAATGATTAAAGTAACAGTTGGATTGGACAGAACAGAATATAATGCTCCATTGAATTCGGGGGCTCTGAGTAGTAGACAATTAATACAAGAATCCAGCCACAGTAAAAGCAAAATAACGGATGGATATGACCTTTCAGCAAAGCAAAGGGGAGTACTTTCAGACCTGCTGCACATAAAACCAACCCTCTGAATCACTAGTCGTTTTCAAAGGCTTATGATATCATGGGCTATGGCATCTCTTTATTGGAATGGAACACACCAAAGCAAACCAACCTTCTTTGCTAGTACATTTTCTGAGCCTTATTATGTTGTGGGCCTAGGGCTGAGAGATAAATTTGTTGAACCCAAAACAACTTACCGCGTTAGTGTAGCATTTTTATGCGATTTTCAAAGCCAGTTGCTTTGGGACGTTCTCTTCACAGGAAGAGATCCTCACTCTTATCATTTTGCCAAAAAATGAAGGTACCTAGTCTAAGATTACAATTATTGTCTTTGATCAATACATTAATACATCAAAAGGGTTGTTGCTTAGATGTGTAGAAAAGGAAAAATAATAATTTTCCTTGGGAGAAACCTCTTTTCTCATGTTTGGATCTTTTAGAGGCAAAATGGAATTCTCCAAACTACCTCTCATAAAATCTACAAGAAATAGTTTTCTCCTCAAATAGGTAAGGAGAAACTCCATTTTTTATAACGAAACATTTTTTTTCAACAGTTGTTGGTGACAGTTTCCATTTGAAGAAGTATCATTAAATGATTTTTCACCAACACATCTTTGTCTATTAAAGTCATGCACGACAAAGAGAATCATGCTAGACAAAAGAGTGAACATAGACCGCATGGGATTTCATATTTCTATCATTTTGTCTCTTTTGCATTTTTACACTTGGTGGAGGTTCTCTACTCTTGGATAGTAATGGACCAGTGGTTTTGTTTGAGGCTATTTTGTAGGAGGTAGTTGGATAGAATGATTTATTTTTAAGGTATGACTCCTTAATTTATCCGTAGAGACAGGCCGAAACTGGCTGAGGCATACTTTAGAAATACTGGCCCAGGCCTGACATAGGCCATAAAAGCTACACCCGAGCCTTTCCATTTAATCAATCGGTCAGGGCCAAACCACGTTTTTAATCACTTCCATGGGCATTTGAGCAATTGTTTGGATTAATTAAATTAAATTACATGTATTCCTTACACTGGCTGGGCAAGGCTTTGGGCTTTCTATCTCTTAATTCAAGCCTGGCCCAAAGCGGGTGGGCCCAGATAGGGATTGGGCTGGTCCAGCCCATAAACACCCCTTAGTTAGGAAGAGCACAATAATTTGATCATGCTGGACGGTGAGACTGAGATATATATTTCTTCAAAGATTTTATGGGAAATCCTAAAAATATACGACATGTCCAACAAGTGAAATTCTGTGAAGTCTCTAAAAGCCACTGATTGAGGAAGAACCTAGAAAAAGTCTGAAAAAACAAGAGGCATCTGACATATCAGGATAACTTTTACAGTTTAACTGACACCGTTGATGATCTAGAGCCCTTGTCTAAGCCATTGATTGTAAGTGAATTATCATTAGAAAAACTTAATGTTGATACAGGAGAAAAACAGAATGCTACATATACTAGGCAAAAGTTTCATACAAAATGAAGAATTTTATTATAAGGAAACATTTTCTTCTCTGTGAGATTCCAATTGGCTAAAAACCGTGTTCTTATTTATGACCTAAAATTGCGCTAGATGAACGAGAGAAGAGCATTAATAAATGGTGAATTAGATAAAACAACCCAAGGGTTTTATTGTAAGAGGTCATGCGCATGAAGTCTTCGTGAAAATCTGAAACGAACCACAAAACAAAAATTTAGGAAGTGAAACAGGGCCATTATAAGATTGGATTTGTTCCACATAAGAAAAGAAAATGTTTAAATGCTAAGGAGAGTTGGTGCATTTACTTGTTCGATTGTTAGTTACATGAAGATATTTTGGTACTAAAAAGTGATACGGACGCAAATTCCTAATATTGGTCGGGATTTTATTTGAGAAGCTACAAGTATGTTGAGAACAAAAATTATCCAAGATAAAAGGGTCTCACTTGAAGATTTGGTCTCATAAATGCGCAACAAATGGATGCTTATCCACTTATCTGTAAAAATGCATGCTGCAAAAGTTGTCTAGAGATAATATGCCTAACGAGTCAGGAGGAGAACAAGCTCGATATGAGAGAGATCCTGTTGATTGTGTACCATACTACATTTTGCATTCACAGTAAATATCATAAGTAAATTCTATAGTGACCCTTGGATACTTCATTGGAAAGTGGTAAAGAGGATTTTGCGTCATATAGAAGGAACTAAACACTATTGTCAATGATATCCTCTTTGTAAATGATAAAGAAGATGAAGCACTAAATAAAGGTAATTTGGGTGATGACCAGGATAAGAAAAAATACACATCCAATTACTTGTTCACTTTGGGTGAAGATATTGTGTCATGATTCCTGAAGGAGCATGATGCTTCCTAAGCAGCCATCGCTTCATCTCTGATTTAGAGAGTTATTCACGGATGACCAAGTCGCTATGCCCCGGTGAGACTAGATGCCATTTTGTCAAAGATAAGGCTGACAAAGACAGAGTAATCTTAAACTAAAGGCAAGTGATGTTTACCCATTATACATTGAGGGATCTTGTAAACGATCTAGTTCAGTTCTAGTTTCTGTTTTAAAAATGAATGAAATGCCAACATTAAATATATATATATATATATATATATACTATATTCATGCAATCATTTACTCCAGATTCCGAAACATTCTATTTTATCTTCAAGACTTCAACTGCTATGTGGATTTCAAACTAGAAAATGTTTATAATATGTTATTTGAATTTCTCTATTGTTTTAACATAAGATATTTGAAGCAATTATAAAAGTTTTTAGTTATTCTTCTATTACTATTGTCTTCATTATTATTATTATTATTTTATTTTATTTTATTTTATTTTATTTTATTTTATCTTTTTGTACACAGCTCCACCCCTTGAGGTGAGAGAGCCCTCGGGTGAGGAATAGTGGCATGCCTAGGGTTTAAAGGTAAAAACTGATGCCTCTTACCACTGAAATATGATGCCATTCTTCTCATTATTATTATTATTATTATTATTATTATTATTATTATTATTATTATTATTTTGTTGAAGGTACTTGGCTAGTTTTTATTTACTTGTTCAAATTGCAATATTAATAACAAAAGGTGGGCTTAAGGATAGATATCGGACTTTACCCAAAACTCGATTCATGTTACCAACCCAAAAGAAAAATGTGTGTTTGAGAGGGAGAGAGAGAGAGAGGGCGAGAGAGAGACAGAGAGATCAAACTGCATGATTTTAAGACTATCAAAGGTCGACTTCACTAGTATAGACTAGAGGGACAATAAAAAGGCCTAAAGGGCACTGAATTGAGGGGAAAAACCACTAGGCATCTGTTTGGATTATGTGGAAAGAAGATCAGTGGAGACAATTGTCCCCGGCACGAATTGGAACTGTCAACGGTATTCTCCACCTCCATTTTCTCTACCTTTACTCCACATCTAAAAAGACCCTCAAAGGTTCAGACATATCTAAAATATGAATTCAAGTTTGGATTTGCATATTCTAACTACTCAAATTCAAATTCAAATATTTTTTTTTATAACAAATTCAAATGCTAGATATACATCCATGTTGGACTCGGATCCAGATCCTGATTCAAAAGTCTAATCACTAACAAAACCTGCTTATACCCTGGACGCAACCGAAATCCAACAGGAAAGGTATTGCAGAAAAACTAAAATAACCTTTGAGCAGCCTATAACATGTTGAGGACACAAGACTTTTAAGTGAACCCATGGGGAGCTCTCAAGAAAAGATAACCCCAGAAACATCAAAAGTTGTAATATCCTAACGTTCCATTTGACTCTTCTCACAAGAAGTGTAACAACGTTCCCAGCTGTACTTCAGCTGCTTAGGGACACCATGTAGTGGGAAGTTAAAAAAACAAAAAAAAAACTAAAGCAATGACGTCAAGTCATCAACTACAGCAGAACAGTGTCATGGCATCTCAAATCAGTGTGTATCTGTCTCTGTTGTGTGTGTGTGTGTGTGTGTGTGAGAGAGAGAGAGAGAGAGAGAGAGAGAGAGAGAGAGAGAGAGAGAGTTTCTAAAACAGGTTGTCCATCCGGTAGCAAGCCTATTACTTTCATTCAAAAGAAAGATTCTACCTGTTCTGGTCAACATATTGTATAGCTCTACAAATTACCAATGTATATCCTCATTTAAAATTAGAAAAAGATGCAAACATTGGGAACCTAGCAGAAGTTACACCACTCGACTCAATCAAAAAAAAAAAAAAAATCTCAGCGTGGATTTTGCAGTTTCCTATGTCCTACACGATCAATTACAATACCTGTCCGACAATATGGGCAGTCTCCACATGCCTTAACCCAGGGATCCAAGCAATCAGGGTGGTACCTATGACCACATGGCAGGCAAATCAGCACATCCCCTTTCTGGAAGCTCTCTAGACAGATACAACACTCTCGCATAGCTCTGGACACTCCATCCCCTTCTACAACATTGAAAACCTCCCGCTGTAAACAATTGATGTCCTCAAGGCTGAGTCCTGGTGGCTTCTTCTTAGATGTGCGAAGAGAATCTGCAGTTGGCTGTCCTTGGACAGTTATGTCAGTAAACGGTGCCCCAGCCACAAACCATTCTGGTATTTCAGTTTCCCAGTCACCAGTGTCAACTATCCTGAAACCATCACTGATTGCAAATTCTTCCCAAGAGATTCCTGGATTCGTCCTGCTGTGACTAGATGGAAGTGAAAAAGAGTCACCGCCTAAACCATTACAATGCCAAGCTTTTATATAAAGAGATTCAGTGTTCAAGCACCATGAATTTATAGGGTCACCAACATCCTTGCTCTTACATGGACAAGGATATTCCAAGATCTTTCAAATAATAAAACAGTAATTTGGCAGTCTAGATGCTCAGACATCTAACATCCAATAATCAGTCTCTAAGGTTCTATTTATTTCTATATTCATTTCAATCTGAAAAAAGATTATTGCTGAGTATATATAGATTCTGAAAGAAGGTTGCATTCCCTTTTCTTTTTCTTCCCTCAAAAAGAATAATATATGATCTTTTAATTATTAATATCTACATATCCTGCTTTTCTATGAACAAGGGACACCTCCCAATGTTCAATGCTCAAGACCATTAATATAATGTCTTCAGTAATATGATGTGGACTGCTGCTGTATTTATTTGTTAAACATACTCAAACAAAGTTGTTATTGACTGGGGACTTATAAACCAAAGTCTATCCACAGCAGGGCCAACAGCCTGGATCACTGAAACATAGGTCTATCTTGCACATACTCAAGGTTCAATGATACGTTAATATTCTTAGGTCAATGATCATACTACAACACAAACATGAAAATTTTGTTTTACTTTGAGAGAGAGAGAGAGAGAGAGAGAGAGAGAGAGAGAGAGAGAGAGAGAGCACCAACCTGTTTTCTGAAATAGACACTCCTCTCAGCCTCTCAAAAAGCCTGGCCCTTGCCTGCACTACAGCTCCAGGAAGTCGATCATTTGTAGTCAATCTCGGCCGATTGGTTCTACTACTTGAGGTGCCACCACTGCTACTGTTGCCTGTGCCAGGGCTGGTGCTAAGATCAAATCGAACAGATTCACGTTCCTGATCATGTCAAATGCCGCATTAGCTTGGTCCGCATATGATCAAGTAATTACTTCCATTGACACTTCACAATAGATATGCTTCATCACCACATGGCATGAACATAAATGGTTCTCCAAGGATTTTAATTTACTTCATTTACATAAAATGTTACCACCAACCAGGTTTCACATGCATTTTGATGTGGCAAACAATTTGTGTAGAGATTGAATCTCTCACAAGGCTTCAAATCTCCGAATGTCATTAGATAATGTTAAAGTCTAACAAAGAAAGTCGATATTCTTTTTCATTTTTCTTATATTTTATTTTTTGGGTGAGCAGAAATGGGGGATAGAGGAATAAAGAAAGTATTAGAAGTGACAAGGTCAATCATGATCCTCACTTCCTTAACTGCTGAACCGCTAGGGGATAAAGAAAGAATCAGAAGTGACAAGATCGATTATGATCCTCACTTCCTTAACTGCTAAACCTAATTTTTTATCAGAAAAAAGAAGATTATAGTCTGGAAAGAATCCCAAAAGGAAAGGCTGAGACTATTTCCCATCCTTTGCAAGTGACTCATCCAAAAGGAGAGGCTGAGACTATTTCACTCGTTCCTTCAGCATTCCTGTATTTCACTATTTCCAGAGTCCATTGTCCTAATTGGGTTTTTTTTTTCGAACATAACATTCTCCATAACATTTTACCATCTTGAAGACATGTGACAAGCACTCATCCACAAGGGAACAGGGACAGAGGAACTCAGGAGAATGGTCAGAATCATCGCCTTGAGGTAGTCATGGCAAGAGGAGGGCTATAGTCTGCGATCACCCACTGACTGACCAGATTTATCTAAATTGTGAGATATATATATATATATATATATATTCTTTCAAAGACCAAAAGTAGGCTAGGGCAGGGGATGTGATAAAAACATTCTCTAGCATAACAAGAGTATGTGACAGCAACAGGTGAAACTTGAAGTCCTCAATCAGATATAGATCACACTCCCTTGCTAAGAGGAACCTCTAAGAAGGTGCTTGTAATTTCTTCCATTTTTTCTGCCAGTCTAATTATTTGCTTTTGCTTTCTTTAAATGAATTGGGTTTACAAAAAAAATCTAAGGAAGCTCAAATGGCAGAACTCCATATGATGAGTACAATTTAGAAACAACAATGAGAACTATGCTAACTGCAACCTTCTTTAAAACCCTGGGACTTCCATATGAGAGTGGAAGTAATCTTCCTTACCCAAACAGACAATAAACTGTAGCCACTGCTTGTGACTGTCCTCTTGAAAACAGTTGGACCTGCTCCCATTCCTCATCAATGAAACGAAAGAAGATCTATACAACCTAATTAATTCAAAAGCCATCACGAGTCACGACTTTAAGTAGGGTCAAGTGGAATAGCAGAGCTTACAAAAGAGGCCCTGAATAGATGGGATATATTATGATGATGGTGACACCAATGATCCTGTGATGTACAGTTGACAAGCCTAGCTATTTGGAGTTGAATGGTAAGTACCCCAGAGTAATGGGAAAAGGATAAGATGATTATGATAATGGAGCTTACCTTGGAAAAGGATAAGTGGAGAAGAACTCACAAAGCCAAACCCAAATAGATGAGATAACGGTTTCATTATGATGAAAATGGTGAACATATGATAATATAACATTAAAAAAAATGATGATGACAGTGAATACAGTTAATAAAATCTCCATATCTTGCCATCTACAAGATAAATTACAAAATCAATTGAGCTACAATATAACAATTAACAGTTGGCATTGTGGTTTCTTTTTTGTTTTATTTTTTTTCCTCAACCTATTAAAGGCAATGTTCTAACTCCCAATCTATAATGTCTTTACTCACTTCACACTATGCCTTTGGTAGACTTTCCCTTCCCTAATCCCTTGATGCTGTAACACTTCCATATTTTCTACAGTGATAGTCTCCCATATTCTGTCCATCCCCAAACCATCACTGACAGCATTCCTTGTTGTTTTCTTTTCTCCTATTGGACACCAATATAACAAGGAAAATGAAACCATTCAATAAATAAATAAAACAGCATGACTTGAACTTGTTCAGATGCCATGGTTACATCAACCAACCACAGGCACTCTCCAATACTAGCAAGTACCACATTTCCTGGTTTATTAAACTGATCTGGTTAACTGTAGCACTTTGATCAGTAGAATTCTAGAAATAAAAGTGTGTCCACTCCATATTCATGTATATCAAGTGAAATATAAATTGTAAAAAACCATAAATTATGTTGCATGAATTCTTTCAATAACCAAAATGCCTATGTCAGGCCAACATTGGACACGATACCATATCAAATTATACATAGATTCTTCTATTACCGGTTGATACATTGGTTTAAAGTTGATATATGTTTTAGCATGACTTTAACGTACCACGTTTCATATGTTTTTCTTTTCAAATATTACTTAATGTTAAGATATTTATTATATGATTATCTAGACTAAATTTCTACCCATATTATTTTTTTATCTGAAACTAAACATTTATTGAAAGAATTAGTATCAGTATCAGATTCCAACAAAAGCACCCATACTCATACAAATTAAAAGTTGGGGGAGCATACAGCATATCTGACATGCATCACAACCTTACCCAAGCATTCCCACTACAACTTTTGAGGCCAAAAGATGGGAAAAGCTGTTAATTGCAAGAAAACTGTAGGTTTGGGGGGTTCCATCTTGTTACAAATGCATCCAATTAGAGCACTAAAAAAAAATCCAATCCAAAAACGACATAATACAAAATCATATCAGTGATCATATAAGCCATAAACAGAACACAGCCACAAGGACGAAAATCATATCCCCTAATATCAGCATTTAGGTTACAATTAAGAGAACCGCAGAGTTGTTTTGAACACTAGAGTCAAGGACATGGAGTTTCTGACAAGGATTGACAAAACCAAACACTGATCCGATTCTCTCTAAGAACCTTTCTAAAATCACCAACACATAATTTGGGGTAAATTCAAACAGGAAACTTTAAGACAAATTGAAACACGATTGACTCAATTCTATGCAAACAAACAGATCTATCTCTATGTATGTGTGTGCATATGTAGAGAGAGAGAGACAGAGAGAGATTCATATTTCATACCGTTTGGGAGACCCGGTGGCAGAGATGCCTTGCATTCGGTGGGCCGTGAGAAGATCTACGCGGAACGGGATCGCAACCCTCCTCACGAGGATGATTGTGATGATGGCGATGAAAATGGTGATGAAGATTTCGATCGGGAGAGGGAGAGGGAGAAAACCCCAAATTAGGGTTTCGACCAATACGAGACCTCCTGGTGTAGAAGAGCTCCGAAGCGCTCGTCATGCAATTTTGGAGATCCTATCTTACAATTTCGCCACAAAAACACTTGAAAACAAACAAAATCACACAAACACACACAAACAAATACACGATGAGAAAGGAAATATAAATAAGAAGAAGAAGAAGAAGAAGAAGATGGAAAGTGCAGACGAAGGTGGCAATTACCTTCCTATCCGTTTCTTGGAAAAGAGAGAGAGAGAGAGAGAGAGAGAAAATAACAGATCCGGAGAGAGGCTCGGTGAGTCGGTCTGGCTCGCTGTGTTAACCAAACTTGTTGAATTGAAAGATGTTGAACCTATAAATTGAGTGCTGAACATGGATGGAATCTACACCAAAATGTACCTATCAAATTCTATCAGACAGCTCCATTTTACACACATCATGTGAGTCAAAAGGTCGGTACATCATTCCTATATTACTTTATCGGGAGCCAAGTCTTTAATTTATACAAATTTCTTTTTTATCTTTGTTTCTACAATATTGTATGAAGGCATGTTCGTGTCTAGCACAGGTTATTGTACTCGTAACTTATTACAGTAAATATTAGTAACTAGTATAAGCCTGAGAAAGTTACGGTATTATTTATTTATCAAGTATAAATTGTAAAGAGGAATCAATGAGAAATTGCGAGATGAGGCCCCACTTCCCTTTGATTGGATTAATTTTCTTCTCTTTTTTTGTTGTTTATTATATACTTTTAACTTGTTCAATAATACATAATATTTTTTATACATACATGTATTTGCATTTCAGGGAGATGGAAGGGGTGTGAGATGGCTTACTCTCACGCAACCTGTTACACCTTGACAAAAATTTATTGTATGTATACATTATTAATAATTTTTTACTAGGGTCCAAGGTTTTAAAAAAATTAATTTTAATTTATCCTTATTATTCTTGATATTTCATAATTAGAACGCAAAAGGTAGTAAAATCTTGTGCATTTTTCAAAGCAAAAGGTGGGGTACAAGAGTTAAGAATTTAAACAAAAAAGGTGGGTAAAGAGTTTGATGATAATAAGTATAAATGTTCATTTTAAGAAATAATGGTGTCAGTTTTCCAACTAGCGGTAATGGTTCATCATAACATAAACAATTTGGTTAGAAATATGATTTTCATTATCTTATGGATATTCATCAAGCATGTTCTTTTTTTATCAAATTGTCAACCTTACATGTTTGGCATTTTACTTTTAAAATAAAGTGGAGTGAAGTGAAATAAAAAGAGGGAATAAAATATGAGTGTGTTATGAAGGTATTTTATTTTTAGTTATTTGGGATGGAATATTTTTGACTCTTTGTATGAGGAAATGGAGTTTTTTGGTTTTTTAGTGAATAAAGGTAGTTGATTTTTTACTTTTTTTGAAAAAGAACAAGAAAGTTTTGAATCAAAATGTTTTTGATTTGATGCTTAACGTGACTTGACTTTACTTGACAAGTAAAATTATCAAACAGGGTAGCCAACTCCTATAGGGGTTTTACCCAAAAAAAGAAAAAAAAAATTCCTCTAGGGGTAATATTTTGGGAAATTTAATAAAATGCAAAGGAGTTGATGATTTTGAGTAACTTAAACCTTTAATAGGTGGGCCCTCCTATGAAGTTCTACTCTTTCAACTCAATATTTCTCTCTGTGAAAGGCTCATAGAGGATCCGGATTCTGTCAAGCAGCACACACCAAATGATGATGGAGAGAAGGTGTTCATTGAGAAGTTTGTCTTCTAATATTAATCCAAGAAGTTCGCTCTTACCATGTGAGGCTGAGGTTTTTTTTTTTTTTAACCATCCAAGATGGTTGGACTTTTGAGAGACCAAACTGATGCAAGAGTGAACCCCAACACATGCTGGAGAAAAGAGTATGGCACATGCAGGGGGAGAGGATCTTCTGCACACAAATAGAAGAGTACCCACCGATAATGAACACTGAACAATTGGGTGAAATCATACTCCCAACGAGGGCCATCCCTATATTCTTGAATTGGAACTTCAGACGGCATAGCCATCAATTTCCACTACCACGAGTAGCGCCATGCATGTGCCTAGGGGAAAAATGGAAATAACTTTAACTAAAATTAGTTAAATTTTGGCCTTTTTTTTTTGTTTTTAACCCCAACACAGTAGCATGCTACTCTAAAAAAAAAAAAAAAAAAGATCTATAATTTGTTTCCCTGCCGACTTTACATTTCACACTAAATTCTTTTAAAAAGTTGAACAAAATGTGGGAAAAGTAGAAAAAGGTAGAGGCAGAATAAAACTACATAAAAATCAAACGCTAACTGTTTCTTATGCAATTTATTTTTTAATTTCTAAATAGCTTCTGTTGTACAGTCTCAGATTTGTTTAGATCAAGAAATTGATTAAGCCCCCCCCCCCCCCTATATAATTTCCACCTGATAGTGGAATACTGTTCAACCAACGGAATGATGACATGTGGGCCGAGCCTGGCACCCACTGTGGAAACCTTGTGCACTCGTTAGAGATTTTTAGCCTGAAACAATCGATCTTCCACTTTTCAAAAGATGGGTTTTTTCTTCTTTTTAGGTGTGGTCGGCTTGTTGCATGACAGCCAACTAGAGAGCGTGCATCTTTAGCATGTTTACTGAGCCAAGTGGCTCCTAGTCTACACCCAACAGAAGCTGATGGGCTATAGTATATACAGTCTCGATAAGTGTGCTTTTTTTCTTCTTTTTTTTTTCCGTTTTATAAGATAAGGCATTCAAAACGACCACACAATACTTGTCTGCTTGAATGAGCACTGCCCGATCTTTTTCGCCTCTATACAGAAATCACTTTCGAGCTGTGAGCGTACACTCTTGAGTGCAGCCGCGCATTTTGGGAAAAGAACCGGCGACAAAAACAAAAGACGGAATAACAACAGCGCAGCTACTCTTATATTCCCCAGTTGCTTCAAAACAGTCAGAAATATCGAAACTGCCGCAGAATTGGTGGTAAAAAAAAAATATTTAAAAGTTACGATTTTACCTTTAATATTGTACAATATCTTACGTCAGTGGGATATCACATAATATAATATCCTATAAATGTAGAATATCTCACAAATTTAAAAAAATTTCACCCTCTTCATTTCTTCTTTTCTACCAAAGAGTATTGCTTTTCGATAAAAAGAGAAAAAAAAAACCCTTGTAAAAACCATTACCACTGAGGTTCATTTTCTTCAATTCTCTCAGGGCTCCCCCTCTTTCTATCTTATCATCTTTCATCTAATATGAAAGGAAGACATCCTTCCAATCGACTCTCCAAAAATGATTTTTCAATGCCTTCAACAATGAGATACAACCCATATACCTCTTGTGATGACTAAAATGGATAAACTCTAAATGATAAAATAATACAATAAGAGTCATAACTCAGAAATCTGCGAGTAGAAACGATGAAGGTAAAATAGAGTTTTAAATTCGTGGTAAATATGTTCTCTAAGTTTGGGAGAAAAAGGAAAATTGTGTGATATCTTATGATTGTAGGATATCACATGGTTCAATATCCTACAAATCTATGATATCACACTATGAGATATCCTACAATCCTAGGATATACAAGCTTAAGGGTAAAATCATCGTGCTTAGAGCGTCTTATATTGTAAGAATAGCTCTGTGAGAAATATATGTTTAAATAATTTTGGGACAGTTCTCATGTGTAAGGACAGCCGTGCGGTCATTATCCCGAAGAAAAATGTTGAAGGGTCAAACGAAGAAGACCCTAGCAGTAAGAGATGCCAGTTCTTATCTACTTGTCCCAGGTTTAAACCCGAGCAAACACCTTTCCTCACCCGAGCCTGTGATACCTCACCAGAGATCTACTTCCCTCACCAAGGGCCCCCCCACCTCAACCAAAGTTTACTCCTCTCTCTAGAGGGCTAAGGGCCCAGCCCCCCCTCCTTAAGCTGGGATAACAAACAAAAAAAAAAAGTTCCAAGTAATAAAGCGCTCTTCTACAAGAGGGCTTGAAGAGGAAAAATGCATAATGCTAGAGCTAGTAAAGAGATGGAAGCACAATGCAGGAAGCCCATGCATATGCCACCACAGTGAACGTGTGAGGTCAAGTGATAATACTGATGTCTCATTAGGTTCCCAAGACGTACATCTTATTTGCGTTCTGATGGTTCCCACCTTTTAACACCCATTTCTTTTTGTTTCTGACCCATTTTTTTTTAATGTCTTTTTTCTTCTAATCTTCTGATGGTTCCCACCTTTAACACCCATATCCTTTTCTTTCGTTTTTTTTGTTTCTGACCTACAAAATGAGGATTTTAGAGCAGGATAATTCAGTCCGGCACTTTTCTTGGACTCGGATCATGCACACAAGTTCCAAATTGACTAGTACATGTAAACTGTAAAGGCAATTGGCATTCTCCATCTCAGTCAACTAGCCATCATGAACCCTGGAATAAATTACAGAAAAATGTTACATCATACCCCAAGGAAAAATGCTGTACAAAGGATGGTCAAGTGACATTCTCAATCAATCAGCTCCGGCAAGAAAATGCAGCTTTAGCTCCTGCAACCTATTCTGCTGTCCAGGGAAGATATAACCACCTGTTGGTCAAATGGAAAAAAAAGAAAAAATAGCAACACAAGATGGTCCACAACTTTTTAATCCAGAAAGGTGCCATTGTTCAGAAATGCAGGCCACTCTTATCAATACAACTGGATGATGATTCTTATCATTTATCAAGAGGATGAGAAACGGACAGTTCCACATTCCTCGGGAACAAAAAAATGTTATCAAGGCATCAAAACCAAATATCAACAATAGACATAGGCACTAAAATAAAACCAAGGATAACTTTTGAGTCCATGCATGTACTTACAATGCCTTAAAAATCATAAACAAGGCACAAAACAATGTGGAACAGTCATGCATTGTATTCCTCACACATCTAGAAGGATTTGATATCTCGGGCCATAAAAAAACTCTCATTTTTCACGAGACTTGCATTTTCTTTTCTTTTGTAAACATCAACATAAAGAGAGTGGGTACATCAAAAAAGGGTCTATAACAGATTTCTGCATTGGTCTTCGCAATAAGCTATTATGTATTCCCTCCTCAAAGCAGTCACATTGTCCATCATAGAATAAAAATAGAAAAAGAAAAACTAGAAAGTGCTAGCCATCTTTTTTTCCTCAACCTAATAATGACTGTTTTCATACACTAGAATGGATCTGAGCCACCTTCGATTGGCTACAGCCTAAAAGCCATACTAGTGGACAACCCTTAATCCTGGATTCCTGAAGAAAGAAAATGAATGATTAAAGCCAACAAAACCCTTGTGTCAGTTACACACCCACTCCCCATGGAGGTACAGAGTCATGCTCTCGTCAACTCCCCTGATAAGTTTAAGTTGCTCATGCCAGCCAGTGTGGCAGTCAACCCAAAAAGAATGGATGGTTAAATAGAATGCCGGTTCTATTAATAGTCCACATGAACATTTCGGATCTTGGGACGTGTACAAAATCTAAAATATCAGGAGAAGAAACAACCAACATCATGGTTTTTTCTCCACAAGGCAGTAGAGCGGTGCACTAATGCAAGAAATGAGTTTCAGATCTCCCCATCTCACATCCCACATAAGAAAATTTTCCAGAATGTGGTTCCAAAGCTTCATGTATAACAATCTCCATTGGCACGTGAGGGCACTCATGCAACTATTCCAAGCATGTGTGGAAATGAGACTGTGAAATGATCTGCAAAATACCTCAGCAAGCAGACAGAACTTTCAATTTTCCTTCCATCAAGTACCATTGACCAAATAATAAAAGTCTGATAACTCCTTCCGGCTTCAGATTGTCCGCAGCACAAACAGAACTGCAGAGATTAAGTACAATGGTTAGGGTTCTGCGATGGACATATACCTATGTGTATGGGTGCTTTAAAATATATATAAAAAAAACCAGAAAGACGATAACAGGTAGAACTCAATGAACCAATCTGAACACATTTAAGGGAAACATGGATAACAAATGTTTTATTTCACACCCTAGTGTAGTATTATTAGTAGAACCCTATAGATGAAGTATGTGGCTATGGAACTTGATGATTTCAGACCGTTAAGTGGTTACGGGCTTACGGCTGCAATTGGTACCTAAATATTTCAGGAACAACGATTACTTTTATCCATAAAACTCTAAAGCACACAATAGAACAAATAGAGGCTGTTCACTTCTCCACTTCTGTTACTTAGAAGAGTTCTTGCATAATCATCATTGATCCGTTGCATCTAATTAGTTAGGAAAACTTCAAAGAACCTCTTTTAATCTCTACTATAGATTTGAGTCAGTAGAAAACAAACTTCAATTGGCATTAGAGCAGTAACATCACATAGATCAGCAAGAGAAGTCACTTGTTGGAGGGTAGCGTACTGGAAGTGCTTTGCCGGAAATGTTATCATAAGATGGTAGTTTTTCCGTTAAGCAACATGGCTTAACCTCCAGTAGGTTATTTTGGAAGGGGGTTCCTTGTGCACATTTTGATGGGCATTTGGTCTTTGCAAGCCTCCGTGATGATTAGCAGATGTGGAAGAAGTTGGGGGTTTAGCTAAGAGCATCTTCCTGACTGTGGCAGTGATCTCTAGCTTCCAGTCTTCCCATCCTAGCATAATTAAGATCACCAATTAAGCTCCCATAAAAACTAAAGACAACGACCCAATCATTGGTTCATTCCATTCCATCATATCCCTCTTAATTGCTATCTTTATTTGAAGCATAAGTTTATATTTTAATCTACTTATATTGGAAACTATACGATTCTCCAAACAACAATTACCGTCACATCTTCAGAATTTTCTGATTCCATCAAAGATGATGTATTTCTTTACGATATCCAACATGAAAAACCCTACAAATAAACACCATATCTTTAAACTAGTATAACCCAAATGGGTTCGCTCTAAAATATGAATTCCCATAGCTTCAAGAAAGTAGAAACCAACAAAGCCAAAGAAATTCTATCATAGTTTGAGCAAGAGCTTGATATTTGATATTCAGTTTCAGCAGAGGACCAAAAGACCATAGGCTATTCTTCCTCTTTCAGGAGATACGTCAAGAGACTTATGCAATAGCCAGTGGTCAAACAGCAGTCATTGATATCCCAGTACAGCCAGAATCTGATATGCAAAACGAGTGAACTGGTGGAGAAGAGAATTGAGCCTTTGGTATTGTTTCATGAAGATCAAAAGGCTTACATAAGTCGGCTGTCCAATGAACAGCAGTGGGAGCATAACAATAATCATAAATCTTACAGTGATTCTCTCTCTAAAAATTTCTTATCTCCAAATTTAAATCCAAACACAATCCAGACTCTATCTACACATTTCTCTCCAAATCTTTCCCTCACATGATCTGCACTCTATCTACAAGAGCTCTCTCCATTTTTTCCACACAGTTTCTTCTTTGTAAACAATCTACACTTGAAGCGATAGTTAATCTTTAAAATGTTAAAAGTCCCACAGATAAATTTGGATGGATTGGATGTAAGGGTGACGCAATGTAGCTACATGGTTGATGGGGTCCCACCACCCATGTAGATAGTTAAATTAAATGGTCCCATGTAAATAACATATGATGGGTATGATCTTGTATATATTAGGTCTTCAATAGAAAAGTAGGATCTTTACCTAGTACTTGGATGCATGCATCAGATCTAGTGGGTGTGGGTTCCATGTGATAGGCTTAGGATGGGTAGAATCATTCATCTAGTATAACTAGGTGTGGATCTCATGCGGATATGTATGATGGGTGCAAACTCGGTTCCTTCATCTAGAGGGTCCAACATAAATTAGCCCTATGTATGAACCCATGTGCATGGGGATGATGGGTGTGAAATTGGATCCTTCATCTAGCGGGTCCGACATATATTAGGAGATGGATGTATGTAAACAATTCAAAAGCAATACTAAGTATAAACCAAACTAAGAGATTTTTTAAGATGTAGCCATGGTGGAAGTAAATAGTTACATAGCACGTAAAGTGGCTTACTGTGTATTGCAAATGTAATGTTAAGCCTAGTAATAGTGATATAGACCAAGCTACCAATAACTTGACTCTAACAAGTTGGATCTAAAAGAACATTACCACTACAGATTCTCAACTCTGTGTTCAGTTCGAACTGAGTATTTGGTAGTCATATCATCAGTAAACCAGCCCAAGAGAGAGCATCATGGATATAGGAAAGAAGATAGTCAACCCCAATGTAGTTGGGACAAGGCTTTGATGATGATGATGATGATGATCCTTTGGGTGATGATGCAACCTTGATTCCTAGAAAGAGGTGAAGAATACCAAGGTCGTTCATATCAAATTGCGCAGGAAGAAATTTTTCAGTGTATAGATACCACCATGATCATCACCTATAATGATCAATAAACTACACCCCAAGATCAATGAAAATAAAACAAGGCAAGGACATGAGCACTCTAATGATAACTAATGCAGCAAACGGATTCACTAAAGCATGCAAACCAAGCATGAGAAGCTTGTTTCAAGCCATAAAGGGCATGGTGAAGCTAACAAGCTTTTCAAAGAAGATGAGAAGGCCCCACAGGAGATCTCATAAATTTTCTTCAAATATAAGAACGCATTTTTAACATCTAGCTGATATAATGGCCACATTTGAATAGCTCAAATTGCAACAAGGGTCCCAATAGAAGTCGCCCTAGCAACTAGAGCGAATGCTTTTTCACAATCAATGTCATTTTCTTGCAACCAGATGGGCTTCATATTGCCCAATTGAGCTACCCTTGCAAGTTTTCCAGCCATAGCGTGTTGCAAATGAGTTTAGAAAAAAGTTTCCTTGTAGGATTGAGGTTCAAAATAAGAGTGTATGGATGCCAAGAAGGAACCAGGCTTTAGAGGAAAAGGATAGTTTCCGAAACAAAACCATAGTGTTACCCAATTAATTGGTACAGAGAGAATATTGATAAGAATAACAGTGCCCAGATCAGAAGACTCGAATAGTGTCAACAGGTTGCTACACATTAATAACTGATTCCTTTGCTTGTCTGGGGTAGCAGGAGAACCAGAGGTATTGGATGGAAAAAAATAGAAAATTAAACAATTAGAACAAATGATGATTCTTAAAGAGAACTGGAAGAAGCAAGTAATGAGAATTGAGAAAAATGGAATACACTGCAAAAATGAGACATGTCAAGAAATTCAAGGTGAATATCCTTAGGATGGTAGCACCAATAACCTTTTTGCTCAAATCCATAGCCGAGGACAACACAAATTGCAAAACGGAAGGAATAACTCGGTTTTTCCATAAGAAGGTAATGAAACAAAGTGAAACTGCTGGTTGTTGCTCCGTCTAGAAGGCAGAAATGTTAGCTTTGAAGATTGGTCTTCACGAAGCTCGACATCTTACCTTCAGCATATTAAGGTGGTAGGAGATTCGGTTTGTGCTATTCGGAGGGCGTCAGATCTTTGCAAGTGCCTCTAGAGTTTGGCAGATGTGCTAATGCATTGTCCTTCACCCATGTTAAGGAGTGTGCTAATGCATTGGCCGACTAGTTGGCTTAGGAGAGAGTCATGTGAATGTGACAAAGTTTGATTTTCTTTTATATTTATTCCTTGATGTGTGCTTATGCTTTGTCTTCTGTGTGCCCTCATTTGTGCTATGGGCTTTTGTTTCTTTGTTCAAAGCATTTCAGTATTTTTCTCCAGTTCTGAAGCCTTTTCAATTAAGGTTACCATTAAAAAAGCAAGTGGAACCAGACACGAAGATCCACATAGTAGGGTTTTGCCTGAGAATTTCTCAAAGGGTGGGAGACCAAAAGGTATAGAGAAAAGGGTATGGTTTATAGGGTAGATTCTTTTCAAAGGACAATTGGAAAAGATGAACAATCAGAAATATCATCTGAAAACTTACCTTACCCAACCCAACAGAACAAATTAACTGTTACAAACATTCAGAATAAATATATCATAGCATAGAACACCAAAGACAAAAGACAGATTTAGAAGAAATGACACATGCTGCTGATAGGATGGAGAGAGGTAAGTCCAATTGTTTTGAACAGTACAAGCCTCCTAATCTACACCATATCCCAATCTGCCCATGGTGCAGAGAGATCCTCGACAAAACAGTAGGTAGCAGTAAATGATACTTGACATCCATTAGCAGTCAACTGGCTAATCGAAAGCAGATTCAACAAATGTTTTAGCACATAAAACACAAAGGAAAGACGATGTAAATCAGATGTAACTGTACCAATTTTGTTAGCCATCAAGGGTGACCATCAGCTGTTTGCATAGTAATAGGTGTGGATGGATTTGTTTAAGTTGATTGGAAAGGACCTGTCAAAAGTCATGACAAGAAGCAGCAGCATCAAAAGTCCAAGGGTAAAGGAGATTTTACATTTCATATTTGCATCAGCAGTTGGAGTAGAGTGGAAAGAAATGAAAAAATGTGTTGTATCCCATTTATCTACAAGATGCTGAATTTGAGAAATGGGAACAAAGGCAGGTTGTGCTTGTACAACATCAGTCAAAAGAGCTACAGTATTGGCATGTTGATTACCAGGATTGCACAGGCTGACTTCTTGAGTCTTGGGATGGATGGGACACTCCCGTTGCTAGTGGTCCAACTATTTGCAGTAACTGCAGATAGTAGTAGAAGAGGGTCCATGGCACCTTTGAACAGCCACTAAGCCAGAGGAAGGACAACTTGTGATGCTGCTAACCAACACAAGCAGGTCAATAGTTGTTGTTGTTGTCGTCGTCGTTGTTTTAACTATGAACTTTGAGCCTATTATTCAGTAAGAAGTTCAGAAAACAATCGTGGGAAGAGACAGAATAGTCTGTGAATATGGTCAAAATCGGAGAGCCAAGAGAAACTGCACCAGCGTGATTTCTTGTGTGTACATGTTAATCCTAGCATTCACAATGCAGAGAAATTGGGGTTCGTAAGTGCCAGTGGATCCCACAATCTAGTTATTCAGACATAGAAGTCAGGGGTATTGTCATTCCCTAATTCAGTATTTTGATTTCCTAATTCCTATTCAATCAGATATCTCCTAGCCAAGTTTGCTTAGATATGCAACCTAGAAAGCTATCCTAAGTGTCCTATAGTTGTTTAAACCAATGGTTGGATCTACTGTAATTGCTATCCAAAAACTTATTTTTCAAATATATATCTCTTACTTTTCATATTTGGGATCTGTTTCATTGGACATTCAATTTGTCCAATAATGCAGTTCCACAGTTTTAAGTTTTAGACCCTTCTAATGATTCCACAAAAGATGAGACCAATAAGCACAATTAGTTCCATTCAATTGAACCATTAGAATTTTTTTTCTTGTCTACCATATTGTTATCAATAAACAAAAGGCTGGACTAAAGTATAATATTTCAACTTCAAGTAAAAGGCAACACAACTGAACCTTCTGAACGACCTGCCTAAGTAACTTAAGATTGCAAAAGCTGCTTCCAAAACTCTCCCTAATTCTAGATCAGATTCAGAAACCAAAAAGGAAAAAAACACAAAGGAAGAGAAAAAAAGACAAGGTAAGTACCATGGTCCACAAGCCAATTGCAAGAGCGTAAACAGGAAATCCATATGGTTGGACTGCTGTGATGAAAACTGCAACAGAGATATATCTGGAAATATCCGGCAAAAGAAAGAAAAAAAAAACGTGCAGGGCAAATCTAGGGGGAAAAAGAGCCGATACCTAGATCTAATGGGCAGTTAGAAGTTTGGAGGCCGCTTCCTGAAAGATCAACAGTAGTGGGTCCCACCAGTCGATTCCTAGGATAATGATCCACAATGCAAAATTCACAACTAATTTAGGTGTAACCCCAACTATGGGGGCCCACTTGGAAGGACGGAAATCATGGATGGAGCAGGGATAGCAAGATCTAATTGATAGCTATGGTTGGAAAAAAATAAGTCCCCTCACATCATACTAACTCCTCCTGACCCCAAGGGTGGAGTACAGTGACTAGTGAGGGGAGATCCGGTGGATGAATCATAGGTGGACAGGGCGGACTGAAAATAGAAGGTTCACCATAGATCATAATTCTTGATAAATGATGCTGATATTTTGTTAAAATTTTCATAATACAATCATTTTCCAGCATTCCTATTATTAGTTTCTCATGTATAATCAATTTGGTGAACTAATTACAAGGTTCAATTACAAAGAATGTATTCCATGAAGTCGTTTAAATTTTTCCCCTGCGACCACAGGCCCAGACAATACATTTCAAAACCTTGTGAAACCTAGCCCACAAATAAAGAAAAACTTAAAAATTATAAGTTAGAAATAACTAGTCCAACTAAACTTCAACTAAAGAATCAACCTTTTCATTTCAAAAAAGTAAAAAGAATGAACCTTCTAAACTGTGGAATATTATTAGTACCCAAAATACCTCCCAAAAAACAAACTTTGGAACTCCGTATTGCCATCTCAATTCTGACCAAAATCACACAAGGGCACTTGGAAGCGTAATTGCATAATTTTTTAAACATAACCAACTTCACGTGCTAGGATATCTCACACTCAAATATAACCTTCAATAAAAGAAACAAAAATCAGTCCGCATATCTTGGTTGTCAAAGTGAGACCATGCAAATCCTCTTCAAAAAGTGCTCATTTATCCCTTCTCCACCAGATTACTTGGTTTCTTACAATGAGAATATAACATAGATTTTTTATTGGTAGATATCGTGCCATAGAAGAAAACGAAATTGCACACTCTGTTGGTATGACTACATGCACAAAAATATGTATGGCTGCATAGGTGATAATGATTCAAGCAAAACTCTTGCAGCAATATTATTTAACTTTAAAGGCCTTACCAACTCGCAACATAATTTACAAATTTCACTTAATTCTACAAAGTTCATTGCATGCGTGAAAAAGAAACCATCGACATACATAAACAGTTCTTTTTATTTTTAGATCAGCAAAAAAAAAAAAAAGTATAGAACACCTTACCTATCAAGCAAAGGACAAGGACGGCCCAAAATGTGATCTGGACAGGACGACAATATTTAATTTTATATTGAGACCTCTGAAGCTGTCTTTGAAATGCTCCCAACCATCCATCAAGCTGCTTATTATAAGATTCATCACAACTATCAAGACAGTTCTTACTTCTCTCATAGCAAGCATCAATGCCCTTCAAACAAAAACCAAAACAAAACAAAAGAATTACCAATATCAGAATACTAGAAAATATGAAATAATCAAGAAGTGATTTGAAACTTGGTTTATTTTTTAAAAAAGGTAAAAAGAAACAGGACATAAAATTCATGGTTTTTTATTCAGCTGAGACACTTAAATATAGCTGGAAACCATAAAATATTTAATTAGTTTGTGAGTCTCATACAAAACTCACTGACATTTGCATATAAGGTGTCATAACATGAATGTTTGTCCAGAATGAACAGATAACTAAATGTATACACACAATCAATACAAGAAACTGTAACGTTTTTCTTTCTTTCTTAGCCAATTTTACTTGTGGGAAGAAAGGAATGCATTTTGAAGAAAATTGGACCATACATTGATTTTACCATAAAAAAAAAACAGGCATTAGAGGTTGCATTTTATGAGAGAAAGCTGCTAATACAAATTCTGAGTGAACCAACTCAAAAAACCCAGAGTCCACTAATCAAAACTAAAAGAATATAAAAGGAAAGAAAGAAAGAAAGAAGCAGGAAGTAAATCCCAAAATATTCCAAATTTACCAAGTAGAGCCCAAATCTGAACTCACCCAAAAGAAGGGTAAAATCAGATCATGGTAGAAGTGGATTGATACATGTCAAGACTCTAAAGTCAGATACAGACGACTGCTTCAAATTGCTTACTAAACCCACAGGCTATAGAGACAGCAGTGTCAAAGATTCCATGTTTTGGATAAACAAATCTGCAAAATAGGATTTTCAGTTGTTTTGACAAAAAATGCATTTCATCCTCATTCACAGATTTAAACAAACCAGCACTATCTAGTGAATGTGGCCCTACAGGAGCTGATAGTTTCCTTCCCAAAAGTTACTTTTTTATTTCCCAACTTGAAAATACATAATAAATATACCTAGCTAAGAAGAATACACAAGAGGAAAATACCTTATGCACATCAAATCTGATAATTGCCATATTTCTCAATTTGTCTGAAATGTTTTAGTTTTTTTTTCTTGGTGAGGAAACATAAAATCCAGAAAATCATAGCTGATACCAACAGGTGGGAATCACATGTTAAATTGGTTTAGCAGATGGCTAAGACAAACCCCAGTACTTTGATTCAAAATAGAATTAAATTTCTCACCCGACTCAACTGATGAGATTGCAACGGTTCAGTATCGGCCACCTGATGCCGATCCCCACCCTTCCATTTCCTAAAGCCGTTCATTGGCCAGTTCTTCGGCCATTTTGGCTTGGATTTCAATTCCATAGTCCTCAGCAAACTAGAGAAGCTGAGAATCCTTGGTGGGGGTCGTCTGAGGTCCTCATCATCAGCAACCGCAATCTTCCAAGTACCAATATCGGCGGCGCTCGCTATTCTCCTATGCCCATGCAACCTCTCCTCTGCCATCTCCAGCGGACCAAACTCAACCAAATTTCCCGAATTCTTCATACTCTCAAGCACTTTTCCTCCATGCATCTCCATCAAATTCCCATCTCCTCCATCCTTGCCAGAGGCGCTCGGACCCATATCATCTAAATCCGCCGTGGTGCCCACAAGAAACAATGCAAGCTCGTCTCTTTCGCCTTCATCCAATCGCACCCATGGCAGGGTCGTCTTCCCTTCATCCATGACCGAATCCCGCAACGAACTTTCGACATTCGAGGTCTGATTCTCAATGGCAACGACGAATTGGCGGTGCCTGGTTACGGCATCATCCACCAAGCAATTGTCGTAGCTCGATCTGACCGCACGTTCGAATTCCTCGAGCTTCACCGACAGGCCAAAAGAGATCAATTCAAACATACAGAAACCAAAACCCTAGAAAAGGACAAAAGAGGGGGATAACAAAGATTAAAATTTAAAAAGACCACCTGCCATTTAGCAGTGCCGAGAGCGGTATGCAGATCCCGACGAAGCTCTTCCCTGACCGTATCGGACTCTATATCGTTTTTCCCTGCATGGATCCATCTTCGGTACGCCGATTCCATTCTAAAATGACAAAAACAACAAGAGAAACCCTAAAAAAAAACCGAATTTCAAGAACACCCAATCAATACGAAACCCTAAATATAAAAAATCATACCATTGATAGAGACCAAACGGAAAAGGAAAAAAAAACAAAAACCTAACAACATAAAAATCAAAGTGAGAGAGAGAGAGATTTTGAACCTATCTGCAGATTCCTGAACTTCTTCCGCGGCGGAAAAAAATGGATCTTTCTCCCATCGATCGAAGTTGGAAGTCATTATTTGAAAAAACCCTAAAAACGAAAGATTACAGGAAGGAGAGGTGAGACCAGAGAGGAAAGGAGATGCTTTTTAGCTTTTTCTTATTCCGAACAAGACACGAACGGCTCCGACGACACAGAGAGAGTGTGTGTGTGTGTGTGTGTGAAATTTCGTTTGTTTGGGGGATCGATATTGTAGGCGAGGTTAGGTTCAGTAGTTAGTTAACTCATAAATAGATGCGTGCCGTGTTCCGATTTGCATGACCTCCAAAAATATGATGGATCTGGCCCTCCACAGTCAATAGTCAAAAAAAGGCTTATATGCATGAAATTTGGAGGAGGACAAGACAACTTGATGAAATTGAAAGAGTGGGCTAGGCCTAGAAGTGGGGAATGATGGGCCAAGTCAACTACGGTCTATTAGTTTATTAAATGGCCAAGCCACCTTTCCCTAGATTCAAACCATGGTATAAAATATCGGCCGATACCGGTTCATATCGGCCGATATGAACCGGTATCGGCCCATACCGGTCCGATATTTTGGTGAGATATCGGTCTCGGTATCGCAGACCAAAATATCCCCAAAATATCGGTCCATCTCAACCGATATTTTCCGGTTTAATCGATATATCGGCCGATATATCGGTCAATCTCGGTCAAAATATCGGCTGAGATGGAATAATGGTAAAAAAATCCTAAAAATTTCACTTTTTTCCTCATTCTTCCCCCACATTCTTCCTCTCCCCTCATCTCCTTGGAACAACCCTTCCTCCTTAGCTCATTCTCTTGCATATTTCCAATACTATTTCTTGAAGAATTCATTCTATTTTGGTAAGAAAATCAACATACTCCCTTATTTTAGCTATTATGTATTTTTTAACAATCCATACCGAATAGATGATGATGATGATGATATCGAGCTTGGGCGACAGTCCACTTGGAATTAGGCTGTCATGCTCATCAATTTCTCTCTCTAGTCTCCCTTAATTTCAAGCAAACAATAAACCTTTTGATGTCCAAGTGCCTTTTGATTTATTCATCTCACTATCATGTTTCAGATTTTAATATTTTATCTTCATGGTCTTGGATTTCACAACTTATTTGATGATTGACTTAGTATCAAATAATACTTGATATGTTATCTTTATTTTGTTATATTTTACATTAATAAATTGATCTTGAGCCAAAATAATAGTTACATTATATAAAATACTGGAGAAGACAGCGAGTCAACGACATAGACAGGACTCATGACTTATAGTGACCGATATTTTGATTTATTGTTATTACTAAAGGGAAAAAATATTGTTTTCCAGCATTTTCTAATATTCTGGATTTTTTGGATATTTTTGTGAATTTTTTTGGATTAAAATAAAATTTCACACCGCGATGACCGCGACGGACCGATAACCGCGACCGATACCGATATGATATCGGTTTTTTGCCCCGGCCGATACCGCGACCGATACCGCGATTTTGAACCATGATTCAAACCCAAAAGTGGCTTTAATAGACAATAGATACAGCACAAACAGGAGTCAAAAAGAGTAAACCCGCCCCTCAAACCCACAAATCAATCTAAAACACTTACATTTACCACAAATCAACCTGAACTAGTTGCATTAAGGTTTAAACCTAGCAATTTGAAGATTTGAACTACTGTTTTTTTTTTTTTCTTTCCACTTTGATACTAATTTAAACATCTACTGATGCACTCTACCCACGTCCCTAGCTATCAACATTATAGTAGGAGATCCAATCCTAGTCATTTATGTTGAGGGAAGTGCCCCACCAATCACCACTGAGCTAGCAATGGAGTGATGGTTTTAATATATTCAAAAGCCTAACTTCCGGACAAAGTTTAAACGGTATGGCCATATCATCGACAAAGCCAAAGCTATTTCAAAAATGTTTAGCTCGTGAAGTTTTACACATGTACTCGGACCCATAACTTAAGGTGACTAATATTTTTGATTTATTGTTGTTACTAATGAAAAAAAATATATTATTTTCCAGCATTTTCTAATATTTTGAATTTTTTTGATATTTTTGTGAATTTTTTTGGATTAAAAAAAAATTATATCGCCACAACCACAATGGACCAATAATCGCGACCTCTACCGATATCATATCGGTTTTTTGGCTCGGCTTATACCGCGACTGAAACCTCAATTTTAAACCATGGAAGTGGGGCAATCGCGTGATTTAGATGTGGAGCAATTGTTTATTAGTTGTAGAAAAGGAGAGGTCAAGACACATTGAAATCTAAGGCAATTTCAAAATTGACTTGGGGCAGCCACCCCAGGTCACCTCTATGTGGGTCCGCCACTAGGTCCAATCTATATCTCCAGCGGGCATCCTTCACCATTAACCTTTATAATTATCCTTCATTAATTAGAACCCATTTTACCATAAATTATAAGAAATTTAATTTCTTGTAAGCAAATAAGCCCAAAGAGAATATACTTTATTAGGAAATCTGGTTCTCTTGAAAGGTAGCATATGAAGTGCGTGGTTTAATTCATCACAGAGCACATTCTCCATCCATAAAGTTAATAAATGGCATCTGATCAGGAACCAAATCTATATGAAAAGGACAATGGGATTCCACTTCCACTGAGATTTTGGGCTCCTCTGTGTGACTTCTGTTGGGGCAAGCTTTCGCTTTTCCATGGCATAGAAAATCGTTCTCCTCTCCTTCTTTTTGTCGTATATATTTTTGCAGCATCACAAAAAATTAGTTGTTTTTTCAACTTTTCCTTGAGAAATCCATGTCATGCTAAAATAGATAATTGTAGAATGAAAAGTGATGATTTTTCTGTGAGAATATGTTACACAAATGTGCCTATATTTTTTTAACAAAGAAAGAGCCGCGCCACAAATGTGTGCCTACGTAACAAGAGGATTTTATACTACGTAGATTTCAGTTTTCTTAGGAGAAAGGAGTCTGTGATCCTATCCCTCCTATATGAAATCAGAATTTTCTTTACAGCTTTCATAGGAGATAGGAGTCTTGTGATCATATCCCTCCTATATGAAATCAAGATTTTCTTTATTGAGAAAAGTCAATTCATAATTTATTTATTTTTTGCACAGAAAACAAAATATCACCAGATATCCAAAGAGTAGGTTGTATAAAAGATCGGAACAATTTTCCTCTTTATTAAAGAATCCACTTATTACTTATAAACATATCATAAGATAAGCCAGTTGACCACACACTATTTTGAATTGCAAGATGAGGTAAACTGGCACCACATTGAAGTCTTATTCGTGAGTTCAAGACCCATACACAGGCGACTACTTTGATTAAACTCGGTCTAGCCACTCTTGCCAACAGCTTTGAATCTCCATGTCCATGCACCACCATTATGATTATATATGGATTGGCCATTTCCTTATAAACAGCATTGAATTTTCAAGTCCACAGAAAAGCATTGAACATGTAACATTTATTTCTATAAAAATTTAGATGTTATGAATATGAGAGGAACAATCTTATATTTCATTCCACCCCTTCTGAGGCCCTAAGCCAGTAGGTTTGATTAAAAGAAGCTGCACCATCCGGAATGCTCTCCATCACCCATTCATGTCCCCTTGGATAGTAAATCCCAGTCCTTGGATGAGGGACCCATGATGCCAAATC
Organism: Persea americana; assembly: GCA_029852735.1. Lineage (NCBI taxonomy): Eukaryota > Viridiplantae > Streptophyta > Magnoliopsida > Laurales > Lauraceae > Persea > Persea americana. Next base: position 94,009,957 of record CM056811.1, on the reverse strand, counting down.
GATCGTTCGATCCATCTCTTCTCTCGCCTTTTCCTCCAACCGGAGAAGGTTACTGAGATCCCCTTGCCCTCTTTTGGCTTCCCTGCTGCATCAAACAACACACTGATCAGTATTGAGTAGGGTCTCATGTAGGCTTGGGTCAGACCAAACTGGCCCTCATGGCTGGATATGGGCTATGTTAGGCCCGTAGATGCAGGGCCAGGGCCTATTTTTAGTCCTACACAAATGGGCTGGGCCTAGGTCTCAATATGTTTAGACGGTAGACAGTATGTTTAGATCTAGGCTAAACCCATTTGCCATATTTTCATCAGATGGTACATGTGCATATGGATGCCTTAGAGCTAACTATAAAAGATGGAGATAAATTATGTGAAAAAATATATGGGGCTAAACATGGTTCAGGAATCAGGCTAGATTGGCACCTGGACAAACTTCGGGTAGACTTTTAAGATCAGCTGGCTAGGTTCAGGCCTGTGATTTTGTCATCAAAAGTTAAACGCAACTAGGCTTATCTCTAAAAGATCATTAGACAGTCCATGTCCTAAATACTCCCAATGACTTCAGCACAAATCGATCCAAGTGTACAAATAGAGTGCGTGACTTCAAAATCCAATTGTAGCAAAAAAAAGAAGTTCCAGTTTTTTTTTTTTTTTTTTTTCTAATTAGCTGATTACTGGTATGATTTTTATGCCCATAAGCTGCAATGGGCTTAGTTAAAAGGCCCAGTAACTAAATGGACTTGGCCTGGGCCATGGTCTACCTTGCATGAGATCCAGCCTGGCCAATGTGCAAGCCTAAAACAAATTAAAATTTTACTAAAAAATATTCATTAAAACATATAAGTAAAGAGTTTATCAACTCTTAGTGTAATCTAGCACAAATAAAAAAAAATATGTTTCAAGATGAAAAACAAATAAGAAAAACTAAATAAAGGCTATATTTAAATTAGATTTTAAAACTCTGCAACCTCATATATTGAAGGCGTAAGGTGGAAAAGATAGCGCATTTAATCTTTCGATTTAATGTAGACTAGCTTGATAATCCGTGTTAAGCACGGGCATGGCCTTGTATAAAGGTATTTGTTAGTATAGTTGTTAGGTGAAGCGTTAAAAAAAAAAAAAAAAAAAGAATAATTCGTGAGGTCAAATCTCTCAAGTTGCATATTTTTCTAGCTTTTTACTGATGCTCAATACAAAAGGTCAAAATTATAAGTTAAAATTAAATAAAAAACACTCGCCTTTAATATATTCTAATGGATTTTGGAAAAAAATCATCTTAAAAAAGACTAATCGACTTAAATGATGTTTCTCCATTAAAAAACAGAAAGAACGTAAATTTAAAGGTCAATAAAAACAGGAGACGCAATTTCCAGATTAATTTTGTCTCCATTTGGTGTGCCCCATGAGAGAAAGATGTTAGGAAATTGAAAGAAAATGATGGATATGAATGCTAAAATTCTGCTTGCATTTCTTGAATGAAGAATCTCTTGCTCCAGGGATATTTGATCTTTTAAATCTTTATTTATTTACTTTTTGGGATGTAGCCTTGAAAATATTTCCTTGAATTCATTGGCTTTCTGTAATCAAACACTATTTTGTTTGAAACTTTAGACAATTGCTTGAAAATTACTCTGGGGGTAAAATGTCTAATGTCTGCCTAACCATGCACTCCTTGAGCAGTTACAGAGCCCACTTAGTGCCCATGAAAGGCCTACTCTCCATGCCCTGCAACATTCCTACACTCAAATACATCAACTATGTAATCAAAGAATTACCATGTTTTTCTTCTGCAAGAAACAACCTATGTAGAATCTGCCCAGAGAAATATCTGAAGGATATCTAACACTCCCTGAAAGAACTCTACATTTACGGGTGGCTGTCAAATGCAGGGTTCAAAACGTGCTCTATTGAAAAGGATTATATAAATAAAAAAAGTAAGGTGTCCAAACTCTTCAAAGTAATTCCTACAAATCAGCACTAACTACTAATGAAGCTATTGAATAATGCTAAATAGATTCATCATGAAACACCCACAAGAAATTGCAGGAGAAATCTTTATAAATGATCCTATATCCACCCATCCTGACCAATGGCGCCCGAACTATGAACATTTCTCACAATGATCTGGCTGTTTTGCATCACAATATTGCTCTTTACACGATATAATGCCATATCAATCAAGTGAAGAAACATATATTTACCTAAGAAGAAGTAGCTTCGATTTTGCAAGCAAATTTCTTGCCATAATAATCAGTAAGGGCACAAGTGAAAGAAGCGTTAGAACCAGTACTCCTTGGAATTTGGAAAGAGACAAGCTAGTACTTATATGATTTATCTCTCTTCTCTACCTCTTCTTCATGTAAGACTTCATCTCTCTTTCCTCAATTCCCATGGCTCTACCTAGGACCACTATATAAGCGGCACACGCGAAAAGGGTATCATGTTCTCTTGTACTTTCCTCGTCCAAATGTTTACTGAGAAGAAAAAAATGAAAGTCTTAATTAACCTTCTTCTTTTTTGTTTTTTTTTTTTTTTCACCTTTTCTTCTTTTTCTCATGATGCTTTCCAAGTTTCCTTTTCTAGCTCCCCGTTCTGAGGTTCTCAACTTCTCGCCCGACTTTTACCAGAAAAAAAGAAAAAGAAAACGGCGTCTCCCCATTCTGTATTTATTGCTCTAGAGCAAGAATTCAATGCCACTCTGCCACCTAGTTTGGCAACCCAACCTAATCCATCCAAATCACGGGCTATATTGTGGATGGAGGTGGTTAAAATTGTAATACTGTCATCGCATGATAGAGTGATTTCAAATAATGGACCATCACTTACTCAATAACACAATCCTTATATTCGCCCCACTGAGCATTTTTAGAAAAAACAAGCTCAATGATAGAGTTTGGCAAAGTCCTTTTCACAACTTGAACCCTTTTTTTCCATGGATTTGAATACACATGAATTATTAAAGAGGTGGGGTAAAAGATTAAAAGTAGAGTTTTGCAGGAGTTAAACTACTAAGGTGATGGTTGGATATTCATTTCTCATAGCCTTCTCATCTCCCTTTATTATTTTTAAAAGTAGAGACTATTTGATGGTCGTTTTCGGATATTCTCTTTTGCCTTCTTATTTTTATCTAGCTTTAGAAATATTAATCCTAAAATTCATAGGAATTCAATTACTTTAATCAAATGGGCCTTGGTGATATCCATAGGTTTTGCTCACACTACCGAATTTTACTGAGTAGGATGAAGAGTTTCTATTTCAGTAGGGTTTTTCAGGCTACTAATTATCTTATCCTATAACAGTTGTACACAATATTCCACATGAAAGTTGTATTAACTACATGAGGCACACTAACAAGTAATGCCCCATAATTTGAAATCAGTTCTCGATGGTGGTTGCTTACTTGATTGATGTTGCCTAGTTTTAAAATGGACGAGTTGCCACAAACATGTCACTTGTGGTGGGGCTCACTAAAAGGGATCTGGCGTTTGAACTGAAACTGAAGATAATAATTGAATAGTACTCATCAATCTGAAAAGAATGCATGGTGTGATGTGTGAGGCTCTTGTAACATGAATTAGATTCCCATGATTTAAGAAATCTAACTAAGTTCTTTTGGTAAGCTCCATTTCCTATTTTTAGACCATCCAAGTGCCTGTATTCTCTGAAGTCTCAGTCCTGACAGGTTCCATCTAGCCAGGCTTCTTTTTCTAATCGATCAGACCTATCAAAGATTGTTCCATTGTAATAATCTTAACAATGAACTTAACAAGATTTATGGACAATGAAAACAAAATATTACCCCGAAGCATCACAAATGGGGAAATTATCGTCTTGGGAAAATGTTTGGTTATATTTACATTTGTGGTTTTCTCAGGGATTATTGGGAAATGTTGTGGAATTTTTTTTAATTACCAAAGTACAAAAATAAAAATGGATACAAACTAATAATAATTTTTTTCACACAACTTTTATGTCATTGCCATTTTGCTGTGTTTCCTTTCTTTTCTTGCATGATAATTTGAAGTTACAGATATTATGATGGACCCTTGTATCGCTAATAAGAGATTGATGTCTAACGGTATTGTCATAATATGTTGAAAACATTTTCAAGGAATTTTTACCTAACAATTTGTATTAGAGTCATCAACTACTCAATGAAGTAACCCTTGAAATTTTACCGCAGAGCTCCTGATGAAAACTACCAGCTGTATAAAGTTACCAAAGTAACCTTGAGTCGTGATATTGTAACCTGTACGTTCAGAGGCGGACTCAGGACTTTTATTTAGGTGGGGCTATACTTTTGCTAGAATTTTTTTACATCAACGACAATAAAAGAAAAAATGTATTCCATGTAAATAGACGCAAAATATTTAATTATATCAACTTAATATATTTCTTGTTTGAAATGATGACTATTCATTTCTCCAAAATTTACAGTATAAGAGAAGTATACTGAAAACAAAAAAGTCTCACAAAAAATGAGGGCAAACCAATCATCCCTAAACAGAAAAGGTTCACAACCTCCAAAAAATTCAGGCATCCACCCGAAGAAAGAAGTACATATTAACGATTGGACATCAGCTAATATACACTTCTCTCATCGAAAGTCACCTCAACTCCAAAACAAAGTTCTTTACAATTGCCCTCTACGGCTCTTCATGTTTTAAAAGCGTTGCATGATCGTCTCATCATCAATGCTATTGAATATGTCCTTTTTGATATACACAAGCAAACAATCATATGATGATAGCTTGAGATTGGATTCCATAACCCAGGATCTGCGGGAAGATCAGTCAAGTTAACCTCTACACTCCTTTTCTTCGAGGATAATGGCATTTCATCATTCTTTGGAGTCGGAGAAGGTGGATTGGTAGTTGATTGTTTTTTGTCATATTTTTCCATATCTGATTCAAAGATGAGGTCAATTACACCAAAATTCTCACTAACCACCAATAATCACTATTTATAACATAGATTAAAGATGTGATTTTAAACAATTTCTTCTTTTTATAAGGAATCCTACTACTAACACATGATTTGTAAATAAACTTTTAAGCCACAACACCCAAATCGTGAATCCTCAAGAAATGAGCACACAATTTGACGAGCAAACAACAACAGTAATAAATAAACTCTAAAGAAGTAATACACAATATCATGTAAAAATTAGAACCTCGTTATTATTTCCTTAAGCTTCAAACAATTCCTTAATCATATAAATCCAAATGAGAGAACCTATAATTTATAGATGAATATTATCAGCATAATCATAAACATCATATTACAGGCCAAGAAAAAAGTTTCCAAAATGAAAAAAGAGAAGAAGAAATAAGTAGTTAAAGCTTAAACATAGATCAAGACAATTAGATAAGACTTGCTCACAACAATTCTAGACTTGCTCACAACAATTAGATAACTACATTGTTTTCAACATTAGTGCTCAATGGTTGTGCTTGAGTTTATTGGGGCATACTCATAAACCGAAGGCCAGCGAGTTAAATCATTGTCATAGTTTTATCACCATCATTAAAGCCTAGTTCCAACTTCATTGGGATTAGCTACATGAATTCTAACCTGAGATATCATCTACAAAACCAAGCAAGTAAGACTCGTTCACCCATTACCCAACCTTCACATGCTAACAGAGGAAAAATTGTAATATGGCTTGTTGGATTTGGAATGCATTGATACAGTCAGAAAACAACAAAAATCATGGCCACAAACCAAGACTCATAATTGTCTGATCAGTGTGATCATTTGTCAAAGCAACACCTGGAGATTGCCACTCATACAGAGCGCCACATTCATGGATTACAAAAAAAAAAAAAGACTTGATCAAACAATCGTAGGACAAAAAGGAAAAGAAAAAAAAAACCATACAGGACGTCCCCTGTTCATAAATGAACTTGGATAAAACCTTACCTATAACCATTCAATTGTGATACAAACGCACTGCAAAAGTGAATGTTGATAAACGATACATGACATTTATGACTAGAAGAATTATCCAATCTCTTATTTGATCTGAAGCCAATTCAATCTAATAAATTTACCCCCCATTATACACCTGGCAAATTAACCAGGGTGCACAATCAAGACAATCATGGCACCCTTTTCTCTTTGAACTTGAAGAATGATGACTTAAAACAACAGTTCCAGTACACCAAAATCAAAGTTTTTAGGTTTGAGAGATGATCTGGTTTAGCCAGATACACCAAAAAAGTGTGGCAGATCCCCTAGAGATCTCTGCTGTGGGGCTACTATCCTCAAACGGTCAAACGAAACTATTCGATAAATTCCACCCTAAGCAACTGGAGACTTGCCCAAAAATCAATTTGAGTAAAAGGATATTCACTGTTGGACCGAGAGTGCAAATGAGTAGAGGACAAGAATTCGGTGGGAGAAGTAGCTACAGACTTACCACCTGTGACCTGTGGCTCATAGAGGTGGGTGGTTTTGCACTTTTCATTAGGGGTGCACAAAAAATCCGTCAATCCGTCAATCCGATCCGATCCGATCCGATCCGCGGATTTCAATCCGATCCGAAGGCCAACGGATTGGTGGCGGATTGGATATTGTGTAATCCGTTAGCAACGGATCGGTGGCGGATTTCACTCTCAATCCGTGGATTCAATCCGATCCGATCCGTTGTCATTAAATATAAATAAAAAATATATAAGGGGTCTAAATAAAAATTAGGTGTCTAAATTTAAAATAAGGAAAAAAATTTAGAATATATGTCACAGTGTATTTAAGTGATAATAATTTTTTTTGCAATTTGAATTTTGGCTGTGGACACACTGATGAAATTTTCGGAATGATCCAAGAGGATTCCAAAACCCATCAGGTTACTTTCAACGTTCAATTATTTTGCTTATTCTGGTTAGCTTAGTGACAAAAGGTCACCACCACCCTTTGAAAGTCTCTTAACTAGTGTTCTGCTCTTCCACATGCTTACACTTGCATTTTCTTCTCTTTCTGTCTCCCTCATTCCTTCATTTTCCCACTTGAACATTTCTATCTCTTTCAGATCATTTCAAAAGAATATGGCCACCAATCTCATATGGGGTATTATGTACATGTGAGTATTATGTACATTGTGAAACATTTTGATTACATATGCATTCATCTGTCTTGCTTATATCATCTCTCAATTTCTTATTTTATTCATTGCATTGTTGGAGTATGAGTCTTAGAATGGTTGAGAGTAGAGGAAAAATCTGAATTTTTTCATGGGTTTTTTTTTTTTTTTTACATGTAATGTACAGTAACGGATTGAACGGATTAATCCGATCCGATCCGCTCGTCCACGGATCGGATCGGATCGGATTTCAACAGTAACGGATTGGTGACGGATTACAAATCCGTCAATCCGTAGGCAACGGATTGGTGACGGATTTGGCCCAATCCGAACCAATCCGATCCATGTACACCCCTACTTTTCATTGCCTAAGACAATAGACACAATTACACAAAGAACTGAAGAAGTTTATGAGAAGATTAAAAAGCTATGGATGTACTGAAACGATAAACTTCTTGAGTCAACAAATAAAATCGCCAAGCATAAATGTGATCAATTCAACAATCAAATCACCAACCAAAGAACATATTCTTCTCAATCACCCTTTTCTCAATTTTAATAGAACACAAGGCACTAAAATCATCACTTCAAAAGAAAAAAGAAAGCTAAAACATAAGCCCTAATGTGCAAAGAGAGGAAGGAAAAGAAGAGAGGAAACTGCACAACCCTAGCCAAAGAGGGAGAGGGAGAGAGAGGCGACAGAGAGAGGGAGAGAGAGTTACCTGAAGTCCGACGAGAAGCGCGAGAGATCCGTGTTGCAGTCGAAGGAAGAAGGGTTTCGTCAAAAGAGGGAAGAAGGAAGAGGGAAGGTCGAAAGGGATTTGGGTTTTTTTTTTTTTCGTTCTACCTACTTGATATGGGGCGAGGATTTTTTTGATGTGGGGCGTGGGCCAAGGCCCAATAGCATTTGAAGAGGATTTGAAAATTTGACCTAGGGCGACTGCCCTAGGTCATGAAAACGTGGTCCGCCACTGTGTACGTTCGACCTTTTAAAAACTACTAGTGGAGCCCTGCATGTGCAATGCACGTGCACCGAACACGCAGTTTCACTAAGAAAATCTTAAAAAAATAAAATTATTAAAAAATTCAGTAGTAGCTTTAATACATTTAAAAATAAATTTTCAACAGAAAATGAGCGATTGTAAATTGCAATGCCCGTGCAATGTTTAAATACAACTGACACTACTTTTTTCCTATATATTTGAAAACAATAAAACAATAATATAGTGTGAAAAGCGAGATCTCAAAAGCTAATCGAAATGGAATTTATATAACTTTTTGAGGATATAAATCTCATATTTCTAGATATTTTATCATTAATGTGTACAAAGAAATTTAAATTTACTTTTTTTAACCTGTCAGGTCGACTTATTAGTTTCCTGGTAGACTTTACCTGCTAAAGTTGAAGTACAGACGAAAGCATAGTCAAATTAATAACCCACAATTTTATAAAAACTCAAAATAAAAACTAAGAACCAGATGAGCTTACTGTTCTAACCAGTTACCATGAACATTATATGTTCACTACAAAATCAGATTCTATTAAGGAAAAAAATTAATTATATCCTACCTAAGGACATCAGAATAACAAAACTGAGATCGTTTTAGTCTTAACTTACAAAGAAGAATAACATCTCACACCGACCGTCAAGAATAATAAAGTAATCCGGATTGTCCTCAAGCGACAGGGATCAACAATGGTAGAACTATGATATGAACTCTGACGTGTAAGATTTGCATAGCACCAGTTGATCAATATTAGTATTTAACATGTGCTTTGTTTTATTTTATAAGATGGATCATTATAAGGTAAAAAGATTCAATACCTCTCCAAGAGTCAGTATCTTCATTTGCTTGATACAAGTGCTATATTTTAGACCCTGTAATAAAAAGATAATACAAAGTAATCATAGAAGTTCAATTAAATGGAAGCTCACAAATAGAGCTAGATATCCATAGGGAAAAAATATCAAAAAACAAAAAACTACAAATACAAATCTGCTAAAAGAATTGGACTTTCTCTTAAGAAATACATAAGAATGTAACACAGGTATTCTAAATCAACTCTTTTGATATGTTCTGTATAGATGATGGGAGTGCTGATCAAAGTAAAAAAAATTTAAAACAAACAAAGATAAACTGAATTTGTTGCAGCTCAGCATCAAATACTTATTTTAGCTGTTTACACTTAAAACGATCACTTTATTCACTGACTCTGAAGTTAGTAGTAACGCCAGCATAACAAGCAGTTTCCATGAGATTCTCGTTTTCCCTTTAAGGAAAAGCATGATGCTTCATTAAAATATATGAAAAAAAGAAGAAGAAGAAGCTTGCAATGATGAAAGAAATAAATGTGTTAGAAAATTATCAAAGTTTTTCAATTTAAACCTCATGAGTAAGAGTAGTAATAAATTAATATATTTATGCCCTTGAAATGCCCTTTTATAATAAAAAAAATTCACAAAAAGTTGTATATTAAGAAACTAAAAATTGTACAGAACAACAATAATTTTGCGATAGCAATCTATAAGACCTACCACTAAATTGCATTTAAGGAATTATCTTTAGCAATCACTAATATTAGAAGAGAACCAACATTTAGTTGTAGTTATCACATTATCCAACTTGTGATTATTCTTCCAATAGGGGTATAAATCAAGATTAATACAACTAGTATGTCATATTGAAAACTCAATTATTCTAACTATTTAAAATACAAACACATGAAGTAAAAGGAAAATAATATTTAAAATTTTTTTAATGGTAACTTTCATTAAAAGAGAAAAAACACAAAACACGCACAATTTGAAAGCCTGCACTTAAGATTCAAGAAATAAAACAGACATAATTAAAATTATCAGCGCACGAAGGCTATCAATGGGCCTAACTTTGGCCCAAACAGGAATGAGAAAGAAAAAACCAACTCTTCATCATCATTTTCTTAACTCTAGTTGCACCCATTTTTCTTATTATGAAGATTTTATTGCAACATTAAAAAAATTGAAGAAGAAGACACAATCAAATGATAATAATTTCAGTAGACAGTGCTCACTTACATGTATGAAAACTCCCTCCATTCCAAAAGAAGTTAAGAATCTGTTAAAATGTCATGTTCTTCCTTACACAATTACTCACAGAGGAAAAACCCCATACTCACAACATGCCCTGCATTAAAAATCTTGTAGTATCTGAATAGGAAAAACCTCATACTCACAAAATTCCCTGCATTGAAAATCTTGTAGTATCTGAATAAAAAGAATGTTAAAAGAAAATTGAAAAAAGAAGAGGGAAAAAAAACATTTGAGATATTGATTTGAGATAGATTCCAATCTTATCCACATTTTCTTTTTCTTTTCTGCACCACCTTAAAAAAAAAAAAATCGAAAAACAATTATTCGATTTATTGGAATGTATTAAATTTTTTTATTATGTTTAAAATATCAGCATATGCTCATGTGTGCCAAGTTAGGTCTAGATCCACGTTCATTTGGATATAGTAGGGGGGTAGTTAGCAATTTTTCAGATAATTTAGGGGGCTTTTTCGTAATTTTAGATTTTTGAGATTATGGTACCGTTGGGTAGATGTTTTTAATTCCTAAAATTTAGTCTTCTAGTTCAACTTGATTCGGATCTCAAAACCCCAATAAATCCAAGCTTGACCCAAAATCTATTTTAGATAAATTGGAAAATTCCCATAGTGTCCCCATCTTTATCCATCTGATTCACTCATCTCTTTTCTTTCTCTTTCCTTTATCTCATTCATCTTACTATTTTTTTATTGGGCAGGTAATATCATCATCTACTCAATAGAAGAGATTAAAAAAATTATTAGAATTGTGTGTGCCAAGTTAGGTCTAGATCCAGGTTCATTTGGGTATAGTAGGGGGATAATTAGCAATTTTTAAGAGAATTTAGGAGGCTTTTTCGTAATTTTATATTTTTGAGATTATGGTACCGTTGGGCAGATGTTTTTATTTCCTAAACGTTAGTCTTCTAGTTCATCTTGATCTGGATCCTCAAAACCCCTCTAAATCCAAGCCTGACCAAAAACCTATTTTAAACAAATTGGGAAATTCCCATAATGTCCCTATCTTTATCCATCCTATTCACTCTCTCTTATCTCTTTTTTTTATTGGGCAACTGTGTAGTGAATCCATTCTGCATCTTTCTCTCTTTTATAATAGGGTATGGGGGTAATTAGCAATTTTTCAAAGAATTTAGGAGGCTTTTTGGTAATTTTAGATTTTTGAGATTATGGTACCATTTGGTAGATGTTTTTAATTCTTAAACTTTAGTCTTCTAGCTCATCTTGACCCGGATCCTCTAAACCCCTCTAAATCCAAGCCTGACCCAAAATCTATTTTAAATAAATTGGAAAATTCCCACAATGTCCCTATCTTTATCCATCATTTTCACTCTCTCTTATCTCTTTTATTATTGGGCAGGTGTGTAGTGAATCCATTCTGCATCTTTCTCTCTTTTATAATAGGGTATAGATATAGATATGCAGCCCCATCTTTCCTCTACCAAAACATGTTTGATTTAAGTTTGGAACCAAAATGAAGTGCAGTTTGAAAAACGTAGCAAAATAAATTTAACCCTCTCTGTCACTGTTGGTCTGTCTCCATTGTTAAGCTTCACGCCTTACCTCTCATACCTAGGGCTGTCACAGGGCCGGGCCAAGGTAAGCACCTATCCTACCTTTACATGTGCGAGCCCGGCCTAAGCGAGCAAAAGACCTCAACTTTTACAGTGGGCCTATAATTTTTACGCCCTTATCTGACTCTCAAAGGCCAAGGCCGAGCTAGGGTCGGGCCAGGGGCAAAAGAAAAGAAGATTTTTTTTTCTTTAAAGAAAATAAAATTTTCATATGCCACCATTGACTTCCAACTTAATGCCAACCCTTCTACTTTGTCCGGATTAAGGACCAACAATGCAAAGGCAGTTAAGACTTTTGTTGTTTCAGATTTCAAACTACTCTTACACCGGTCAAATATTCTTCCTCCTGTACTCAATGCCGATTCAAAAGCAACTATAGAAACTAAAATTGCTAAAATGTCACGAGCCATTATTGAAATAACTGGATATTTGCTGATTAACTTTCCACCAATTCAATATATTGAAATTTATATATTTATCCCTTAGCTCCTCAAAATAATAATCTAATTCAGATTTTTTTTCTAAAGCAATTGTCTGAGTCATTTGTTCCTCAAATATTAAAAAATCATCTTCAAACTTAGTGACTTTTACTAAATTAACTTTATCCACATCTGACAATGTCATAGTATAGGAGTATCATAAATCACACAATACTCTTTATAAAAATCTCCAAAAGGGTCCAAGAGTATCACCTCGACGAATACTCATATCTTCACTTGATCCCTAAATACAACAACTTACGTTGAGGATTAAAGAGTATAACCATTTCAAATACTTTATTATATTGCTCTCAATATTTATTAAAGTTTTTCTTCATTTTTCAACAGTATCTAACTTTTGTATCAATAAACTATGTATTCTAATCACTTATGGTAAAAATAAATGAATAGATGATGTGTATTTTCCCGCAAGTATACGGTTGTCTCAAGTAATATAGACTATGGAAGTCCGAATATCGTTCCCACGAGGATTGTTACAAAGAAAATAACAATGATCTATGAAAAGGAGTATCAACTCAAATATAGTTAACAAATTCAAATGAAAATAACAATGGAAACAAGAAACTAGATAATAACAAGGAAAATAAAAAAATGCAAACTAAAAGAAATCTAGAACTAGATAACAAAGAGAAGTTAGTAAAGAAAATGAGAACAAACCAAAAGCAATGTTAGTAACAAAGTTAATGACAAAAGAAAAATAACAAGGTTAATATAAAAACAATGGAGAAATGTTAGATAGATCAAATGAATAAGTGTGTGAAAATAACAAGTGAAATATAGAAAATGAGTGGATGGAGATAAAGAAATATGCTAAAGTGGTGTAAAATCAAATATGGAATTGATGGTGTGAATAATAGAGAAATGGAGTGTGAAAATTAAAATTTGTGAATAAGTGTGTGGGAGTGTAAATAGAATCAAACTAAAGTAAGTAAAATAAACAACAAGCAATACTAATGGATAGATTGAATCATCTAGAATCCACTAAGTGACACTAATCCAACACTTATGCTCTTCTCTTTTCCCAAAGAAAAAAAAAACAATACTCAAATCTAATTACAAATCAATGCTTAGATTTAGAAAATATAACTTTAAAGCTCTAAGATAGAAATTAACAATCTAATAGTTAAGATTTTCTTCCCTTCATAAAAGAAAGGATTCCTAATGACTATCTATCAAAAGTAAGCATAAACCATCAAAAGATATTAACTCCTAAGCATGATTTATCAAACCTAAGCATAGATAGTAAAAAGAATGCTAATAAAGAAACTAAGCATGGAAGGTTGCACAATGCAATGAAGAAAAATCTACTCTGACATATTAAGCACATAAACAAGGGAATTTAAAAGAAAGAGCATAAGCAAAAGGAATAGAATCAACTTAGCTTCACCTAGAAGATCCAATCAAAGGAATTAGCCACCCATTGTAGAAGAAGCTTTCAATTTCATTCCAAATCTTTAATTTTACAAGGCTTTCCTCACTTTCTCTCTACAATTTGCTCTCAATTACATGAATAGCTTAGGTAAAGAGGAGGAGGCTCTCCTTGCTTGTGTCTCTAATGCCTAGAGCTCCCTTCCTTATATAGAAACATTTGCCTTACTCTCTTTTGGTTTCTTTCCAATGTGGGACTTCACAAGAATGGAAATATGAACATATGTATGTGATTCCCGTATTAGAAAACAGTCACCAGATTGATGTATAATTTTGACCCCCGAAACGTCCGAATTGGGAAAAATGTTGTGAAATATGATTTGTAGATCTTTAAACAAGCTTTCCAATGCTTCTAAGATTAGCTCAATCGTACACCCGAGTAAAAAGATATGGTCAAAATACCAACCCAAGTCTATCATGTTCCTTCTTATTATTGGCCTAACTTTGTCGTTTCTTCATCCAATTGCTTTCCAAACTTTTCCTAACTCTCTTTAATTCTTGAATCTCAACTTTAATCTTCAAATTAATCTTCAATTAACACCTACAAAGAGAAATTAATATAATTGAGAGTATATAAGCCATTGGAACTCATATAAATGCATACAAATGACCATCTATAATGGAAAGATATGAGCAAAGATGATGGGGATGAACTTTATGATTTTTATGCTAAAAATAATGTTTTGAGTTCTTTTATCTTTGAAAACTCATAAAATAATGCTATAAAAGTGTATCTTTTGTGAACTCATCAATAGATGGGTACTCACTTCTTAAAATTTTTAAAGTAACTTCATAAAACTATTCAAAAATTTACATATTTAATAAACTAAGGGCCGGGCCGGGCCCCCTTGGGCCGAATGAGTCAAGCCCTAGCTTGGCCCTCAAGATTGCGGGCTTTTCAAACTACTCTACCCTCGGGCTTTAAAATAAAAAACGAAGCCCTCGCTTTGAGGGCTTTTGCAGGCCAAGCCGGGTCGGGCCCCCTCATGAAAGGGCTCGATTGACAACCCTACTCATACCCGCTTCAATTCCTAGTCAAGCTTCTCTTTTCATTCCGAAGAGATCATGTTAGGCTTTTTAAAAGGCCCGTTTGGGAATTTACTATTAAAGTAATAGTAATATAAAACTTTCATTTTTCATACAAGGGATCACAACTTCAAAATATCCTTTCTTTGAAAAAAAAGAAAAAAAAAAGAAACAAAATAGTAAAAAGGCAACCACTTTTCTCCACTAAATGACAAAAAAACACTCATTTTTACACAACAAGTAAAAAAGATTCCCTACAAAGCACCTAGTGACAAAACACAATCATAACCCACTTATATTTTATTTTCTCTTGATTTGATGCTTTCATTTACCTTTATTTTATGAGAAAATATAAATTGGGCTTATTTGGCCACTTTACTAGTAAGGTAGAGTGAAGTAAAGCCTCTTTTCACTAGACAAGAAAAGACTATGATAATATCAAAAGTATTAAGATTTTATAATTCACGTCTTGACTTTTTTTTAGAAAGTCAAAAAACAACATTCTCATGCCACTAAAAGACATAATCCCATCTACCTTTTTCCCAAAAAGTCAAAAAATTTATTATCAAGCTACTAAAAATAAAACTCCGTCGTACTATGATTAGACCCCCTAATATTATATTCTCTCTTCAATGCTTATTTTACTTCATTTCACATTGTAAGTATTTTTACCAAACAAAAGGGTATAGTATGAAAATACTTTTGCCTCCCGAAAGGAGAGTTATGTCTAGGGACGGACCATTGAAATCTTTCTTACGGGGCCACTATATAGAATAATCTTGACCTGATGGCTGATGATCATGAACCAGCATATAAATCATTGGGCAGAGGAGGAGATTCTAGCTGATGGTAATCATGAAAGTGTTAGACGTGAGTGGTCCTTATTACCACATGTGCAGCATTTTATTTGAGATCATATATTATTTAATACATAAATCTAGATTCATAGGTTTGATATTTTATTACAAACCATATCAAATCTCACATAATGTACTTTTATGTGTAGTTTTTTTTTTTTTTTTTTAAAATGAGGCAATGATGGAAGATAGCTGCTGCTCTTAGAAGCACTCTTCAGTAAACTTTTATAAAGTTTTGACCTCTTATTGCAATTAACGAGTCTGATATTATCTTTTTTATTAAGAATTTTTTTTATTAATAGCAGAGCTCATGCACAATTCCCATATATATATATATATGGAAAAGTACACCAGGTTCCACCCTTCAGTAAAAATCTATACTCTACAGCTGACATACCCTTACATATTCATATATATCTCAAGAGCTAATATTAATGGTCATTGAAACCACATGGGCCCATGAATTGATCTTGAGTCTTTCACAGTCGGTACGTAGTATATAACTCTTGGCTAATAGGCCAACCTAGTAAGCAATAATAATAATTAATTGCAATCCACTGTGAGCAATGTTTCAAATCAATCCATAGGCGTCTGTAATAATTATCTAAATTGTGTTTCAATGGGCCTACGGCTAGCTGGACCCACACATAATACATTTTATATCCATTAAAATTATGGCCGGGTCATATCCAAACCAAGGTAGAGATAAAAATAAAAAATAAAAAATCATAAAGAGCATTTTCGAAGTCTGAAGTCAGCAAAATGGACATCATAGATTCATACATCCCATGCTCTTTAAATGGTGTCACATGTGCTTCCCATGTCCTCGCAATCAATGCACGTAAGTTTGACAGCCATAAAGATAACCATCTCAATCTGCATGATGCAAAAGTGATGCCAAATATTCGTAAAATAGAGATCCACATTACTTTCATCACACTGCTTCACATAAATCAGCTGTGGGTGTCAATCCAAATCAGAACTGAAAGCACAAAGAGTCAACCTAAATCTTGAATAAACAGGTCAGATGTAAGTCGGGTTGGTGGCCAAATTGCAATGAATCAGGTTGGATTGAGTTTGACTTGTAAATTGGATTGGACGAATGAATGGAAAACATGAACTAAGTACAAACTTGAGTTATTTATTGATAAAGTTAAAATTGTAGAAAGAGTCAAGTTGATCTCTAAATTAGCAGGTTGGATTCGGGTCTGGCTGGCAGGTCAAGTGAAAAATTGTCACCCCTATCATTTGAAGAGAAATATCTCATCTCCAATCCAGAGAAGAGCCATGGTTTGAGCAATCTAGATGCTAGACATGAAGATGGTCTTTTTATAACTACTTTAGGGGGTGTTTGGATAACTGCATAAAATAATATCAATAAATTTAAATATTGTAAGATTTCATTATCATAGAATAAAATAGTTTCATTAATTATTATATAGTGTCATTTATGGTGTATGGCAATTTTTATAAATTTCAATATACCTTTGATGTGTTTGGCAATTTATAAAAAAACTCACAAGATGATATATTAAATAAGAAATGGAATGAAAGTAATCAATTGACCCAACGCAGGACCCGCTAATTTGTAATCACTTGTGTTAATAATCATGGTGAGACCCACTATTGTTAAAAAATCACAGGATTAAATGTTAAAACCTTGAGATCCAGGCAATGTTGTTTGATTAATGCAGGTCCACCAAATGTTGATAGCTATAGTGTAATACATCTAATTATGGTGATTATCACAAATGCACCTATCTATTTTTTAATTATTATTATTATTTTTTTTGTAAAACCTTATCTAATGTCAAGCATCATTGATGAATCTATCTATGAGAAATCATTGTAGGACCCATTTGATATTGGTAGTCATATTAACACAAGGGGAGCTATTAAATAGTGGGACCCATTTAATGGTGACAAACTTCTAACTGCAATTACACAATTCAATCTTGATAATTAATAAGAAATCCAGCTAATTTTGGTAGTATGGGACCCATCTAATGTTGGTAATCACGATGAAGGGTCCCTAGTGTGACATTAGTAAGACCCTCCTAATATTAATAATTAACAAGAGCTATGTAATTATGATATAGTTATAGGACTTCACGTTAAATTTGTAAGCATTGTGGGGCCAATCTAATATTGAGAGTCATAGTTGCAATAAGGATAATTAATATTAAAACTTATAGTGGGCCATTATAATTAATAGTTGCCATGAGTTCTTTCGCATATAAAAAAGATTTTGTAACAAAATATTATCTTACACAGCATATCCTTGAAAAATGTAATATGAAGGTTTTTAGAAGAAAGTGGGATATTGTATTATTCTTTCTAAGTTATCCAAGCACCTCCTTTTTTGGTGCATAGATTATATTCTAAACTAGTAGATAATATGACAGAATTTCTTGAAATATCTTGTTTCCAACACCCCCTTAATAACCAGTACATATTTGTAAAATTCCTCCCTTCATAATTGCTAACTCCCAACAACGACTATTATCTAAAGCCATCATACAGCATGCCCCATGAGAAATGGCTCGTGATTTGCACCACTCCAATCTTCATTTGTCGCATAACTCTAATGGCATTCAAAATGATCAACAATGGTATGGACAAAAAAAAAAAACTTTATCAATGATTCTTTAAAAAAGGTGGTAGACCGAAGAGAACATGAATGAAATTGACAATAATAGATTTAAAAAGGGTATAACCTATTTGAAGATTATTAGCTCCCATGACAAAACAAAAGTCACATGCGGTTGATCGAACATAGTTAGGCTGTGGTTTTATTGATGATTATTTTGAAAAACAGCCCTCATAGAGTAGTTGCAACATGATAAAAGAATGCCGCATATTATGTGTTTATTTCATACTACTATACTCTTTTAGTTTTTATTTCTTATTAGAATACCAAATGTGTCGTAATGTTCTTTATGAATTCCCTATGCATTTTAATCGCAACTATATAAATTAACAATCATCTAATACAAGACAAGTGGCATGTAGGCATATACGTTGGTCCTACTATTAAAAGGATAGTAAATAAGCACTAAATATTTTGTGAATAGCCAAACCACTAAACCTCAGAGAAGAGGATTCCACTGAGGGGGAATAATGAAAAATATTTATATTGTCTCTACTAACACCTCGAGGTTTTGGTATAAATTGTCAGCTAAGGAAACTTAATATGATATCAAAGTTAACCGGTCGTGAGTTCAAATCCCACAAAAAATAACTCGGCAAAGGAAAAAAAATATTTGTCGCCAAAAACGTGCCAACCGGATTCTTCCTAATGGGGAGGCATTGAGGAGTGGTTTGGTTTTCTTTATCTTTTGGGTTGGGTTCAGGTTATCAATTACAACCTAATTAACATATATATCGACATTGAGTTGAGCCCATATATGTTTTGGGTTTGCTGGCCTTTAAGAAGAAAACGACTATCATTTAGAAGCAAGAAGAAGTAACATTGAAAGAGCACTTCCCACAATTTGCAGCAAAAAAAATCTAATTTAGAACCATTTTCTAGAACATGACACGAGTCAACCCCCTAGAGAACTAAAAAAATAATAATAATAAATAAATAAAAATAATAAAACTAAAACGCATCCTCATGAACAACCTTTTATGAAAAAAGAGCATGGCTCCTTTTCTTTATTGTTACATGTGAGAAATGGTGAACTATTATCATACTAAAGAGCCACTGCTACCACCAAATGTGATGTTATTCCTGTGCTGCCCCACAGATGTTTCCATCCTTGCTTCGTAAGTGTCATAGGTTGATCGTTGGCACGGAGGGCGCAGTGAGATGGACATACCACTTCGGTGCATTTGGTGGCGTTCTCAAGCATGGTTGTTTCCGAAGGCTTCATAGTAGTGGGAATCAGACAAAGGATAAATGTTAAATTTGCATGATTAGATCCTAGTCTCTTAGACCTTAGAAAACTCATCGTTGTCAAATATGGGTGGTGGCTAATAAATCAGGAAGCAGTAGTCAATGACAGTGAGACCAATGCCCAAATAGACTATAGACCGTTCACACTTAAGAGTTGTCATGGTTGTCCCCAAAATCTTAGCAGACCTGCGATCTTTTTTATGTGGTCAGTCAGACCACTTGCCCTCACCCCTTATACGTCCCACGTGACCTAATAAAACCATAGTTTCATTTTTCAACTGCCATTTATAAACACACAGACACGGATAAATACCCAAACAATATAATTAAGAACACTTTCTATTGTTTTCACAACAGAGCTAAAAAGAAAGAGAGCATGCAACAAACTTGTTCAAGAGGCAAGAAGAAGGGAGGATATACACCTGAAAATAATGCTTATTAGGGAGTCATTTTTTTTAATTATTTTGTACCCATTGTGTGCCGATAAAATCAAAATCTTCCCATTCTCTCACTACTCCCCATTTGAGCAGAAGCCCACATCCACAAATACGAATCACAACATCACATAGATGCTTAATATGTAGTTTTGACTGACTTTGTTTATGCGGTTTTAACATATTAGTTCACTGTAAACTCTATTTTTCTAATTTCATTATTCAAATTGAGATAATATCACCAGTGTCAAACTATTCTGGTCAACATTATTTTGCTTTACTTTCTTGTACTATATCCCATGATATTATGAGATTTATCAATTTCTGTATTATTATATTTTCTGTAACTAGTAAACAAACTCATTTTTTTATAGAACATTAAAAATGACATTTTTTGAAAAGAAAATATTCATCTGAGCACTATTTCTCAAGGTTTATCATTTTAGAAGAAAATCTCCCTAATATGTTGCATAAAATCCATGATATCATGGAATCCGGAGCAAAAAAAAAGTTTAAAAAATATATATTACCCAGAGCCAGCATTACCTAAATTCCAGTCATGAAATTGGAACATCCAAGCTTAACACGTAGTTAGTACTTCCTTAATTCTTCCAAGAAATTGTACATATTTGTAAAAATACGCTACCTATAAAAACAGTAAGTTCCCTCAGCAGCAACTGTTTCTGCAAATTACCAAGGGCCACAGATTGCACATATATAAAATTACCAAGCAACACCTCTCATCAGAATGAGAAATTCTTCTCATTTCCTACCTCGTCTCTCCACAAACATAAATCCAATCCTATTGACAATTCAAATCAAACCAAACCAAAACCCTCAAAACCTCCTTTCCATTTCTTCAATTCATGCCCATGAAATTGCAATGGGGCTTCCAACCACATGCTTCCCATCAGACCACTCCAGCCGCCCGAAGCTCGACGTCTCCGTGGACGACATCGACGTCGATGTAAAAGTCACCTTATACGTCTTCTTCTCATTCACTGCACCAAAACTCAGCTCTTCCGGCTCTACCACTATCTTAACCGACTCGGACGGAGACGATACCGTTACCTTGTACGTACCGGCCCCACCCACATTCGTAACGGTCCTCGTGTATTTGAGTACGTTACTTCCCGCCTTAAAAGGAGCAGCGAAAGAAGGATAGTTGAGATTCGTGACGGAGTACGTAGCCTTCGAAGTCGAGCTCTCCCCATCGCCGCATGTGAAATTAGACTTCGACAGCACAGCAATCTGCGATGAAGTGTAGTTGAGGGAGCACAGGAAGTTAAGGTAGTCCTCTATGGAGATGTCGTAGATGAGACCTGGATCAAGGGCCTTGATCGGGTCCACGTGTCCCGCGCCATGATCGAACGGCGTGGATGTCTTTCCCGTTGCAGCGTCCTGCAGCCTGTGCCCGCTTTTGTATACCGTGTAGGCCGTGGTCATGAGCGCGGAACGGATCGCAGCTGGGGTCCATGTCGGGTGGGCCCCTTTCACGAGCGCGGCGAGTCCGCTCACGTGCGGGCAGGACATGGACGTGCCAGATATGATGTTGAAGGGCACTCTCCTGCTGTCCACGGACAGACCAGTGGGGGCCACTGCACCTGACCAGCCCGCTAGGATGTTGACACCTGGCGCGATCAGATCAGGTTTGAGAATGGACGGTGTGATCGCGTTCGGCCCGCGGGAAGAAAAAGCGGACACCACAGGGGACGGCTGGATCCCTACTTTCGTCCCTCCGAAGACGATCGTGGCCGTCGGATTCGGATCGGAGAATAGGTAATCCTTGATCGCTTCGCCGGTCTTCAGACCGACTGCCGTCGCCGGAAGAAGGTGAGCGTCCGCCACCAGCTCCTCCCCGTTGGAGGCCGTGTTCATCAGGATCATGCCCAAGCCGCCGGCTTGTCGCACCACCGACCCCTTCTGGACCCTCGGATTGACGCCGCGGTCGCAGAGGACGATCTTCCCGGCGACGCGCTCCGGCACCAGCGTCCCCATCATGCAGAGGTTCCCATTGCTCATGTTCGACGCGTTATGGGCATAGATGACCGGCACGGTCTTGTCCGGCAGCGGCTTGCCGCTGTAGAGCGACGCCCCGGTGAAATTCTTCCCGTTCCCGAGAGTGACATACGCCGGGAAGTCCCGATCCAGCGTCCCGGCGCCGACCGTCGTGATCCACGGCGCCACGTTGGATAGGCTGTAAGCGCTGGGGCCGGCGTTCCCGGCGGAGCAGGAGACGAGGATTCCCTTCGCCATCGCACCGAAGGCGCCGACTGCGACGGCGTCACGGTAGTAGTCGGCATTGCTCCCGCCGAGAGAGAGGGAAAGAACGTGGACGCCATCGTTGACGGCCATCTCCATTCCGGCGAGGATGTCGGAGCTGAAGCAGCCGCCGATCCAGCAGACCTTGTAGGCGGCGACTCGGGCGCGCGGCGCCATTCCTCGGGCGGTGCCCGATGCGTACCCGAATAGGCTGGCGTCGGACACAGCGGATCCGGCAGCGGTCGAGGCCGTGTGGGTCCCATGTCCGTCATCATCTCTAGGCGATCTAGACTCCTTATCCTCATCCACAGGTCCGAAGTTCGCTTCGTAGCCTCTGGAGAAGAATCGGGCTCCGATTATCTTCTTGTTGCAGCTGGAGGCGCCGAAGGTCTTGCTCTCCTCACATTTCCCTCTCCAGGAGGCGGGCACGGATCCGAGACCGGTATCGTCGAAGCTCTTGCTCTCGGGCCAGACGCCCGTGTCCAAGACCCCGATCACGACCTCGCTTTCCGAGTCGGACTGGGGCAGCAACCCGTCCGAGCCGTCCAGACCCAGGAACTCGGGCGTTCGGGTCGTGTGGAGCTCGTATCGGACCTCCGGAAAGATGGATACGATTCCGTGTCTCGCTTCGAGGGCTGCTGCTTCTTCTTGCGTGAGGCGGGCGGAGAAGCCGTGGATGATGGTGTCGTAGGAGTAGATTATTTCGGCCGAGTCGGACACTGATTTGAGAGACGAGTCGTACCAATGTCGGTGTTGGGCGAAAGTCGGTGGCATGTCGGATTTGGACATGTGAACGATGTAAGTCTGCTTTTGCTTCGTGTCTGCTGCTGCTTTCAGCTCATGGAATTGGAAACAGCAGAGGACCAAAATAACTGCAAATCTCACCATCTTCTCCATCACTACCCTTTCTTCTCTTCTCCCTCCCTTCTATTTTCAGGAGACTCTTTTGTTTTCAATCCACTCCCTGTCAAAGGAGATAGAGGCCTCTCCGGTACTTTGGTCGTTTTATCGTCCTTCGATATCTTATTATAGAATGAGAAGGAAGGAGGACGCGTATGGTACAGTGCGGGAGCATCGATTGAAATTGAAATGCTGATCTCTCTCAGCCATCCGTATTTGATGGTGGCCCATTTAACGAGCGACTAAAAAGAAACTGTTAAATTGTAGCTGATGCGTCCAGTGATCGAATAGGGGGCGTAGGTGCCAAAATTAATACGGACTTATCAAGGTAGATGTAAAACATTTTAGAAACGATCAAATGTCTGAAATCTGAAAGGGAATGATGAGAGAAACAAAGGTCAGAGACCCTGGCTACAGTCATCCAAAGGCACTTTGATGCCTAAGTTAGTTCAACAATTAAATAAAAAATGAGTGGTAACGAGAAACGCAGGATTTTGAGTTTGTATGCATATGCGTATGCGTACCTTTCTGGGACTACCCTTTGCATATATATAGGCGAAAGTCCCATCAGACTTTTTCTGAGTGGAGATAGTTGGAAGTAAAGTTCCATCGGACCTTACTCTGGCTTCTTGGTGGTAGTTGGAAGTAAAATCTCATTGGACCTTACCCTGGCTTCCCACTCTTTTTGGGATTGTTGATGTGACCGCCAGATAAGGACAACTCCTTATTTCTATTAAGCGCTCGTCCTATCTGATAACGTGTCCGTACCTTTACATGAGCATGGTTGTAATTGACCAACACTCAGTACTCATCTCAGTTATCCGAACCGGGCTGAAGATGACACCGAGATCAGAAATAACTTTAAGGTAAACGTGTCCTGGCACTGTTGCCGAGCCGCATATAGCTGGCACTGTTGCCGAGCTGCATATAACTGGCACTGTTGCCGAGCTGACACTGTTGCCGAGCTGCATATAACTAGCATACCTAGCCGGTACTTTTACCGATGATAGCATAATCTCGGTATTGCAAGAATGCCTACACACAATTGCCCCTAGCTTCTGACCTCTTAGAGTTTTCTAACTATTTGAGGCCGGAAGCTAAGCATTATGATGGAGGAGTCTTCTGAATATTGAGTTTGAAGCTCATGCTCTTCTTCATCTCGGTGTTGTTTGCTGATGTCTGATCCCTATCAAGATGTCGCTTCGTCTGTCCGAGATAATTAATAGCCTGTCTGAATCGACGCAGAAGATATCAATTTTGCTTAAGTAATTGAGTTCGGTTCAATAACCAGAACCTCGTGTATTCTTAAGTTCTGTAACTCAAGAAACTTGTATCTGAATACCAAATTTGTCCGTAGCATAGCTCAGTTAGTAACCTTGCTTAACGGGAGTAAACTGGATTAAGTTCTTTAACTTAAAGGATGCAAGATATTCACCTCGGTGATATAATACTTGTTTCCGCAACCAAACATATTTCCGAACGCCGAGGTAGATACCAAGTTCTTTAACTTGGTATTTAGCCTGCGTTTTAACCATTTAAAGTTTTTCTTCATTTCCCTAATGCTCCGTAGCAGTTACGTAGGTAATTGTCGAGTTCAACAACTTGGCAAGAGCATCGGCATGAGAATTGGAATCTCTGCCGATCTGCTTGACCTCAACTCTATCGAATTGAGGAAGGAGCTGCTTTGCATGAGTTAAGTAGGCTGTCATCCTTTCGTTGCGAGCTTGGTAGTCTCCGTTTAGCTGGCTCGTCACCAGCTGGGAGTCACTGAAGGCCAAAAACTACCGTGCCCCCAAGATTTTAGCTCTGTTGAGCCCTACAATCAGTGCTTCATACCCAGCTTCATTATTGGACGCCTTGAAGCCAAGTGTTAAGGCTTGTTTGATGACAAGGCCCTCTAGAGATTGGAGGATTATGCCAGCATCAACCATTTTGGAGGTTGAGGATCCGTTGACGAAGACCTTCCAGGCTAAATCGAAGAACTGCTTCCAAAATTGCTCTTACTCTGTGTCTGTAACATATTCCTTGATGAGTACCAAGTTCACTGCATAATCCAAGACCGCCAGGTATATGGAGAGTACTTCTCCCTGCTTCGGTGTTGACAGCAGGGGTGATGAAGATAAATGGTTTTTGAGCTACTGCAGAGCTCGGTCGCACTCCAGAGTCACCTGAAATTTTGAACTTTTCTTCAAAACCTGAGAGAAAGGTCGGCATTTGTCGGAAAGCTCGGCTAACGAAGTGATTAAGCGCAGCAGCCATTCCAGTGAGCTTCTAAACCTGCTTCGCCGTAGTTGGGCTCTGTATTCCTTGAATTGCTGAGATCTGGTCCGGATTTGCTTCAATTCATTTTCTGGTGACCAGGCTTCCCAGAAATTTGCCAGAGCCAACCCCAAACACACACTAGGATGTATTCAGTTTAAGTCGTAATTTTTTGAGGACGTTAAACGTTTGACTTAGGTCTGCCAAGTGGTCGTATGACCTTTTAGACTTGACAATCATGTCGTCAATGTAGACCTCTATTGTCTTGCCAGGATGGGTATGGAACATCTTGGTTACCGGCCTCTGGTAGGTCCCCCCCCCCCCTGAGGTGGGAGCCGAGACCATCGCCGAGCTTGTCGAAACCTTGTGTCGGTCCACTTCCTCCCTCCGAGATGATTTCTTGTCTCTCTTGAAGAGTCTGTTTTTCTAACAGAGGCCAAAGCTTTCCCGAACTCAGGCCTCATCTTCTTCTTGCTTAATAAATTGGTTCACCCGGGCCATCAGTGCCTTCATTGTGACCACGGGGAACCGCACCAAATCCTTTCGAAGCTCATTGCCTGGCAATAGAGCCTATTTGAAGGATCTGATGGCCACCCTATCAGTTGCACCATCGACATGGCTGTAGATCGTCTAGAATCTCTTGGCGAACTGGGTAATGTTTTGGGTCCGCCGCATTCTGATCGCCATTAGGTCATCGTCCGTCTTAGGGATGACCCTATGAACCTAGAACTTTTCTACGAAGGAATTCCAGAGCTGCCGCTAGCTCGAAATTGACCCCTCTGAAAGTGCGCAGAACCACCTAGGGGGAGGTCTCCTAAACTGGAAGAGAAAACTCTACGATTCAGGTAACCTATGTCACCCCACATCGACATTCCCTAAGTAAAGTGCCGGAGATGTGCTGCAGGATCCGAGGTCCCAACATAAAGGACGAACTTCGGGACACTAAACTTTTCAGGAGGAGAAAAGTTTCGTATCTCCTGAGAGAAGGGAGATGTGCAGAGATCCTCTGTGTCGTAGGCGTTTAGCCGATCTCGGGTGAAGCCCATTATCTCCATATTCTGCCTAACTGTTTGCTTGACTTGTCGGTCAAGCCATTCACTCAGGTCGCCATTATCCTCCAGTCTTTGGCGCGGCCTCTTTGAGTCTTCGTTCAAGTGGCTGCTATTCGAGTCTTCGTCGTAAGCTCGGTCGCGCCTCTTATTACTTAAAATTTGCCTCAAATCTTGTTCAACCGAAGAAGTTCGGCCACGTCTAGGAGGTGGAACCAGAGCCTTCTTCTTCTCCTGGAGTTGTAGCCGGAGCTGACGAATCAGCTCATTTTGGGTCGTGATATCCGCGAGGAATGGGTTGTTATCATCGTCGGCATCGGTCCGGTGATAGGATTGATGCGACTTGGTCAGCATTGGTGTATACCTCGTCGGGCACGCTCTAGTAGATGAACATTTTCCTGGGGACGCTCTAGCAGATGAATATTTTGTCGGGAAGGTGCCGTTAGAGGGATATCTTGCCTGGGAGGTGTTGTCACCCCCTTTGACGATGAGCCCGACCGAGTCACAGGCCCTTCCACGCTTGCTGCACCAAATCTTCCCTGGGATCTCCTTTGGCGAAGGACCGGCGGCAATTGCTTTGGCAATACTGGTGGTAGCGACAGGCCTCTCAATGATCCTTCGCCACTTCTAGTCTTCAGAGGCATGGTGTTTTAATCTTGTTCAATCCTTTCCACAGACGGCGCCAATTATAAGTGTCAAAATTAATACGGACTTGTTAAGGTGGATGTAAAACTTCTTAAGAAGGATCAAATCTCTAAAACATGAAAGGGAATGAGAGAAACAAAGGTCAGAGACCCTGGCTGCAGTCAGCCAAAGGCACTCTAATGCCTAAGTTAGTTCAACAACTAAACAAAGGATGAGTGGTAAGGAGAAAGGCAGGATTTGAAGTATGGATGCGTCTGCATATGCGTACCTTTCTGGGACTAACCCTTTACATATATATAGGCGGAAGTCCCGTTAGACTTTTTCTGAGTGGATGTAGTTGGAAGTAAAGTCCCATCGCACCTTACCCTGACTCCTTGGTGGTAGTTGGAAGTAAAGTCCTATTGGACCGTTACCATGGCTTCTTGGTGGTAGTTGGAAGTAAAATCCAATCGGACCTTACCATGGCTTCTCACTTTTTATGAAATTGTTGATGTGACCACAAGATAATAACAACTCCTTATTTCTATGAGGCGCCCATCCTATTTTACAAAGTGTCCGTAACTTTACAGGAGCATGATTGTAATTGATCGACACTCAGTACTCATCTCGGTTAACCGAACAGGGCTGAAGATGACACTGAGATCAGAAATAGCTTTGAAGTGGATGCGTTCTGGTACTGTTGTCGAGCCGCATATAGTTGGCACTGTTGCCGAGATGGCACTGTTGTGGAGCTGTATATAACTGACACTATTGCCGAGTTGCATATAACTGAGGCCAAAACAAATCCAGTCGGTACTTTTACCGATGTTAGCACAATCTCGGTACTGCAGGAATGCCCCTCACACATGTGGTTAGGATAATTAAAGCACAATTACCTTCGGGTTACACTCTCTATCTATTATAGGGCCTACAGATGGATAGCATTGATTGACCATATAGACTGGCCATGTGCTTCTTAAAAATATTCTTTTTTATCAAGCAATTATATATAGAGTTTTAGAATCTTGGTGGTTGTCGAGGGAGAAGTTAGTAGCCCTACATGGACTAACCCATCAGTGGACCCTACATTAGATTGGCATCACAGCCAGTTGGCTTGGTTGGTTGGGAAATAGAGGACGTTTGGTTGTATTGGTTGTGGAATGATTGCCTTTAGACAAAAGAAAGACATGTGAGAGAGAGAGAGAGAGGGAATAGCTTTCATCACATGGTCCTTGCGGCTTTTTTTTATCAAAGTGACCCCCACTCTCGAGATGCTCATTTACGTGCTTGGTGTTGTCAGTTTCTTCTTTGTTGAATTTGAAAAAGGAACAGAAGACGACACTCGACTCGAGCCAGTCCTCCAGCGATGGGCTCTGCATCTCTTGGTTTATTTCATTCTTGTTGAGGTCATTGACCGAAAGGTTTTGATCATTTACTTTGACTGGTAACATTTTATTTTGATTGATCATCAGCGGGTCTTGTCTGTTGGGAATATTTCGAATCGCAGAACAACTGCACTTATCAAATGCTCACAACCTAAATAAGCACAACATGCAATGATGCTAACATGGACTGAACACTCTTTTTCAAGCTACAATAAAGCGTCAACTAATAAGTACTATTCACCAATTCACCATAGTGTCTATTAAATTAAATTACAGCCCCTGTATCGTAAACTTCAATCATCATCAACGCGTTTTTAAGGCCGACAGACGTCTCCAAATGCTTAATTTCGTAAGAAGTACTCTTCAGTCCCCTCCATCTGGAAGGAATTCTCAATGATCATAATAAAAACTTTCAAGTACGCGTGATTCAGTAATGCAATGGTCCATTGTCTGATATGTAGATTGATTGTGTTGGTGCTGATTAGATTTGATAATAATCAATACTGAAGGTGCTTCACGGGCGAGGGATGCATTGCACTGTCTCACGCGGAGTTCCATAAAAACAGATGAGGATGAAAAGAGTGGGAAAGTGTTGCCTTACGCGGATGAAAGAAAAGTTATCAAGCCTCTGGCAACACTTGGACATTTCCCACAAGTGGGCCGTGCATTCTACAGTTTTGCCAATTTAAATAATGGCTTTCTCATGTCAGGATAAGGATCATGGAGATGGATAGATCCCATGGGAATTAGGATTTGGGCTCTGTGCACAAACACGGTCGGTTCACTCAATTCAACATCGAACCATAATTGGGGCCGTACTTATGACCTCCCCCAAGACAACCGCTTTTGAAAGGATTTCAAGGGATTTTTATGGTTTAATCGCTCTTAAATTTGAATTCCACAAAATAATGACAAAGGAATCCAAAATAACATCAGAGCTTTTGGCTCTTGCCAAAATTTTCTTTGATGATTTTGTGACTCACAATATAACAGAATCATCAGTTTTTAAAAAGTAATAACAACCGAAAGCAACAAGGAAAATGTAATTTTATCTTCCCCCATGGCTTGATTTGCAAAAAATAAAATCCACGTTTGATAATCAGCCAGCCTCTAGATCTTCTTTAAATTATGAAAGAAAAAAAAAATGCACACAATGTCATGGAATTTTAATAGTGGAAAACCCCATGATATGTGAGTCATGATATCATAGTATCCTGGGCAAAAAAAGTCAAAGAGAAAAAATTGACTATATAGTGAAGCTACTTTGCTGTCATTTTGAGGTCTTTAATCATTACCTCATGGAATCCAATTTAAGAGGGATTAAACCGAATAAGTAATGAAATCCGTTTATTTTTGTTGGATGATGTCTTTTATACGAAAAATAATGAAAAAGAATGACTAATTATTTTGATAGAGGGAAATACAAAATTCAATCCAAAAGTGGGATAACATAATTCCTATGGAAATCAAAATCCTCGTAATTCAAGTGACAAGTGAATAACTGATTTCAAAGAAACAATCAGGAATTAATGTGGGTTGCAGCCATTGGTGGACCAGAATTTTTGTACGAGTGGAGTGGATCCAAACAAGTAATTAGATTTTGTGGACAAATTCAAATTATTTATATGAGTTTTGGAGCGGATCCAAAGTTTTCATGTGAGTTTTGAAAGTGTACCCTAGTATTTTATATAAGTTTTGAATGTGGACACAAGCATGTATGATGGGTGCAACCGCCCCCATTCAAATATACGTGGGTACGCCCGTGGTTGCAGCTCTGTTGGTTGGACTTGCTGAGAGAGTGTGATAGTTTATTAGGAAGGAAGATGTAAACAAATAAGGTAAAAAATCAGGTGCAGCCTCCCCCGGATCATCTTGTCTTTCTCACATTTCTATGGGAAATTGTAAAGAATGGCATCAGATTTTCAGTTCCCATGTAATCTTGTCTCTACAGATGAAACGGGCTGGCAAAACCCTGGCATTATAATATCATTACCTTCGACAGGTTACTGTGATACTCACTAACTAGCTTTTAGATACCCGGAGGCAAAATATTTAACAATATCTGAAACGTCCAATATAGACCGCAAATCATGCATGCTTTGTCCAGATCTGCATCGGTGACTGAACAAATTTAGATGCCACGTCGGACGGGACCCTCCAAATCGTCTTCACCTTCCTCCAAACCATCCCTCCCACTGCCGCACGTGGTTGGGTTTGCTGGACCCACTCTCTTATTTATTTATTTATTTTGATGGGCCACTGACCTAGAAGCGACACTATCTTAGTTTTTCAAACCAGCTTAGGGGTCGAGTGGGAGAAAGCTGGTATGGAAAGTAGAATTTGGGTGAAGTAATACTGTTTTTTCGCAAGGAAAGCTCACGGGGCAAATTTGAACCCTAAACAGCTACGCAAAAAAAAGTTGGCTAGTTTCACCTTCTCATTTTTTTAATTCCAACGGAGGGTATTCCATCTCTTTGAGCAGAGCTAATATCTATGGACACAAGATTAGCTTGGTAAATCTCCTATAGTCAAACCGTGGTCCCGTGTCTTGTTTCACTTTGATGATCTATATTGAAGTCTGTGGATGTTAAGTTGTCGACACTTTTTTTTATTTTGTAAAATAAGTGTTCAATATAAAATTTTAACTGGTTATCTTAGATTTGAGAGGTGGCAACATCTACAATCTTATTATTTAGGGGACTATATTTTTGTTTCTATATGGGGAATTTACTTGTGGAGTTAAATGGAGTAAAGGGTATTTTAAAGAAATAATAAATTATAAGTGCGTTATAATGGTATTTTATTTTTAGTTGTTTGTGATTGAATTTTTATTTTTACTTTTTTATCGAAAAATGGAGTTTTTTTTGTCTTTTAATTATTGTTTTTTAACTTTTTTGTGAATAAAATGGGGGGAAATGAAAAATAAAATATTTTTGACAAGGGACTTATTTTTGAGAAATGGAGACTTTTATCCTAATCAACCCTACTAGTAGAGTTGCCAATGATCCCTAGTGCGTCTCGCTGAGTGAAATATCCTGATTGATGCTCTACTTTTTGTGTGGCCACTGCCCATTTTTAAGACGTACCCGTGATTTGCCTGGACCCATAACAGATAGGAATATATCAGCCGTCCCAAAGTTGTCCTTACCGACACGTTTATCCTCTCTTGTGGCGTGACACTTTTTATTGGAAAAGGAGGCGTAGGGCACCGAGGGTCAAGTCGCCAGTTGTTGGGCAGAGTGGAGATCATATACGGACGTCTATAATGCGTGGACGTGCAGTCAATCCGCCATCCACCCACGGTCCCACTCCCACCACGTCTATATTCTCCACCGGTGGAAAGCTCCTCTTATTGGGTTGGGGAGAGGGGTTTTTTTTGGGGAATTTTATTTTCCAATTCCCAATAGAAAGAGCAGCCGAGGAAAATTTAGATTCAAGTGGAAATTTATGTCCTGAGAAAACACTTAGGATACATTGTGTAATTCATTTTTTGTATAAATAATGAATTGATTTTATATGAAAAATTATTTTTTCATGTTTGGTGCAGCAAAAGTCTGCGAAAATACTTTTTCCCAGGAAAAAGTATAGAGATTTTCTTGAGAAGCTTGGAAATGGAGTTTCCGTAGGGGGGCATCGGACTTACATTTATGCATAAAACTCCCCCCTATTATGTCATTTTCCCCCTCCCCCTCCCTCTTTGTATCGAACCCAGGGCTCTATATATGACTTATTATTATAAGAAAAATTGATTTTTATGAAGGAATCTGCAGCTGCACCAAACAACATTAACAATTAGCACCAATTCATTAAGGAAATAAATTGACACCAAATATGAACTTAGATACTTCTGTGGAACTCATTTTCCATGGTATTCATTTATATGGACTTTGTTGTTGATATTGCAATTTCCTTTTTCCATGAAAATGAAATGGTGTGTACACAACGTGTCCGTAAGTTCTCCATACCTTTTTTCGGTAGAAATGTAACCCAAAAAATGCACTCTAATTAGTGAAAAGATTTCAGGTGCCCACCAACACATTCATCGCTGAGTAGTATTCGCACCTCATCAAATGGATAGCCAAAACGCGACCCACCTTCTACAATGAAAAATCCAATGGTTTAACGGGTGATGTAATTTTAGTGATTTCGGGGCATGATCCAACCATCCTTTTCTGACCAAATCATGCAATTTCTCATCATTCAATGTAACAAACCTATTTGCCGAAACTTGAAGCCCCACTCTCCACTTAATCAGGCTTGCATTTCTTTTGAATTGAAGAAAATTCATTCTTGTTCAGAAATTGGATTTGTAGTCTCATCCTCGAGGCGATGTCTCAGCTTAGTTTGTAGGTATGGGATGGTTAATTTAGTGAACCAGACCTTTCCACCTACCATGTGGCCCATCAATTTAATGGCGTGTGATTTTGCACAAAGTCGTAATAAACTGCAAAATGTCGGGATGATCCCGAGTTTTCTGCAGAAAGTATGTCAAATGCATTATGCATAGAAGAAGAAAGATGGGTGGTGGTTGTTGAACGAATATCATGTACTTTATAAATTTTTGATCCTGGGTCTTGCCTTGTCAAAATGTTTGGAATTTGGACTCTGGAGTTTCTTCGGAAGTCAGTCATGTACTACCAAACAAGTCTAATAGAAAATCTGATGAATTCAAACCTAGTTTTCTCCGTTACCTGTTCCTACAGAAAATCACCTATGGTACATAGCGATGAATGGAATAATAAGTCGTTAATGGTCATCACCTTAGTACGGGTCCCACTGGGTGGGGGGTGGGGTGGGGTTGTGTGTTTCATTGCACCAAAGTTACGACCCTGGATGAATGAAATAATAGGTCTAGTTATTATATCATCAAGTCATGTAGATGAGAATTGAAAGCAGGGATACACGCGGGAGGGCATGGTAGGATTGAATTTTTTTTATATGGAATGGCACAAAGGGAATAAAAGCTCATGGTCAGGCTGAGTTTTCAGAAAAGCCCAGGCCCACGGAACAGCCTATTAAACCATGTAGCCTACTACATGATTAATCTAAACTTCTGTGTGTGAAATAGCACTGACACAGTTTTGGAGCTCATCTGAGAATCTGAGTAGCTGCTGCACAGGCCTTTTGTTGATTATGATAAATTTGCACCAATACGACTTTATCTAACAAATTTTGCACTTATTCAACTATATCTAATGGCTGAGATTTGCACAGCTGTGAGACCATGAGGTTCTTTTGCACAATGTAGTTCATAGGGCTGTGACTCTTTTAATGCTTCCAAGTGAGGGGTACATGCCGGGCCATTGCTAAAAATGACTCTTGTTGTGAATGTTGTCGATACAGGAGAAAAATGAAAAAAAAATGCACAAGTAATATGATTTTAATAAGATTATTAAGATTTTTTTAATGAAAATATAAGGTGATACTCATAATTATATGTCCGGAGATGGGCCCCACTTCAAATAAACTCAAAAGTACGAGTGACCCAAAAACTCAGATGGGTGTCAAGCGGCAGTACGCTTCTAAAAAAAAAAAGAAAGTAGCAGGAGGGCCTTCATGGTTTATATTGGAAATTTAGGGCCTTTTTGCTCTTTATCTGCTTAAAGGTAATTTTCGGGTAAAACTCACTAATGATTATTATTATTGTCATTATAGATAAAGGTCCCATCTGTCAATTGGCCACTACCAATGCGGTGGGCCCCGCATGTGCCTGAGCTGTGATTGTGAATACCAGCAAATGTAGATCAGTAGAGTTGTTCCGCACCGTTGGAGAAGTCGTAACGGCTAGATTCCCGTTTGAATTTGAAATATATACATATGCATCGCACCCTTCTTTCCCATTTCTTCGCCCTGAAATTCAAATCCAACGGCATTTTCTTCGTCCTCTGACAATCTTCACTGCTGTTTCTCTTTGATACTATTGATTATACTCCAATTTGCCCATCTCTTTCGTACTCGAAATTCAAATCAGGATCTGAATACACAATCCATGGATTCAAGCGAGATTTCCCCATCTGCGGTGCAAAAGAAGGAAGCTGAAGCCAAAGATTCGGGATCTGCTGAATCTGTAAAGATCGGAAAGGTGATTCTATGTTTTCCCCTTTCGTTTTGCTCTTTTGCAATTACTTCTGTTGCGGAGAGTATTTACGCTTCTTCGTCGATAGGGTTTCTTTGTCTGTGGGTTTTTTGTTCTTGTTCTTGCTTTTTTTATTTTTTTTTATTTTTAATCTTTTATTTCAAGAAGGCTGGCTATATAAATTGTTTAGAAATCTTCTTCATACGAACTAATTTAGGGCTTCTCTTTTCAGATTCTCTGTCAAATGTTAGCAAGAGTTCTTCAGTTGTGACAGATTCTTGCCATTTTAGGGTTTCTCGACTGCTTATTTGATTTCAAGAAGTTAGCAGTAACCCCAAAACTAACCCTAACATCGCTTCTGTTATTTCCAACTCATTGGATGGGCTCTCTGATTGGCTTTTGAGATTAGCAGCCCAATTTTTAACACCCCTGCCCCCCCTGTTTTTCCAATTTGGGTGTTTTTTCTGGTTTTCAGTTAGGGACCCATTTTCATCCCCAAGTGAGAAGTAATGAGATATAGTGACAGCCTGATAGGGTGTTCAACTGTTAACATGCTGCCAAATGTTGGCCTCTGTCAGAGTAAGTGCTCTAGATTGTTCTATGAGTGCTGAAGTGCTCTAGATTGTTCTATGAGTGCTGGATGTATTTCTTGCTGTTGGAGAGGTCAGCACTAGCCCAAATTTGAAACCTGCATAATATTTTGGAATACCTTAGCTGCCAATTCATTGATATGCATTGGGGTGTAGAATTGGAACGGGTGGATTTTTGAAGCCTGTTTGTGCAATTAACTTCTTCTGAGTAGTTCCATATTGCTAATGAAAGAGCTAAAGAAGCGCACTTTCTTAGTGGTATATCAAAATTGAAACATCCAACCAAATATTAATGCAAATTTTCTATTCAACTTTGAACTTTAAAATCTAGGGTTTTATTCTTCCCAATTAGGATCCACAACAGTCCTGGAAATGGAGAATGAGAAATGTGCTTTTGATAAGTGTAGATATAAAAAGAAAAGTAACAAAAGCATAAATTGAAGGGAGAGGTTTAGGTTAAAATTGATAGTCCAGGAAAACTTACATGTGTTAGTTAATTTCATGTCCAAAACACCAGCTACTTCAAAAACTTCACAGTAGTGCGAACTTATCTTCATAGTTTAGCAGGACAAAGGAAAACAAAAAGCAGCTTCATAGTAGATATGAAACACCAGCTATTGAACTTTTAGGGTGACTCCATGCAATGAGGAGATTCCACAATAGAGAGGAGCATTGTTCTGGTTTTCCATGGAGGCCACCGTTTCATTGTTTGGTTCAACACATTTTTCTTGTAGAAAAGTAAAAAATGAACTGAAAAAAGTGACATTATTGTAAATTGAAGGGGAGGTTTAAGTTAAATTGATAGTCCAGGAAAACTTACATGTGTTAGTTAATTTCATGTCCAAAACACCAGCTACTTCAAAAACTTCACAGTAGTGCGAACTTATCTTCATAGTTTAGCAGGACAAAGGAAAACAAAAAGCAGCTTCATAGTAGATATGAAACACCAGCTATTGAACTTTTAGGGTGACTCCATGCAATGAGGAGATTCCACAATAGAGAGGAGCATTGTTCTGGTTTTCCATGGAGGCCACCGTTTCATTGTTTGGTTCAACACATTTTTCTTGTAGAAAAGTAAAAAATGAACTGAAAAAAGTGACATTATTGTAAATTGAAGGGGAGGTTTAAGTTAAATCTGCTATCGGCCATTTTTATCTTGTCCAATGCATCTAGGAAACCTTACATTGTGATATTTAATTTCATATCGAAAACACCAGCTATTGAACTTTAAAAACCTCATAGCAGAAATGTGGAATGTGCTAACTAGTTTATAGAATTAGCTTCATAGATCGACAATAAAAAAAAGGAAAAGGCACCTTAGCTTCATACTATTGGAAAAGGAAGAACCAGCAACACGTGCTTTTCACAACAGCTGCAATAAAAAGAAAAGTAACATGCATGTACACTGAATGGTGGGGGAGGTTCAAGTTAAAACTGCTATTGACCCTTTTCTCCCTGTGCAATGCAAGTTGTTTAGGAAAACTTACATTTGAAATCTAATGTCATGTCCAAATCACCAGAACCCAATAACTTCATTGCAGAAATTTGGAATATTCTAACTAGTTTAACAAACTTATAGCTTCGTATTTTAGAAAAATAAAAAAGGAAGAAAGAAAAAATTTACCTTCATAGTTTCAAAACACCAGCTATTGAACTTTAAAAACCTCAGCAAGTCCACACGCATTGGTTTGAGTCAGCATAAGTGGTCAAACTAACTAGTTTAACAACCTTAGCTTCGTATTTTAGAAAAAGAAAAAAGGAAGAAAGAAAAAATTTACCTTCATAGTTTCGAAACACCAGCTATTGAACTTTAAAACCCTCAGCAAGTCCACACGCATTGGTTTGAGTCAGCATAAGTGGTCACATGGAGAACTAACAAATGTTTTATTAAGAGATTAGGCCAGAATGGACATATTTCTTATTGAATTTATTCAGGGTTCTTTTAGAAAATTATTTTGGTCTGTTATCATATGCATATTGGACGGAGTGCTGCTTTTTAATAAAGAAATGTAGTGAAAATTGTGGATTTGTTTTTTAAGAATTTGCTCTTTTTCATAAAGAAATGAAGTGAAAAATGTGGATTTTTTGTTTAAGAATTTGCGCTCTCTCTCTCTCTCTCTCTCTCTCTCTCTCTCTCTCTATTCTATTGTTATCCCTTCACCTAAAAGTGAAGGATTTTGTGTTTTAAGAATTTAATCTATGTAGAGTTATGCTTTTAAGTTATCCCATATCAGAACCAAGGTTGGATTTTGTGCCTCTGGAATCTCATGTTTTTGTCACTCATTATAATAAGAAGATTGTGAATAAATCATTTTTGAGATTGTGTT
Source organism: Persea americana (assembly GCA_029852735.1). Lineage (NCBI taxonomy): Eukaryota > Viridiplantae > Streptophyta > Magnoliopsida > Laurales > Lauraceae > Persea > Persea americana. The sequence continues at coordinate 93,972,603 of CM056811.1, read as the reverse complement.
TCTTTGTTGATTAATAACTTTTTCTTCCCATAAGTCTCCAAATGTCCAAAAGTAAATAGAATAGTTCTCTTTGTGAGATTTCGCATCTGAAGACAATTAAGTATGCCTCTGCGAACCTACATTGTAACTGAAAAGAATCGTATTTGATTCTTTTTTCACAATTCATTCTTGATTTGCATGACAGGGTATGAGATCTTTTCAAGAGTTTGCAAAACTCTTGATATTGAGTGTACATGGATGACTAGTTATTAAGACGGGGAAGTTTGAAATGATAGAAGACATGAACTATATAACAGGGAAACTAATCCCAAAGAAGTTTGTTATAGACCAAATGAGGACGTATTTATCACGTGCTGGATATAAGGATGGAAATGCAGTATTTCATGCAGATCATGTCCCTAATGTGATATTCAATGATGACGAGATTTTGAATTTTTTAAAAAGCTATTGATCCCTTGGTTAGGCTAAGAACATGATGACATTTTGATCAACTTGTCTGTCATGGATATTTGCTTTGTAGGTGAATACAATTTATGAATAATAATGACAGGACATACAAAGATACACACATGGCTGCAGATTCAAAGAAGTTTGAATAGTGTTTCAACATGGCCATTAACTAGACCTTAAGATCTATGATGCCCAGATATGACCATCGGTATGGACAGACACTCCATAAAAGTGAAGTATCAGAAATGATACAACAGTCATACCCATTCATATTTTGGTATGTCTGATTCATAAACATTCATATTTTGGTGTATCAGTGTATCATAGCTTAAGATGGACATGTTTGTGAAGGCAGGGAGATAGGTGTCTGAAGATGTTCCTACGTGCGTCCAACTAGTCTACCACAAGGGGTTTCCTATAGTTGTTAACATTTTTAAAAACATAATTGGTGCTTTGGGTTGGCATGGGTTGCCACATGACAAAGTAAGCATAGGTTGAAGAGGTGAGGATGAGATAGAATTGACCAATGTCTATTTCTTTTTATAATGTTCTTTTAGTTTGAATATCTAGAATCGGATGTGAGACAGTCATACACATTCATATTTTGGAGTGTCTGATCCATAAACATTCATAATTTGGTGTATCAGTGTATCATAGCTTAAGATGGACATGTTTGTGAACCAGCCAAGCAGGGAGATAGGTGTCTGAAGATGTTCCTAAGTGCTTCCAACTAGTCTACCACAAGCGGTTTCCTATAGTTGTTAACAGTTTTAAAAACATAATTGGTGCTTTGAGTTGGCATGGGTTGCCACATGACAAAGTAAGCCTAGGTTGAGGAGCTGAGGATGAGCTAGAATTGACGAATATCTATTTCTTTTATAATTTTCTTTTAGTTTGAATATCTAGAATGGGATGTGAGACAGTTTGGTTTTAGGCAGCTCTTGTTTACTACAAAGGAATGATTGAGTTATTAATCGTGTGAATGGGAATGACTCTTTCTGCTCCGTTGCATATAAATTATACCTGACGGACATTTTTGTCTTTCTTATTTTATTTCATTTTTATATGTGCTTCTCTTTCATTTCACTAAGGTTTGGTATATTCATTGTGTTTCTGCAGAATGGAGCATCAAAAGAAATGGGACATTCAATCCTGAATTCTGTCAACAAATCTACATCTCAAATCAAGAAACCGCCTCGCCGGAGAACTTCTCCATTAAATTGGTTCCCTCGGAAAAAGACTGATTCCTACTTGAAGAGGAAGATAAAGCTTCTCCAGGTAATGCCTTCTTACTAAGTTCATTATTGTGTTTTTAGTAAAACCATGTTTGATTTTTAGAGAAACGATGTTTTCTTATGGGCCAGCAATGGTGTACAGTCAATACTCCATCGCCTTTCTTCAATTCTAAGCCATTAATGATGAGTCCATCATTGGGCGGGGCCTTTCAACTTCCATATGATCCTAAATTGTCCAATTATGGCCAATACGGCCAATAGTCAATAGTTAAAATCCTAGAGAGAGAGAGAGAGAGAGAGAGAGAGAGAGAGAGAGAATCAATTTACCATCCACTCTCAGTTTGCCATCTACATGTACATTTTTTCAGGCTGAGAAAATGGTACAATCTTACACAGTAAGAAGTCTCTCCAATGAAATCAACTCATATCAACAAAAAGAATAAAAAGGTTTCAAGTTAATGGATATTTTCTATTGTAGGAAGTAGGAGGAATGAATTCATCTCTTGATGAGACTTTGGGCGATTCAAATCCTCACTATTCAAGGGTATTGAGAGAAAAGATTGCAGCTAGAGAGGCAGCACGCAAGGCTATGGAGGCTCGTAAAGCTGCAATGGTGGAAGCATCTTGGTGTCGAATACTACAAGCAGCAAGGTTTAACTTAACTTGGCTTTGGTTAATCTATTTAAAAGGTTTGCTAATCCTGATGCTGGCATATTCCATGCATGGAACAAAGAGGTGTTCAATGTACCAACAAATGGAAGTTAGAAAAACCTAAGGCCCACTGTAGTACTAAACATGATAGCAGATTGGAAGAGTAAGCTGTAATTTGTAGAGGGTGATTTTATAGATGGGCCATCCATGTACACAGCATGTTTGGCCCCATCATAATTATACATGGAGAGAGTAACCCCATTCAAAAATAAATAAATAAAAAGAATAAAAAAAAGCATGGAAACTTTTATCTTTAATCCACTTACGAACTTTTTTTATCATTGTGTTTTTTCAGAATCCCAAGCAAAGAGGCAGAATCTCAACTTGCAAAAGCAGAGGAAAGTGTAGCAGAAGCTTTCGAGGAATCTGCGGCAAAGGGAGTAATAATGCATCATAGGCCTGATTGTCCACGGCGACCATGTGATGTAGAAACTTCTTCAATTACTGAAGGGGGGTCCACTCACACTGTCGCTGCATCTTTTGAAACTGCATTTGAAGTTGACAAGGAAGTTGCTGCAGCAGTTAAAACAGCATTCATCCGACTTGCAAATTGCCCCAATTCCTCAAACAAAGAGGACTTCCGTGACCTGCTTTGGAAGATAAGTCAGAACCCAGATACACATACAAGCGAAACAAATCAAGAAATATCAGAGTTACCTTCAGAATGTGAGTCGGATACTGGGTCAGAGCACGAATCAGACTTAAATGCTGTTGTTTTTGGTTCTTCTAGCAGTGACATTGCCAACAGAGAAATGGGACTGAGAAAGTGGAAAAACAGGCAGCTCTCTATAAAAAATGTTGCTAAGAGCTCCAAATTATCGACAGGGCTTATTGACATGATGCTAGATAGGCTCAAGTGTTTGCAAGAAGAGGAGCTGGCTTCTCTTGCCACCATAGTGGCAACTTGCGGCTTGAATGCTGTTCTTGAAGAAGAAAGTAATAAGCGACATGACTTTGGCACCACCAGCAGAGACATCCCGCCATTTGGCTGTGGATCCAAGAGATACTCCAATATATCTTTTATGGATATTCAGGTAAAAAAGAAACAAGCTGAGACAGAACTGCCCAGTCTGGATAAGTTTCTGGTGAAGCACGTCTCAAGACTCGAAAAAGAGGTACAAGAAGCTAAGAATGCAAGAAAAAATCATCCAGCAGAAGGAAACGGGCAACCCGAGGAAAGATCAGATGAGCAGCTTATATCTGGAAGTGGCTTGGCCAATGCTACTGCTGGAACTTCATCTGAGACTGCAAGTGACTTGGGAAGTATTCTTGTAAGGCACACTTCCAGATTTGAAAAGGAGATTGAAGAGGCAAAGAAATCACAAAGAGCATTTGAGGAGGCAGAAAGGTTCAGAGAAGTGCAACATTTACAACAGGATGTAGAAAACCAAAGCTTCAAACAGTCAGCTGATGTCATCAAATTGGTTGAAGGTGAACAAGTTGACAAAGAAAATTTAGATATCAACAAAACCTCGTCTACAAATATAACAGTTCAAACAGGGGGAATGACAACAAGGCTTCCACCAAAGAAACTTATGTCGCGGATTGAAAGAGCGAAATTGGAAGCATTGGAAGCATTTTCAGCCTGCAATGAAAATAACAGCCTTGATAAGATCTTGGTCAAGTCAATGCACAGGTTGGAGAGGGAAAAAATGCAAGCGCTTGCATCAGGAAAGGATCATGCAATTTCAAGAGACCAAAAGAGAGGAACTGAGATCCCAGATTTGGAGAGCCTAGATAAGATCTTGGTCAAGCATCAGTCAGGCCTAGAAAAGGCCAAGTGTGCTGCATCTCAACAGTCAGCACACGATGTTAAACATTCAGAAGCTCGTCGGGAGGCAAGGGAAAGGGAATTGCGAGAAGCATGGGGAGGCTTGAGTTTGGGAAATTCCATTAGACCTCATCTTTCAAGACTTGAGCGAGACAAGGCAAGCATTTAAAAAGTTTCACATTTCCTTTTATATCACCCTGTAATTCAGTTCCATGTTATACAGTAGTAGCTAATCAATGCAGTGTGATCTTATCATTTTTCTTTTGTTTCTATACAGGCTGCATGGACCAGCGCAGAGGAGGAGGAGCGAAGACAAGCGACAGAGCTAGTCTAAATTTTTAAAAGGTGTTTTGAAGATTTGTGATATATGTAAGCATCAACTTCTTACCATTTTATCATTTCACCATATTTTGGTGTGGCTGTTCTGTCACACACACTAGTGACCAGTGTGATCTTATTTTTAACTTTGATGGTAATACAACTGCTGTGTTTTCCTTCCAGGCCGTTTGGGTGATGGTGATTAGCAAGGGAACAATTGCAAAGTGAACAAATGTCCATATGTCTTTAAGGTTGAATGAATAATGAACTTCTATGATTTCAGCCAAAAGTTTGTAAATACTTTCTTTTAATTTTTTCTCATTCAATCGAATATTCATGGGCAAATATTTGTAATGGTACAAATGAAATTCCTTTCATATTTTTGTTTCATGTGCCTCTCTCTTGGTTGGGTCCCTGTTTTCTTCTTGCATCGCCTCCAAGGTTTTTATAAATTTCTTTGGTGATTGTGCCCACTGATTTATCAAGAAATGGTAACTATAAATATATGAGAAGCCAATTAAAAACACAGATTTTCTATCCGAAATGAGAACACTGAACTGAACACATTTATTTGAAATGTGTGAAAGGAATGATGATGCATGGTTATTGAGAGCCTCACTAGACAGACATGTAAGGGGTCTATTTTAGCCCTTTAATTTTGAGCGAAGGGACTGAATTTGAAATGTGTGAAAGGAATGATGATGCATGGTTATTGAGAGCCTCACTAGACAGACATGTAAGGGGTCTATTTTAGCACTTTAATTTTGAGCAAAGGGACTGAATTTGAAATGTGTGAAAGGAATGATGACGCATGGTTATTGAGAGCCTCACTAGACAGACATGTAAGGGGTCTATTTTAGCCCTTTAATTTTGAGCAAAGGGACTGATCGCTTCAGATTACCACTGTAGATGAAGCTGTGCCAAAATTTGGTAGATTAAAATTTTGGTGGATGACAACTCATGAATTTCGGTGGAGTTCGTTTTAGCCCTTTAATTTTGAGCAAAGGGACTGATCGCTTCAGATTACCACTGTAGATGAAGCTGTGCCAAAATTTGGTAGATTAAAATTTTGGTGGATGACAACTCATGAATTTCGGTGGAGTTCGTTTTGTGCCACATGCCTGCCTTTGACTCATTTATCCCTATTTCTTCTCATGCTCACTTTTTTGGGTAGTGGGTGCAATGAATGAGGCAGCAGGGGGTTGAACTTAATCGGGATGTTGTGTGGCCCACATTTGAGTCACTCATTACCCAACCCACAAATTGCATCTGAAGGAACTTATGTCGGTTATTAACTTTTGATACTCAAGTGTTTCATATGTGATAATGCAAGTGGTAGCTGTAAATCCAATCAGAATAAAATATCACTATCTACTATTTTATGGAGTAGTTTCATTATTTTATTTCTTTATTTACATCCAAAAGAAATTGCAGCAAGTTTTAGCACCAATACTACAATCAAGGACCTGTATTATGTTGGTGGACATTCTCTAAAAACTTAAAAAATGGGATTTTGAACATACTAATTTGAATAAATCCTATAAGAGAATTTTACTTTGACCCCCTACTCATGAGAAATTTTCTGGCTCTACCTGTGATCAAGCTGTATTAAATCTAAAACCTAACCCTAATGACTTTTGTTACAATGCTAGTCAGATTTAAGTAAGGTCATCATCATAATGGGGTAGGATTGATCATAGGGGCCAATTTTGGCATGTCCAGCCCAAAGCCAGTCCAATGTTTTTGAAGGCCTGGGCACTCAGCCCATTATCCCCCACAGTCCACAGCCATCATTGAAATCCACGTGGTTCGCTGATCTTGATCCCATCATCATCTGTGGGTGGCCCACATCACTTCTGTCTTGCAATATTGTTTTGTCGTTCTCTCTCACCTATTTTTCCATGCACTTTCCTTCTTTACCCTTTTCCTCTTTTCGTGTCGTGCCTTCCTCCTTCCTTCCTATCCTTGTTCTTCAAACGCTTTTAATCCCTTCCACGCCCGCTTCTCCTTCAGATTAGGGTTTTGTTCCTCTCGATTTCTCCCAAATTCACACAGACATGGGAGGTGGCAATGGTCAGAAAGCCAAGATGGCTCGCGAAAGGAACTTGGAGAAGCAGAAGGGCGCCAAAGGTACCAGCTTTCATCCTCTCTCTCTCTCTCTGTCTTTATTTCTCTCTCTCTCTCTCTCTGTAATTCACATCGATGGATTATTTTCAGGAAGCCAACTGGAATCAAACAAGAAAGCGATGACTATCCAGGTATTTTCCTTCTCATCTTCTTTTAATTCAGGGGATTTAGGTTTACAAGGAAGAATTTCACAGGATTACAAGGAAGGAAATCTTTCAAGGAATTTTTGAATTAATATATATGTTTTCAATATGTGTTCACTTGTTGTTTTGAGCCCTTTAATTTTATTGAAGACTAGTTGGAAGAAGAAGAAGATGTCTTTTTTTTTTTTGGTCATAAAGATCCTTTCTTTTTGGCATATGGGAGATCTTTTAGTGGTTGTAGATAATCAAGGGGGGAATCTTGATAAAAGGTTTTGAATTGATATTTGTTATTAGTTGGATCTATCTTGGTGCTCAATCTTGAAACTCCAGCCTTTTCCAAAGAAAATTCATGAGCACAATAGATTGAGATGTGATCATGTGATGCTGTTGTTGTGCTTGAAGATAATCTGGAAAGCTTTGATGAGTGAATTGATATGTAGCTCTCCTTACTTGAATAAATGAATCAAATAAAAGATTCTTTTTTTTTTTGAAAGGGCATGTTGTTTTTGTATTAAGCTAAAGTTAAGCAGGGTAGGGTTATATCTTTGAAGACATGAATGGAGACAGAAGCTTAGTGGTAAAAAGTCCTTGAACATTCTTTCGCTAAAATTCATCTGAGATTTTTTTCCCCTTTCTCTTATCCTTCTAGTATTTGTAGTTGGGTTGTATAGCATGCTTTTGGTATTGGATTGGTTCATTAACAAGATATTAATGGCTAGGTTCTTATCTTGGTTGTTTATGGGCCCATCATAATCCATTTAAGCAATTTTCTTTCTTATTTATATGCATTGTAAGAGAAGAAGTTCTCAGAGTTTTCAGTTATGAATATTTCTAGATTCAATCAGCAGTTGTCTTCATTCATGCATGGCTTTAGATTTAGGTTGTTTTGTAGTTGCGTTTGGGGGAAGGGGGAGGGAACAAGGTGGATTGGTAGAACAAAAATCGTAAGAATTTTTTTTTTTCGATGCATTGGTTGATTTGTGGTGGCGTTCTGTTCTGTTGTTTCTCTTTCTTTCTTTTTTAAGATTCTTTCCATGTCTTAGGAAGGAACCAAATCTTGTTTGCCTAGAGAAACTATTCAAAACTTTATTGACGGATGCACAACTGATGCTGCACGTGGGGCCCACAAAACCCTAAGAAAAACTTACAAAGACCTGTCATTTTATCTAGCACCTTGAGTTCTCGGGTCAGATATTGACATATTGCTAAGTCGTACTCTCTACCTGACCATAAATGAATTACTCTGGGGAGTATTCCATCTGCAATGGAACATCCCCTCATTGGGTCCTCTTCGACCTCGATGATAAGGTAAGATTTTATTAATTTGAGATACATATATCACCACACCACCACCATCATCGAAGCCTTGTCCCAACTACATTGGGGTTGACTATATGAATTTTGTTTGTCCATTTCGGCCCAAACCCCCCCCCCCCCCCCCCCCCCCCCCCCCCCCCCCCCCCCAAACACTCTTAGTTGGCCACAAAACTGCATAAAAAAAAAAAAAAAAAAAAAATCCTCACCAGCACTATTGCTGGCCTGAGTTGGACATGTCCGTAACATCTCAAATGAGTCTGTCTTAATTTATTGCCTATAGATGCTAGACCTAGATGCTATTGAATGTGCTCATTTCTGATTCTATCTTTTGTAGCTATACCACACTTTCATCTCATTTTTGCTCATGTGTTACTGCTTAACTAGCCAATTCTTCTCCATATGTCATAACTGGTCTAATCACTGTCTTATAATATTTTTCCCTCACTCTTGTTGTCATGCATTGGTCACAAAGCACTCCAGAAGCAAGCCTCTACTTCAATTATCTCACTCTTATCCTTTGTTTTAAATCTTCTTCAATCTCTCCACCTTGCTAATTATCGAGCCAAGATATTGGAATGAATTTCTTTGTGGTATATCTTGAGCTTCAATTCTAACAAGAGTCTTGGCTCTTTGCATATTCTAGCTGAAGCTGCAATTCATATATTCTGCCTTATTAAAAATGATGACCAAAGCACTATCCTATATGCCTTGGATCGACATTGTCAGTTTACTTCTTCATTGATATCAATTTGGTGCTACGTCCACATCAATGCAATATATGCTAGTAACCTCTAAAAATCCTCAATTACAAGGCTGATATGTATCAATCGATACAATAACCAATACCTATATTCATATCACATTATTGCTGCAACACATGTTACTAAAGGACTCAACATTTTCTCCCCTCTTATCCTTTCTTTTTTATTTCACAATTTTCAGTAACTGGAGTTCAGAAGAACATACTTTGTGTGTTTTCTAATCAATTTCTACCTGAAAATGATAGTGAAATCCCCAGACTGAAGCAGGAAGACCCCACTTTTCCCCGCTGGTATTTGTTTGTTCAAAACTTTTTGTTTATTTATCACTGATTTGATAAATTGGGTAAATCTGAATACTACTTACACTAATATTTGTGTATCTAGAGACTGTATAAAGCTGTAAATTAGCTACCATATATTGATCAGTTCATTATACGAACACTATTGTACTGTGTTGCTTGTGTATCTGATGACTAATTGGTTTATCATTTATGAGCCTTTGATGAAAATGACGTTACGAGTTTGTTAGACATATAAACCTAATTATGTGAATTGCAAGCTGCTCTAACCCCCAATCTTATAGCGCATTAAAATTCCAGGATTAATTTTGGGTCTTAGAGGAGCGACTATCGTTACCTGAGAGGAAGGGCTGTGCTTGATCAGTTCCATAGTGGTTCTTTAGTGCGTCTAGAATAAATGGAATGAGAGATGCTTCGAAAATAAATTAGTTAGTATGATTGATCTGATTATTGAAGTTTAAAAGCATTCCATTTGGCTTTGCTTTAAGATATTTTCATAGTGTTTCAACTGTCAACAGTTCCCTTAAAGTTGGGTGGAAGTTTTTATAAGATCGTCAATGTTGCCCGAAAGTTTTTCTTGATGGAATCATCCTTAGCTGGTTTCTACCATGTCGTAGAATTTGTTGGTAGTGATCCGTGACCAGCGAATGAAATGATCTTTAACTGAATTTGATTTTCATAACAAACTACATGGATGGATGGGGTTTCATCTGATTAATTTTGTGGAATTGATTGGTGTCCTGGTTTTGGAAGCCATTAGATTGAACTTGGCTGCTTTCATTGCTGAAGGCAACTTGGCTGATGAGATCAAGTGGGCTAATTTCTGTGATGATACTTTGTGGAGGCTGTAATGTCGAAACTTCCAGTCTATTATTTCTCTCTCTTCAAGTGTCCGGATTCAGTTATCAAGAGAATTGAGACGCTGCAGAGAGAATTCTTATGGTATGGTAATAGCACTTAGAGGAAGTATCACCTAGTAGATTGGGAATCTATCTGCAGACCTAAGGAAGAAAGGGGTTTGGGTATCAGACCTCTCAAGCAGATGAATCAAGCCCTTTTGGGAAAGTGGCTATGGAGGATCGGAGAAGAATCAGATGGCCTTTGGAGACAGGTGTTGGAAATAAAATATGGGTTGTCCAAAAATGGATGGGATGTTCGGGATGCAACTAAAAACTCGTCAGCAGTATGGAAAGGGATTACCTCAGTCAGAAACCTCTATATAGTCAACATCAAGTATCAAATCGGGTCGGGCGAAAGGATTCTTTTTTGGAAAGATTGATGGGTTGGAGACAGGCCATTGGCGGCTCAGTTCCCGGAGGTGTTCAATTGTGTAAAAGACAAGGGGGCTAGGGCTAAAGCCTATATGACATTAGATGGTGGTCAGGTGATTTGGTGTACCTCAATCCACCACCAATCAAGTGGTTGGGAAAGTCTATAGGATGCTTAAAAAATCAGTCTAATTAATCTCAATAGGTTCGGATTTTAATACCTGATAATCAATGATGAAAAGTGTTGAAAAAGGGTGTTCAGGTGAGTGCAACTCCAAATGGAAAAAAAGTTCAGCTCTGACTGGGATCGAAGGTGGGTTAATGGATGGGGTGGAAAATAGCTCTAGGTGGCCCTTAAAGGTGGTGGGACATAGCTTGTGTAACTATGGAGTCTGAGAGAGAACTTCTGTGCATATAGCAACTAATTCTCTAAACCAAAGACAACTGTGAGACACCCTGTTTTGATGAAAGATCAGCTACCTATAAGCACCTCTAACTCTAATAAGATTGTTCAAAGGAAATTGAGAAACATGCTAAAAAAATATGGCATTTTTTTTTTTTTTGTGAAGTGGTTACTATCATTAAAGCAGCAAACAGTACAAGAGAAAAATACTAACTTGCTCAAAAGAAGCACAAGAAGAACAAAACAAAGAACGAGACTCCTTAAACAAATCTACATTACATTGATTCCACATAATAGGAGGCAATCTCCTTCCAATAGTGCATAATCTGATCTATGGAGAAATCTTTGAATAACGGGCTGGTGGACACCCATGAAGCGACTAAAAACTTATATAAAAGAATATAATGTAGTTCAGTCACTATATTCAGTAGTATATTCTTTATTTTCATATGTGGATATTATCATCTGTCTTGGAAAGGATCTAATTGAGCCCCTTATCATATCAATGAAACATATTGATAAAATCGCAAAGAAATGAGTTGATTAATATTTTATATATACAACAGATCGTTGTATTTATCAACACAGTCAATTGATTTTTGGGATTTTTTGGAAGGCAAGCGAGTATTATTTGTGAGAGAGATTACCAAGCTGTTCATTACAAATACACAGAAAGTGTTTACTGAACCAAATCATTGTTTGTGGGATTTGGCATGTTATTAATGACAAGATTGATATTCAAAAATATATTATGAGAGAACATGTTGATTCAACCCCATAGGCCCATTAGCCCATGAGAAATTTTTTTTCCATTTTTTAATGCAAATGTATCCCATAGTGCTTCACTTTTCTTTTTTGTATCTAATACTTGTATTATTCAAGTCACAAGTGTATGTAACCTGCAGGAAGATTTTGCTGTCTTGCAAGATGAAATTGAACATGCTTTGTCTACGGGAAGATCTGGGAATAGTTATCTTTCTATCTACTTATGCATTATTTATTCTTCTCTGCTCTTTCACTTGCTTTAGATTCTTTTCTCCAGTAGTTTCAGAAATTCCAGTAGAAGAGAAATTTCTAGTCTGAGGTTTCTCTCTGTGAAAGAACTTAATTTCTCTAGCGGTGGTTTGAAGCACTATATAATACCCATACCACTGTGAAGAAGTTGAAACGTGATTCTAAACTCCCCACTTCCACTTGGGATTCCCACCAAGGGAAACATAGAAGCCCTTTGATATACAGACTCAAGTGATTGTTCCGGACGATTTGATGATGCTCAACAGGACTGCTTGTTTTAATTGTTTCTACTTTCATTTACCGTCTTACATTTTCCTTCTTTTTCTTTTCTTTTTTTTTTTGTTGATTTAGTGTTTTGGTGTATGCAGTGCAAGGTATGCATGCAGACATTTATTTGCACCACTTCGGAGGTGAAGTGTAGGGAGCATGCAGAAGCGAAGCATCCAAAATCCGATGTGTCTCAGTGCTTCCCGCATCTCAAGAAATAATTTGCGAGCATAAAGAGAAGGTGTAGATTGTTGGGCTTTTACCATTATCATCCGAATACATCTAATTTGATTTGCAAGAAATCCAGACACTCAAAATGGTGTTTGAGAACAATTGTGGAATGTGTTTGATGTTCGTGATGTTTCCTTTTTAGGTATATGTTCTTGGATCAGTATATGAGTTAAAACTTGGTGTTTCATTAATTAGCTGGCAGGTTTATTTCTCAACCCTGTGGTCTCTATTCTGGTCTTGCGTGCTGCAAATGTGTTTGCATAAGTTTCTACACACTACTATAGACGTATGACAAAATTGTCAGTCAATGCATGAACCAGAACCATCATGGATCATGGATGGAAGAGGTGGACTCGGCATGCCCCCATAGTTGTTAAAGTACACTTGGCTCCATTTCTTCCATATCATCACGTGGTAAATGCCAACTATACTTTTGATTGCATTGGCTATTTCTACATCCATCAATGTTTGCGTCTGAATCATCATATTGTTATTTCTATGTACTATTGATCCCACGGGTGGCATACCGCTGAGAAACTACAGCCTCTTGGTTCAATCTAATACCGGGGTGCACACATATCGAGCACGATCAATCTAATACAGATCTAAGTTCATTTGGAGGTCAAAATCTCAATTGAGAAGACTCCATTCACTTGAAACCTAGGAAATCTAAGAAGCACAGAAAACCTAATGGACAGTTTTCACGGAAAAGTTTTTCTCAAATGTGGTTGATCCGAGGGACTAGACCTAGTGGGTTGATAATACTGAGAAAAAAACTGATGGTCAGATCAGATGCATTAGGTTGACATGGTAAAATCTAAAACTTATAATTACATAAAGGGCCTGTTTCTTTATTAGAATTTTAGAGTTCATGTTTGAAAGTTGTCTAGGAATTTCAAATGCTAAAATTCTAAAATGACATTGAATTCTTCTACGTTTCATTTTCATCTGAATTCTTTGCCTAAGAATTTCTAATTTTATGAATTTTATAAAACTTTACTTTCATTGCTACATAAATTCTAAACTGGAATTACACATTTTTTGCATTGTAGTACATGGGATCTACCTTTTGTGGTTGTGAAGTTGGGACCCAATTGTAAGAATTATAATGTGGACCCACCTCTTGCATATAGTACATGGGCCTTTCTTTTAGAAACGAAACTGTGGGACCCAATTTTAAAAATTTGAACATGGACCCATCTTGATAGGAATTGCATGGGCCCAATTTTTATAATCGTGAATATGGGGGTCACTTTATTGTTGGTAGGAGGGTTCACAGTTGAGTACTGGAGTTCTAACCAAACTTCTCACAGTTTGAAAATTTTAAAATGCTCTTGAAGGGGCTAGTATTTTGGAATTCGACATTTTTGGCATTTGAGAATTCTGGCTGCTTTGAATACCCAATTTTAAAAATTTGAACATGGACCCAATGAATACCCAATTTTAAAAATTTGAACATGGACCCATCTTGATAGGAGTTGCATGGGCCCAATTTTTATAATTGTGAATATGGGGGCCACTTTATTGTTGGTAGGAGGGTTCACAGTTGAGTGCCGGAGTTCTAACCAAACTTTTCGCAGTTTGAAAATTTTGAAATGCTCTTGAAGGGGCTAGTATTTTAGAATTCGACATTTTTGGCATTTGAGATTTCTGGCTGCCTTGAATACTGAGAATCTCATTAAAAGAAAATTAAATTTCTGACAGGAATTCTTGAATCTACAAACAATCTGAATTCTTGTTAGAAATGCTTGTAAAGAAAGCGGCCCTAAAGGATTGTGGTTACTAATATAAAGACATGCAACGTTACTCATTGTGGAATCACACAGAGAATACAGATTTTTAATTGGTCATCTCAAACCGAACCGATGAATCTACTGATAACTGTGTTCTTGTAATATTTTAGAAAAAGCTGCCGATATTTCATGAATCTACCAGTAAAATCTGATGTGGCACCCACTTTTGGTGAAAATAAGATGTTCCAACATATTCATTTTGAATATCCCAAATATTTAAGTTGAGATTGTGAATAATTACTCTCTTTTAAGTTTGGCATTTGTTTTTTTTCTTGAAAGCTTTCAAGGTATCCGAAAAAAGAAGAAGAAAAAATTTCTCATATCAGTTTTCACTCTCATATCATTTTTTTAAAAAGCTAGTGTAAAGTTAAAACAAATGCATGATTAGAAGCCACCTCCAAATATGCCAATTCTTACCAGAGTGGTAAGTCAGGCCAATTCTCACCAGGAGGTCCAGGGCTTAACCCTTGCCTCCTAGCATATGCAAGTTTGTCTCTTCTCACATGTACGAATTCTCTTTCTTGTGCGGGTCTATAATAGAACCAGCCCCTTCTAGCTGGGGTACCCAAAAAATAAACAAAAGGGATATGCCAATTCTTGAAACCTTTTCTACGACATGATGGAAAAAGAAATATTATGGGAAAGCCCTATGAGACTAGGGAACAGTGCAAAGCCACGCAAGGTGCTCGACGAAATTACCTGTGTTTGACAAAATCACATCGACATGGGGCTGCCCTTTTCGACCAATTGTCGTATTTGAAGAAAGGCTAGGCATCTCAGTGTTTCCCCTTCTGTCATGCACTACAATCCTACGGATGGTAAAAGAAACTACGTAAATCTGTGATGCACTACAATCCTACGGATGGTAAAAGAAACTATGTAAATTATTTGTAGCATTCAACCGGTGCCTTTGATGTGACATGGCGTTCGGGGCACAAGAAGTTGATGGTGGGGGCCACGCCCATCTGTACTGATTAACTTGTGGCCTCCTCTTCATTCTGCAAGTGAACCATGGGTAGTGCAAAATGGGTTTTTTTCTTTTTTTCACCCAGGGACCAAGTCCCAATTAAAGAACCTATCCCTACAAGATGAAATATCTGCTCTCGTAGAAAGAAACACAGTCCCCAGATAACGAACCCTGAAAGATGAAAAGTGGGTTTCCCAACCAGCTGCAACACCTCTCAAAAATGGGGTCCCAAGTGGTAGATCAGCCGGTTGGAGACATAGGGTTTTGCGTTACAAATGAAGGGAAAAAAAAAAAAAAAACCAGGGCTTTATGGTGGCCCCAATCAACACAAAGCTAGGACTCAATGGAAAGAGATACCCCAATCAGCACATGCCATACCAACAAAACACTTCTTTATGGCCCAGCACAAAATGCCAGGAGATTTTCACCAGCCTCGAATCACAAAAGGTCAACTCCATGACCAGACGCCTGTAACAAATAGTAAGACGACAATAGCCACAAACATTTTACAAGACTCGGATAATTTCCATCGCTAAAAGTCATGTACCCAGTGGGAATCTTCCGGCCGAGGCACAACTGCACATGGAACACTTCTTAAAACTGATCGAAAGATCAAGATGGTCAAATTTTCTAATAGCTCTCTGACTGGAAAGATAGTAACCACTGTTAAAGTGTTGAAACCATATTTAAAATCCAATATGCATATAGCATAGCGCGACTAATCCAGATATCTGTTAACAGGAATAGAAAGGAATTGAATAAAGCACCACACATTATAAGCAAGTTTATAGACCCTCTTCCTTTATCCAACCGTGCAGCTCATAATAATAAACAAACTGCATGAAAAATCAAACCAGCCAACCATTTACTTCAAAGAAACCCATAAATAGCTGGTTCTATCGTTGCTACTGCGTACGCATCCTGCTATTCTCAGCTGCCCTCACTTGAAAGAAATACGGATGTGCCTGCACAAAAGCGGGGAAAATTATAAACTAGCCTGGTAGGATATATGCGGCTATAGAAACTATTGGCCCTGCATCAGAATTAAGTCGATAGATCTAATATAAACCACACATGCATTAGTTGATAAGTGCAAAATGATGCAATAAGCAACTCTCTCTCTCTCTCTCTCTCCAAAGCTCACCTTTTCTTCTTTTTTTCACTTTGAAACGTCCCCAGATACTTTGGAATTATTATTATTTCATTTGTCTACATAGATCGAAATAAGGCTCGATGATGATGATGATGATGATGATTTTTTAAAATGCCCATTCTGATCCTTTAGATTGCTGAGACCCTCATCTGCAACCATCCAGCCAAGACTAAAGGATCCATTTCCTCAGCTTTTAACCAACATTTCATAGCCAGATGAGCCCAATTATTCCATCAAAAGGAACAGTACTTCATAACCTCAAAAGGCATGGAGGATGTCTTTGAATGTACACCAATGCAGTTGGAATATTTAGGCAAAATAAACATTGGAGCAGTACAAAAGTTGCAACTTTACCAGATCAAATACAGAATATATATAACAAAACATAGGGATGCTGAATAGGAGTATAAGTAGGTACGAGAAGTGGAACAGCTACAGAGAAAACATCCTAGATCCTACTAGTGAAGAATTTTCAACAGCAAATGGATAAGCCCCACATCACCTGATATTACAGCTCATGCAGATTCTAGCTGATGTGCAGCCTATTTCATTTGGCATAAATGTAAATGTAAATGTAAATTGAATGAGAGTTCTCCACTGAGACACATTTCTATACTACAACACGAGAAAATTTTGTAATCAACTGGTTGATTAAGGCCCTGTTTTGTTGGCACCTGGGCCATCTGAGGCCCACATATGTGGCCAGAAGAGCTCTTATGAATTTTCTTCAGATATAACCCAAACCCATGAAGACCACTATTTATGGAAAGCTATTTCACCAGCTAGCTACAGCATCTAATGGCCCGAACCATATATGTAGTGTCTGTAAGTTGCAGATCAAACCTTCCATTTTTTACAAATCAAAAGTTGGAGATCAGCCTCAAAGCATGCTTCAGGTTGCAGATATCAGTTTCCCATTTTTTTGAATGTCCCTTGAATAGTTCATTTCACCAACATATTCAAAGAGATCATGATTTTGGGTCCAACAACACTAAGCCAATTGTCTCCATACCTAGTACCTATACAGTCCTGCTAATGTACACTGTATCATACTGAATCAGAACAAGATTTCTGCATGGAGAGATGCAGTTAAATATTCCAATTTTAATTGGTTGATCAGAGGTTCTTTTGGGTGTTCTCTCAAAAAATGGGGAAGATGAGAACTATCTCCACCCAACCTCATTCTATTTCATATCCAAACTCAGGTTCAGGAATACCATCCTGCCCAATGATTGAGATACTCAGTGTAGCTGATGGGTATCCATTTTCCCAAATACAATTGAGTTTTTTTTTTTTTTTTTTTTTTGCTGAGTTGGCCCAGTGGCCAGGAGAGGGAACTGGAAACAACCCTGCCAGGGATCGATCCCGGGCAGGGTGTATGGGAGCCTGTGATTCCCAAATACAATGAGTTGAAAATAGCAATGCATGTAAAGTACAGACCTAGTGGATAAAAGTTAAAATGTGTCACTGTCAAGGTTCAATTGCATGCAAATTGCAAACCTTGTAAGTTTCTAGCCAGGCTTGGCAGCACAGAGGGTATAATGTGAGTGTTCATTGTCCTGTCCACATCAGGGCTGGATTTGGCCTTGTGGGCTGTAGTTGGACCACATTTTCTGGCCTGATTATTAGATACACCTAGCCCAGGCCTATCCATATGAATAAAGGTCCGGCCTGACATATTTCATAGAAGTGCCATATACACTTTTGCAAATGTGTCGTACTTGTGCTTCATTCAGGCCCACTGAGCCAATTGGACAGCCCGAATCCTCAATTATTGACTCGGGCAGATTTGAGCAATGCAGTACATGGCCCATTGCCAGCCCTAACCTTGCCCATGGATAGTATGATAAGATCAAATGATGACAAAGATCATTTAGTAATTCTGGAGCAATTTGAAGGTTCTCTTATTACTGTAAATTGCGTAGTTGCTAACGATTACGACAGCATTATTAGAAGAGGAGGTATTGGCTCCGCAAAAGATGCTAGAAATAGGATTACCATTGCTTCTCGTGCAGTAAGCCTCTCTTGATGATCATACCGGAGAAGCTTATCAAGAAAATCAATCGCCTGCAGGCACATCAAGTCAATTATTCATTGCAGAACTCATAATAGTGAACAAACAATAAAATTAAGTAACTGAACATGATGTTTCGCCTTTTTGAGAATATAAAGATTATTACCTCTGGAGAAACTAGATGCTGATTATCGGCATTAATAAACTTCGACCAAGGCTTCCTGCTGTGCCTGCAAATAGATTAATACATGTCAATGAATAGCTAGCAAATAAGAAATATTTATTTATTTATATGAAGTTATCTTCATAGAGAGTGGTTACAATTTTAGGATGTGATATATACTTATTCCTTATGAAAATCCTACACGAAACTTCATATTATAGAATCAGCCACTAGAAAAAGACAATCTCCACTTAAGAAAGTGATCACAACATACCTCCCAACAAGAGCATCAAGTTGAGGATCAAGTTCTAAGCGGTATTTGTTCAAATAGGCATTTAATTCATCGGTCCCCAGCACCTAACAAATAAGCATATTGGTAATTACACCTCAGTCAAATGAAAATATATGAAATAGTCAACTGTGACATATATATATATATATATATATGTATATAGGGAGGTGGTCCTATGAGAGCATCTCTCACCTTACTATGAGAGATAAGGTGGGGCCCTCACATCTATATCCAATGTCAACAACTTACATGCAAGGGCCTCCACCTTTATCTCTCATAGTAAGGTGAGAGATGCTCTCATAGGAGCATCTCCCATATATATATATATATATAAAGATTGAAAAATACATGAAATAGCCAGCTGAAGAAAAAGAAAAGGACACTTCAGGTCACAAGAAAATATATGGAATAAGCTTTGAAAAAAAAAAAGAAATATTTGTGAAATAATCAACTATGAAGACCACAATAATAAACAACATGACACTAGACTGGATAATGGATCAAAACTGTCCAAAATCAAGATTGCATGAATAAAAACAACATGCCACTGGAGAAGAAGACAACATGAATAAAGACCATGTGAAAAAAACAAAAAAAATCTGACTGGGCAGGGATAATCAGTTGAAGAAGCCAGAAATCAAGACAAGTAATTAAAGAACATGCCACTGGTCTGGGTGAGTTGACTGGATGATTGCACGGGTTAGAAACTTGTGCCAAGTGACACTAACAAAAGCACACCAAACCCATGTTATTTTAGTCAAAAGACATTCTAAGTGCTATTCCATTAAAAAAACAGGGCGCTGGAACATGTCAAATAAAATCAAATAAAAACAGAAGCGAAAGCGAAAAAACTAGGTATTGAAGCCGATCAGAAACTCCTATTTGCTGTAATTTAAACTTTTCCATCCTCTTTCAAAATCACAAACTCAAGTCGATATCATTCCAGGGACAGGAGGAATCTCCTATTACATGGAGAAGGTTCGTGCAAAAAAGAAAAAAAAAATACAATGAGAAATTTCAGAGTTGTCCTACATCTTTCAAATTTCACTCCCTTGCGGAGATGTGATAGAAAATGCTCGTTATTAGCATTTTCTGATTAATTGTTTACGGAAAGGAACACGTGAATCAAGAGCCAGTTTCATTAAAGACCAAATGAATGCATTACACTAAGATTGATGGTTACCTTTGCAATTTTAACAAGCTGATCATGGTTGTCATGGCCATAAAAGAAAGGTTCCTTGCGAAATATCTGCAAAAGAAATATCAAAATTCAAAATGCATGTGGAAGTAAACGGGGCAAGAGCTAAAAAAAAAGGCGCTTCATCTGAAACTGTAGAATACTCCCAAAATGCAAAAGCTCACCATTCCAGCAAACATGCAACCAAGGCTCCATAAGTCCAAAGAGTAGTCATAATCTTGCAAATCAACAAGAAGTTCAGGCCCCTTAAAATATCTGGGCAACAAGGACAAAGATTTTAGACAACATCAAATATAATGGCCAAAGTGCATCAGATTGCACCAAATAGGCTCTTGCAATAAGCTTCCACAAAACTGCAATCTCATATCACTTGACCAACAAAGAAATATAAAGAGCCTCAGGGCAGAAAGTTTCAAACTTCCAAACTTTATCACTTAGTTCCACTACTTCCACATGACAGAGAAAAAACACAAAGGATTCAGGGAGCATAAATGGAAAGACTGCATATGATCATTTAGTTTTAAGTAGTACTGTCATTAGCTGGAAGGAAATTAGCATCTATCATACAATTCTTACACTTTGTAAAATGAGTTTTGTACTGGGAATCTTAATCATTTTCATTCAACTCATCCACATGAACTAGTCCTCATGTAAAGGAAAAGGCTCTAAACTACAGATAGCAACAACATCAGCAAATCAAGTATGCTGTATTGCCCTTTCTTACAATCACCAGGTAAACATTATGGACAAGCAAAGAAGACCCTTACTCCACTGAATGATGGATTATGGATGCACACAGCTGGCATGAAATACTCTCTGTACTTCAGTTCAAGGTCACTATGAATGAAATTCTAAGTAATCACCCTGTCTCGTTTAGCACCATATAATGGATGTAATAATTTGCCGGTAGGCATTATTACTCTTTCCAGTACACGTGTATTAAGTTATCACTGTGGTTGAACATGGGCGCCTTAAGATTTGGAGCGTGACCCATGACCTTTTTCTCCTGAAGCAAAAGCTCCATTGTCCGAGGTGCTACGTGGAACAAAGCCATGTACTCAAGTCTTCTTTTGTATTTTCATTTACCCTTCAAATCACTAAACACATCTCCATAGAAGTCATAATTCCTAAAGAAGGCTCTTAAAAACAAAGTTAAAAAAAAAAAAAAAACATATTTGAGTTTCTTAAACTATTCATGATCTCAAGGCTTACCGTGAAGCCACGCGAACATTGTATTCTTTCCCTGGATGGTAGAATTCAGCGAGCCCCCAGTCTATCAAGCGAAGTTTTCGCAGCTCATGATCTATCATAACATTATGAGGCTTCACATCCCGATGCATGATTCCTTGTGAATGGCAGTAGTCCAAAGCCTGCAACAAGAGCAGGGAATGTATAGAACAATTGATATAGTTTTGAACACAAATTCTATTTATAAAAAAATAAAAAAAAAGATGAAAGAAGGAAAAGAGAAATAATGACAGTCATGCAGCAATAAAAAATAATCACTACTAGGATCGTTGGTAAATTCAATTTGTCACTTATCTCAGCCAGCAACCAAGCTAATGCTTATTCAGTAAAGATAGAACTACACACAAAAGGACATGTGCGTAACGAGGGCAGAAAGGTGGTTCTGACTTCTGCAGACTTTCTTACTATTTACCAACACATTTAAGAAAGTGTGTCAAGAAATTTCCTCTTGAACATTCAGAATTAGAAAATTATATTGGAACTTGCTATGCTAAGAAAGTAGATAGTGCGAGACTAATGGGCAAGCTGACCATGGGTTAGGCCTAATGGGAAAATCATCTATGGGTTTGACCTGATGAGCTGAACCACATCAGTTAGGCCCGATGCACTGGCTGGTTGTGGGCCTATTTTTTGAAGCGGTTAGTCCTAAGATGCACTTGGGCAGCATAAGTTCAGGTTGACATTTTGAACCCATATAATGGTTCAAGTTAGGGTTCAACCCATTCTTTCTGTTTGACCTCTAAACCCCAACATGAATCCCACTCAACCGAACCCAACATGTTCGTTAAGGGTTCAGGTTGACCCTTCCAACTACCAGGTTGGGTTTTGACAGACAGTTTCAACCCAATCAATAATTGGGTTACGTTCGGGTTGAGCCTATACGCGTTACCCCATCGTTATCAACCCAACCCAACCCTACCTGACCCATTGCCACCCCTACATGAAACAACATAGAAGAATATATTTGTGTGTGTGTATGTTTTCCCCCCTTTTCCTTATTTTGGATCTCCTTTTATTGCTAAATTTTCTCACGAGAGACCTTGCTCGCACTATTGCGGCCCCACTTTTGATCAGTAACAATCCAATACGACACTTATCCAAGTCATCCACCACTATGACGACACTCCTTTCAAACATCACCTGCACCATTCATTTTAAGATCATGTATTCTTACCATTCGGAATCCATTGGACTGACACCCTCATTTTAACTGTTTTTGCACCATTCATTTTCAGGACTCAAATACACAGCATACAGAACCCACTCAAGCTGAATTTTGCTGAGTCCTTATCCACTCATAGACACAAATAGACGCTATTCATGCACAACTATTTTCCCATCCTGCTATCCCATCACGGGCGCGCAAGCACACGCGTCATTGGTTTAATTACTTGAATCAAATCTGTACATATGGGGCCCACTTTATATCATGGAAAACCATTAGATTGTAACCTACCTCTATGATAGGTAGTGGATGTGAATATCTCATTGGATCAAATCAAGCAATGGGTGTGACAGATACGAATGGGAGCCAACTGCACCCCATGGCATGTTTCAATTCAATGGTGAATATTAACCCTATTCAGGTGAGGCCCATTGCCAAACATGGGGGTTAGCTGAAATTCAACAGCTTTTCCTTCTTATAAGTAACCCATCTGTGCAGATAACACTCGTATATGACACCAATGATAAACTTGAATCTATGCAACCAATACCCATATGTCCATAAACTGATTTTTAGCTCTACTTTAAAAAAAAACAGAGTATGTTAGATATGAGGAATGTTCATATGCATCTTTCCCTCACCATAGGGTGAGGGACACTTCCCTTTTTGCACATGAAGACAAGGAAGTGTACCTCACCCTATGTACTTGAAAAGTACATTTTTAACTTGAAAATGTCCAAAAGGGGGAGTGTCCCTCACCCTATGGTGAGGGAAAGATGCATGTGAACATTCCCCGTTGTGTATATATATATATATAGAGAGAGAGAGAGAGAGAGAGCAGCTCAAACAAACACAGTAGCTACGCTTGTGCAGCCTTCAGTTTTTTTTCCATTTTTGCATTTTTTTTTTTTTAAAGGAACCAGTAATATCATGTTGAAGGAAGAGTACATACTTCTCGAAAAGAAAGAAGTCTAAAACTATATATCAGGTTGAAGGAAAACCTTGAGAAGCTCATAAATGTAGTAGCGTATATCATAATCAGTAAGGGTAGGGTATAAAACTTTGAAGTCTGTACTGTTCACATATTCAAAAATCAAGCTAGGAGTTTTTGAGTGTTGATCCCTAACGATGTCAAGCAGCTTCACAATATTTGGACCTCCACAAAGGTTTTGAAGAATTTTTATCTCCCTTTTTATCTGTAGAAAAAGAAAATAAAGATATTATGCTTCTACTTAAAAAAAATGGATAGATATAATTTAATCAACAAAAGTAGTAAAGTTAACAAGTGATCAACAATATATCAAGCATATAAAAGCCACATGGGAGTTGCAACACAACACTAAAGAAGAAGCATTTCTCAAGCAAATCAAGTATATGTAAGTCAAAATCCCCATGCTGCATATGTCCAGCTCATCTACTAGCTCATTCCCCTACCCCTATCATATGGTTCAGAATGCAAACAACTTATTAAAATGAGGTGGCTTGGTTGAGTCTCCCCTGCATTTGACTCTGTATGTCATTAAAACCAAATGATTCGGGAGAGTCAAGAGTCAACCCGGGGAGTTTTCCAACCTTGATCTAATCTAGACCCACAGGGACTGTTCAATTTGAGTTTTGACCCCTTTTTTCTTGATTGGGCCCTGACTGAGATGAATGAAAAGGCCACTTGATCGATCAAATCAATCCAAATAATAATGGACCTGAACAATCACATGATCTGCTAAATCTAGGCCATCCCGCTCCTGCGTCACCGGCCCTTGACAAAAAGAAGATGAAACAAACCAGTTGATCTGCTTGACCAATAACTTAGATCAGGATGATGATTTTGGCCCAGGTCAATACAGGATCTGAAACTTTCTTGAAGAAAAACGTAATGCGGTCTCAAGAATCACATAAAATCAAGATATACAAATCCATCAACTAGAGCCTAGAAACAGTGTTAAGTTTTAAATCACAAAGTTGAAATCTCGGTAAAGAGAAAATGCAAAAGAAGAAAACCAGTTGCAAGATGAATTTTGCTGTCTTATCACCATTTCTCACAAGCATTAACTACCGCAACAAGCAATGATGTGCACAAAAATTGCAATGCATGATAATATGGATGCATGCAGGAATTCATGCTCTCATATGGCCATGCAGGAATTCATGCTCTCATATGGCACATTACACAAAAAGAAACTAGGTAGACTAAATCATGCAAATAGGTGAACATTTTTTCTAAAGATGTCAGAAGACAAGACAAGCTCTCAGTACGATGTGAACCCCGTCAAATGATAGGATAGCAAAAAGATACATGGCATGATTGCAATGTACAAGAATCTACTCGAGTTCTATTTAATAAATGTGATTGCCAACGCACTTATTAAGGAGAGAGTTTGGGCAAAGACTGGACAGTGTTACCATTCACAGTTGTGATGAACAGTTGTTTGTCTTTCTCCTTTTTTTAGTTGCTATAGATAATGCGGTATTTACTACTAGAAGGAAAATAAATTATAGAACTTAAGAAGAGCAAAGATCACCTTCTTTTTCTTTACAGGCTTGAGGATCTTTATTATGCACCTTTCTGAGTTGGATGTGTTTATGCCTTCAAAGACTTCACTGTATTTTCCCCTTCCAACTTTGCGTACAACCTCATAATCATCCTGATCACTGAGTGAATGAAAGAAAATAAATGAATCATAACATACTAGAAAAGTGAGAAATAAAAGGCCATCTCAACTCTTCATGAAAAGGAACTTTCACTTTCCTATGTAAATATTCTAAATAACGAAAATCAGAATCATGTGGTGTAAAGAAACAAGGACTCGTCTCTTAAAAATTTATAACAGAAATTTTGGAGATTTTTTGTGGTAATAATATGTACAAATCGGGCTAGGAAAAGAGTTACAGCAATATATACCTTCGCATTCCTGTCAACTCTTTTTTTATTTTTTTGGGTAAAAGCATTCCTGTTAACTTAGTTCCAATATTTTTCAAATTGTATCAGAGGTATTTATGGCCATGAAGGTGATGCAATCTATGATGCCCAGATACAGGATACGGTAGGGACATGCCATGGACATGGCTGGGACACGGATTTTACATATAAAAAGTGAAGTATTGGATACGATACTACACGATACGTTGCCAGTTTTGAAGTATCCGTGCATCATAGGATGCAATCACTCCTGCAATGTTTCAGCTTCTAGCTGTGCTCCTCAATGCTTAAATACTATACAGCAACCATCAAGTGGAAACACACACCAAGAAATACTGGAACTAAGAGCCTCTTTCTTGCAATTGGTGAACTTTAACCTGACATTCTCAGATAAGAGAAGTACAGGATGGTAGCTCCAAGGCCTTGCTCAATGTTTAACTTAGCCAGGCCCAAGCCTGATTTTCTGCTCCCTAACTAACTGGGTCGGTACCATGCCCCATGTTTGCCTAAAAAGCTGATGAGCACACCTCTCACAAATCAACGTGATAAACCCAATTAGACTTGGGTCATTGAGTCTTACCGCACTTAGATGAGTGACAA
Organism: Persea americana; assembly: GCA_029852735.1. Taxonomy (NCBI): domain Eukaryota; kingdom Viridiplantae; phylum Streptophyta; class Magnoliopsida; order Laurales; family Lauraceae; genus Persea; species Persea americana. The sequence goes on along the minus strand of CM056811.1, from coordinate 93,946,778 downwards.
GATCCTCAGATTCCACGTCTGGCCAGGCTTGGGTCCCAACTCCCAATTCAGTTAGACCCAATCATTTACGAATTTCGACCCCGTGTAAGTGTCAATAAATAAGCTAAAAGCCTATAACTCAAGGTGCTAGGTTCCTCTGACAAATTACAAGGCCATTTTCTCAAATAAATACTCTATGGAACAATTTTAGAGTGCATCATGGATTACTAAAAAGGTGGGCACAACATCTTCCAATAAAAAATGATGGGCCTCGCAAGGACGGTGTTCCCTTTTTTCATTGGAAATGTGACTTGAACCCACACCCTTGAGGTTACATTAGCGAACACCTTCCACAAGGATGGTGTACCCTTCCTAGTGAAACAAAAGAAAGTCAATGCTCATCTTCATTCAGCATTGCAAAAAACCTCTACAGAGTAATCCCCAACAAAAACTCAAGCCTAACATAAACATGAGCACTCAACCTTACTTTGTCAATATGACTTGAACCCCATGACCTCACAATTGCAACAATTAGCAAATTTCAACTTTTCCACGGGCTGTTGTTGAGATAAAATCTCAAAGAAAAAGGAGTTCAACACAAGGACTCGATGGAGGTTACTTGTTCTAGAAGTACTCTCACCCAAGCACGCTTGAAGCACTTGATGTAAAGTGCCAATTCTCACCAATCACATCCTTCCCTAAATTACTCGCATCAACTGTGGTAATCTTGAAATTTCAGGTAAACTTGCTTATGGTGGCCCCAATGTCAGATGCTTAATTCCAGCTAACTCCAATCAATTATCAATAAATATTCATTAAGGTTGTGATTAGACAGGAGCCATTCAATTAATAGAAAAACCACCCACCCACCTCAATCCATAGTCCACACCAAGCCCACAATTTAAAGGGTATAGCAATAAATTGTTTTGAGGTGTGTGTGGTTGGCCTCTTTTTCAGACTGAATGCACATTATTCAATTTTCAAATTGAGCATGCATTCTCCTAATCTTATTGAGAGAAATTAAAAGAAAAAAAAAATGCATACCACACCAAAGTATTATCATCAGAATCCTCTATCTATCACCAGTCTAAATAAGATCATTTTGACCTAATCCAATCTAATCAAAACCCTCTGAATAGCCAGGCAACATGAATATTTATCTATTCTGTTGCGTTGCTTGGCTGGTCCGAAAACGAGAAACGACATTAAGGGGGCCTGTTCAATCGAAAAAATTCTCAGGGAACTCTGTGAGTTCCAAAAACCCCAGATCCCTGTCAGAAACTTCAGCAATCAAAGAAGCCCTAAGTGGGAGGCCTTACTTCTGCTCTTCTTTCCCCAAATCACTATCACAACCCATCAAGATCCTGACTTGGGCCCAAAAAATATTCTTTTTCCGATCAAATACAATTTCCCAATACCCCAATCGATTGCGCCACCCCGAATCCAAAACCGATTGCGATTCGAGGCACATCCAAACGCGCCGTAAACTACAAGAAAAAAGCGTTTGAGAAAGTTAGGGTTAGGTTTGTGAGATTACCCCCATTGGACGGTGAGAGATTCGTAGTCCCAATATTCCTTGGGACGGTGCACGTTGACATCGGCGTAAACGCGAGCCTTGGACATGGCGAAAACGGACGGCGAGGATTGGCCGGAGCGGAGGTCGGTGAGGTTGTTGAAGTGGTGGGTGTGGGCGTTTGAGGCGGAGGAAGAAGAGGAGAAAGGGTGGTGGTGCACAAGATTAGGGTGCTGCGCCACCGGCGTATTCAAGGCAAACAGCACGACTGATAAGGAGATTCGAACGAGTAATAAAGAAGAAGATCTGGGAAGATGTTTTTTCATCCAATGACCAAACAACCCTTCATCCCTCCGTAGAAAAAGCTGCAGCTTCCTGCTTCTTGCGACTTGAATCAAGGAAGCTTGGTTAGCCTAAGTGGAAGGCCTCGTTCTCTAGTTTAAATGTTTAATTATCTAGGATGCCCCTGTAGTGTCTTGTTATTTACAACAACGTCCCTCTTTTTTTTTCTTTTTTTTGGGCCCCCTACGGATCCACAATTCCAAATCAGGATTCGTTTTTATATTTCCATGCGTTGGATCTAGATCTGAACAAAGGATCCATTTCATACCTATATTTGAGACAAGGTGGGATTGATTTTGAGATTACCTGACTACACAAAAGTGAATCCGTGGGTCAGTGAAGAGGGGTTTTTTTCCCTTTATGTTGGGCTATTGATGGTAGTGATGCTTTCTACTTAAGATATCTAGGATCGATCTTTCTCCTATGTCTATGGTACCCCGTACCAAGGTGCTAATACCACTCAAGGGGAAGTGCTTTGGCTACAAGTAATGTATTATAAGATGGGAATTAAGGTTTTCAGGGTCTGGTTGTCCAAGCTCTACCTATTGCTGTGATATAGTGCTTAAGAAACACATAAATCTCCTCTGTGTCTTTGTAGGGAATGAGAAAGCGGAAATTATATATACATGTAATCTGTAATCCTATACCAAAGGTAGTGAAATAGTAAAGAGTGAGTTCTTTTTTGTCGTAGACATAGGCACTCTATCGATCCCCTTATGTCTTTTGTGTGATTTTTTCTTTTCTTATGTGTGGCTTGGCGCTTGTGAAGGCATACACAACACCTATAATATATGTTGGTTGGGCCCAAGGTGGGACAGAGAGCCCTGGATAATTTGATATTCACCATAGATTTTACTCTGGATAATTTGATATTCCACAAAAGGACAATTTCTATCCCTGTTTGTTGTTGTCGAATGTGCTGTTTGGCTTGGAAATGTCACACTTCCCCTTGTTTTTGCGCGGTTCGATGTGCTTCCCATTTCTTGTTTGATGCTTATTGGGCACGTGATCTGTGAGAGTGCTGTGAATTGTGATTGAGTTGGTGCATATTGTTATTTAATCAAACTGCTCTACATGCGTAGTACAGCAACATGATAAATTCAAAGACATTCACTAATATTTTAAGCACCCACCAATGAATGAGCCAGCTCGATTTTTGTCAGCAATGGCATATGGATAGTGGATGCCTTTAATAATAGGGGTGTTCATGAGCCAGGTTGGGTTGGTTGTCCAACCCTTCCCATTTAATTAATGGGCTGAATATTCAGGCCCGCTTCCAGAGCATGGAACAAGGCCAAGCCCATTTCCGAATATAAACACCTTTTGTGGTAAATATATCCCAGGCCCTTTGGGACTTTGTGAATGTAATGACTGAGGCATAATCCACGAGCCTAACAATATACGCCCAATCTAGCCTAATTTGGGCCAGGCCGGCACGGTCTATGAGTGCCCTTATTGATAAACAGCTTGGATCTTGCACAAGTATACGTATCCTTTTGCCAGTTAGTAGTGTGAATTTACTGAGAATTGTCTAAGGACACGCTTGGCAACAGTCCATAGGTCGGAATCCACGACGGTTTTCTGTGATAGCAAAGAAAATTCTTGTTTGGTAACCTTTTGGACAAGGGAGAGGAGATGTCCTCTTTCTGCAATATGGTGCTTTTCAAGCATCCGACCACCCCCCCATCGGATATCGTCAATCCACGGTTTTAAAGGGCAGAGTATGTAATGCAAGTTACTGCGCATAAAACAACCCAAATTTCTTTTCTATACCCAACCCCTTTCTCTCGACTTCGAAGGCTCGAGCCCTACTCTTCTGTTGCGACTGTGATTGAAGGCTGCCAGAGTCTATTTCCTGCTTCCAATAATCAAACTGAAACACCCATTTACTGCCTCCGGGATGGCAGCGCTGGCGGTGAAGGTGAGAACCGCTCTCTCCGAGGGCTCCACGAAGAAGTCCAGACGGCGGAAAAAGATCTTGCCGGTTCCGGATGTGAATCAAGGTGATGACTTTGAAGGATTTGATGGGTTGAAAATATTTGGGAAGAAGGATATGGGGTTGATAAGACCTGGTCGATGAGGAAATTACAGAGGAGTGGGTCGATGAGGAAATTGCAGAGGAGTGTTAGATAGCGTATCGGTCATTTCGGATGAGTTTAGTACTAGTCATGAAGAAACTGTTCGTCATTAGATTTCATGAAGAAGAAGAGAAGAAGAACAGAATGAGATTATAGAGATTAATAAATTTGTAGCTTTTCATGCAAAAAGGGCAATTTTTTGTTTTATTTTTATTTAAAACTTAGGTATTTGTCTTTCTTACCGAGTAATGCAATGACTTTTGTTTACTTTGATTCTTCAAACTTTCATTCGCTTCTATATTACTTTCCTTCTTTTGCTTCAATGCTCATTGACATAATCTGGACTTCTATCATTTTGTTTTCCAAATTATCCATGTGCCCTGGTCATCAACTTGTTTCAGAGCCAGTCACTACTTAGAAGCTTTTACATTACATTGCAGTGCTATTTTTTCCCAATCATTGGTCTCTCTTCTCGTTTTTGTTGGTTTTTTCCTTTGAAAATGGATTCTAATTAATGTAGAAACCATTGTTCTTTTTAAAAGAAAATGCTCTGCATAAACATACCCTAAGTTCCACCAAATTATGGAAGCAGTGTTTGCTGTGAAAGCCCGATACAACTATGCTTGCAAAAGATCAATTGACCCTTTTGGATATACCCCAATCACATTTTTCTGGAATGTGTTGTATCGAGAAGGAGATCAATTTAATTTAGCTTTTGTAGTAGCTCTGACAAATACCATTTATTATTCTTCTGATCAGTCAAATGCAATGGTAGAATGTGGAATTCATTTGTAAAAGAACAAGTTGGTATATCTTTTTTTTTTTCTTTGTTTATCATTTTTATATGTTAGTATGGCCTTGTGTCTAGTCAGTCATAATATGGCCAGAACACAAGTTAAAATGTACACAAATGAGGTATGGTCTCTTACCATTGGGAATTCCTTCCTGTTTTATTTGAATTTTCATTTTGGGTGGTGAGCTGATGATTGAAGGAGCACCACCTTTCCATCCAAAGTATGCAGAGGATGTCGCCAAAATGATTCGTTTAGAAGGAACGAGACCCCCTATCAAGCTCAAATCAAAAAGTTATCCGCCAGACCTTAAAGAGTAAGTCTCTTCCACAATTGTCAATTCTAAACTTTTAATTGCATTCAAGTAGGTTAAGGTTGCCTTTGGAATTTATCTGACTTTAGAATTTATCTGCAGGTATTATCCCCCATTATGCTGAGTTGCTTGGATGTTGTACTGGTTTGCCTTGTACAATGAATTTGCTCTCTTGTATGGTTTTTAAGTAGCGTATTTGTTATTTGGGCTATTTGGTTATTTGCAAAATTTTCAGTTTCTTTTCACTTTTTAAATTGGTAGAGGGAGAGCAATAAATATTGGTAAGGCATGTACTGCACTTTCTGAAAGATTTTTGTAATGCAAGCCTAGCTAATACTAAATGGAGCCTGATTTGATAGATCTGATTTATTTCTACTTCAAAGAATTCATTATAACCAATGCATGTTAGATTATGGTTCTGTCATACTCAAGCATGTAAGTATTCTCACAGAAGACTTACCTATTAGAAGAAAAAATATATATGATGATGTGGTTGATCAGACTATGCTGTAGCGATAGGATAAGCCCACCTCGGATTGATGGATAAGTTTTGTTCTTTGTTTTCTTTGAATGAATGGTCTCATTGAAGTTTTATAGGGAAGGTCTTATTCATGTGTTGATCCATTAAAATCTTGATGTCATTTGGTATTACTTTAAAATTGGATTTCCTTCATGTTGTTTGACTTTCATGAGAGATGGACTTTGGCCTGATTACAATGATGGAAGCTGACTACATGACTCGCGGATGGCTTTTTAGATGATTTAGCAACAACAGATACAAACGGAACTTCCCTTGGACATAAAATGATATTTATCACAACAATCATCATTGTTGTATCAGAAGCAACTTCATTAGCACCAAGAGATCCCATCTATGATTGAGTCATTGGCTTCAGAAGACTCATTTAAAAAAAAAAAACGGATTGTTGTTTTTATATTTGTAAATATTGTAGGGTTGGGAATGTTTAATATGAATGTGTATTAATGTGAATGGATGATTAAGTGCCTCTTTTAAAATAATTTTGTTAAATTTAAACAAGCTTCGGTTCTCATAAGGTTCTTTTGGAATGGTTCTGATGTATTAGGAACAATTGAAATTAACAAATATAAAATAAAACTAATCAAAAAATGGTTTAAGGAAAATTTTCAGGAATTATTTAAGACTGCTCCAAATACTTATAAACTGCATGGTTCTTATTAACTGCTTAGGTTAGTGAAGTTTCAAGTGAATTTACTTGGAGCAATGGATAGAGCCGATGCCTGGTTAGTTTTTCATTGCACTGATGATTAGTGTTGATGAATCTTAATAATATTTGAGTTCTGGCTACGAACTGAAAAAAAAAAAAATTTGGGAAGGATTAAATGCAAGTGGCATGTACACAAACGTGTCTGTAGTATATATATATATATATATATATGAATATGAATTTAATTAACAGGTACCCAATAGGTTGAAAAAAAAAATAGAAATGCCCTCCCGTCAAGGGAAGACTGTGTCAAAATTTTCAAAAATATTTTTCCAAGTTCGAGAAGTTTATGTTTGTCATATTTCAAGATATGGGGTGGGTTAAATTGGAGATGGTGATTTGGGATATAAGATATGAAAGGTTGTGGTAATAAATTTGAGATGGAGATAACTAAAACTTGTTTATCAATTTTTTATTTTTTTTTTACCGTGGATTTCTCTTCTTTCACCAAACGTGGGCTTGGAGGAATCATCTAGGATTCCTCCGTGTTAGCCAAACGTGGAGTGCAATGAATCCTTTCTCTCATTAATCCTTTCTGAAGAAAGCCTAAATCCGTGGCACCAAGGATTCATCTAAATAGAGGATTCTTCTCTTGTTATCAAACGTGCCTTTAGATCATATTAACTTGAGGATTTTACGGGAAAAATGCTAAAATTTGGTCATTCATCGCGAAGGATCCGTTAAGACCTCTTCCATTCTTTTTTTAATGTTTAGGGGAGCGTTGCCCATATCTAACGGGAGCGAATGTTTTACACTACCTTACAGAAATGTGCCAATCTCACAAAAAAAAAACATTCTCAATGCTGTCAATTGAAACCCCATTACCTAATTAAACAGAACCTTCCATCCTGGACCCGAGCCAAATCAAATACAATTATATTTCATAGAATTTAAGCGAACACTTGTGGCCAGTGCTTGCTTGACTATCCATAGGACCTTTGAAACAAGTGAGCACTAACGTATGAACCACTCTGATCACTTTTATAACACAAGAATAAAATATTATAAAATATTCAAGAGTTTTGTGATCAGTTTTGGCTGTGGGCCTAACTTTACCGGAGTGAAATTTGACAAGAACCTGTAATAAAAGAGTTAATTTATTTTTGACAGTTTGACTGTTTCATAAGTGGGCCACATTAATGAGCCTCTATAATTTCTCAGGAGTGATCCAAAGTCCAAGAAGATCCAGACTCAACCCTAACGATGTTTTATGTAGGAGTTCAGATTTCCCGAGGCTTTTAACTCGGAGAAATTCTGAGCCCGTTTGGTAAATTTATCTTAAAATAAAGATAAAGTAAAATATTAAATTAAGAGAGAATAAAATATAAGTGGGTTATGATGGTATTTTGATTTTAGTTGTTTAATATAAAATGTTTTGATTTTTTGTATAGAAAAGTGTTTTTTTTTTTTTTTTTGTGTTTTAGTGGATAAATGGGGGTTGCTATTTTTATTTTTATTTTTATTTAAATAAAGAAATTTTTAAAAAAATATACTTTTGATATGACCCGTTGTTTGAAAAATGAAGACTTTACTTGACTTTTACTAAACTTGTAAAGTTAAAAGGAGTGAAACTCTACCTTGGAGCCGCGCAAATTAAGCATCCTCCAATGTACGGGGTATCCTCAAATTTCACCCAAATATGAGTTGGTGCCGCGGTAAGATTGTTCCTTTTGATAAATAAAAAAAAAAAAATGATTAATGAATATGCATAAAACTTATTAATCATGTTTTTTAATCAAATGATTTATCTTATGAGAATGGATAGAAAGATGTTGTCACTGCATGCTTGTTTGGTCCAGCGACGCCAGTGTGCTGTAAGGATTATTTTGATCTGATGCACTCAAAGCAGCAACTCACTCCCTTCTGCTCACACCTGCATTCCTCCAGACACCTGGTGCTCTCAAAATTCTCAACTACAACAGAGACTGCACCATCTCATATACTCAGGAAATGCATAGACTTATTGCAGAAATGTACCTCTTACGCCAACCTGAAGCAGATCCATGCACTTTCAATCAGGCATGGCGTCCCTCTCTCTCACCCACTCCTGGCCAAGGACTTCATCTTTTCCATAGTCTCCCTCTCAGGCCCCATGTCCCATGCCCTCCACATATTCCACCAAATCCTACAGCCTGGCATCTTCACCTGGAACACCCTCATTAGAGGCTTTGCTGAGAGCTCAACCCCACTTCCAGCCCTCCACATTTACCACCAAATGCACATGTCCTCCACCCCACCTGACACCCACACCTACCCTTTCCTCCTCAAGGCCATTTCAAAGCTACTGGATCTCAAGGAAGGTGAAAAGATCCATTCCACTGTCCTCAAGACTGGGTTCATGCCCTTGGTATTTGTTCAGAACGCACTCGTCCACATGTATGCAGTGTGCGGGTCGTTTGAGAATGCGTATAAGGTGTTCGAGGAAATGCCGCTCAGAGATCTTGTGAGTTGGAACTCTGTGATAAATGGGTTTGCCATCAATGGCCGGCCCAACGAGGCACTGACGCTTTTCAGGGAGATGGCTTTAGAGGGTGTGGAGCCAGATGGGTTCACCATGGTTAGCATGTTGAATGCATGTGCTGAGCTTGGCGCCTTGGCTTTGGGTAGGAGAGTGCATGTCTACCTCTTGAAGGTGGGGTTGAGTGGGGAGCTGCATGCAGGGAATGCACTTATGGACATGTATGCCAAGTGTGGGGGCATTTGGGAGGCACATAGGGTGTTTGATGGGATGAAGGATAGGAGTGTAGTGTCTTGGACTTGTTTGATTGTGGGCTTGGCTTTAAATGGGTTTGGCAAGGAGGCACTTGCGGTTTTTGGTGAGCTGGAAAAGGCAGGGTTGGCGCCCAGTGAGATTACTTTTGTGGGTGTGTTGTATGCTTGCAGCCACTGTGGAATGGTGGATAAAGGGTTGGAGTACTTAAAGAGGATGAGTGAGTATGGGATAGTGCCTAGAATAGAGCACTATGGGTGCATTGTTGATTTGTTAGGTAGAGCTGGATTGGTTGAAGAGGCTCATGCATTTATTATGAAAATGCCAATGGAGCCTAATGCTGTGGTGTGGAGGACCTTACTAGGCGCATGCACAGTGCATAAGAATTTAGCATTAGGGGAGGTTGCGCAGGCCAAACTTGCACAGTTGGACCCCGGGCACGATGGGGACTATGTGCTCCTCTCAAATCTCTATGCATCTCAAGGTAGGTGGTCCGATGTGCATAGGATTAGGAAGAGTATGCTGAAGGAAGGAGTGAGGAAGAATCCAGGTCATAGCCTGTTTGAGTTGGGTAACTCTGTGCATGAGTTCGTTATGGGAGAACGCTCTCACCCGCAAAGTGATGAGATATATGAGATGCTAGAAGAGATCACTAGGTTACTGAAGTTGAAGGGTTATGTGCCCAGCACGACGAATGTTCTTGCTGACATAGAAGAGGAGGAAAAGGAAAATGCACTTTGTTATCACAGTGAGAAGCTTGCAATTGCTTTCGCACTCATTAGCACACCCCCTAGCACCCCTATCAGGGTGGTGAAGAACTTGAGAGTGTGTTTAGATTGTCATTTGGCCACCAAGCTCATCTCCAAGATTTTTGATAGAGAGATTATTGTTAGGGACCGCAGTCGATTCCACCATTTCAAGGATGGGTCTTGTTCTTGTAAAGATTATTGGTGATATGTCAACTGCACATTTAAAATAATCTAATTATGGGAATGCTTTTTTTTTTCCTTTGGTACACTGCCAATTGTGTACTTTTGACCTGTTGTCCATACATGAGGAACAATTTGTATCTTTTTATATGTATGTTAGTATTAGAATAGATTGGCTGATACACCGATTTAAAGAACTGTCATTACAGTTAACTTTTGTGTTCTCTCTCTTTCAAAATAAGCTAAGCTTGCAGCATTTCATCATTCTTGAATTTTGGGCTCTATTTGGCATTATGCTAGGAATGTTTCATTTTAAAAATGAATGGAGAAGAACTTGTTTGGGAGGCACATTTTCTCTCTCTTTCTGTGCATTGATAGAATCTCTCCCTCTCTATCATCCTCCTCTCTCTAGATCTCTAGAGTTTCTCTCTCACAAAATGCTTAACAAACAATTTTTTCTTTATTTATTCTCAGAATCAAACATTCCCATAATTATAAGAGAGAGATCCAAGTGATCGGAACCATTGTATCGGCAGACTGTGGCTCGGAGATCAAGCCATTAGATAATGCTACCTGTATACTCCATGCCCCTTGCAAATAGGTTGTGAAAACACTTGTGTCTACTCATACTGGCTCTAAAGGCAAGCATTGGGGCATGTGGCGTCGTTGGTGCATCCCATTGGGTCCTTTGAGTTTGCGGATTTGGCATCTAAAAAATAATGGTCGTATAACATTAGATATTGATAACCCATCTCCTTAATATGCCGCCCAGCAAATTTCCTGGTTCCAGTGTTCCAACCATCTGTGTGCCACCAATTGTTTTTCATTCCAGTTCCATTTACCAAAATTTACAGTGGGGCAAAGTGTCCTAAAAAATTATCCCACTTCCATCATGGTTGGTCACTTGTGTGTAAAAGATTGTTGTGCTGGCACGACTCCTTTAAAATTGACCTAAATGATTTGTTAGTTTGATCCTACGATGTAGATGGTTTTTTCAAGTGGATCTTAGAGTTACATAAATACATAAAAACTTCAACTGAGATCACCATCCTTGTCCAATGGAAATTTTATGATTCCCAAATGAAATTTGTAATCGTATATGTCATGTCATACGTAAAAAATAGACCGTAAGATGCCATGAAAACTTAGTCGTCCTTTTCGAGCAGGAGTCGTTTTGTCCCAGGGCAAACAGCTTTGGCTGTTTCAGCCTCTCTGAGAGTAGTCCCGCGGACCACTATAAGATTCTCTATGCAGGTGCATGATGGATGACCCACTGGAAGAGATTAGAGGCTGTTTTGTGGTGGCTGTTGTTCAAATGCGGATCCCCATAGGCGCCACTGAAAGCGAGTAACCACTTCCCCAATCCGTTTCCTCACCACAAAATATTTATTTTGGTGCACTGATGTCATGATGCTATTGCTAGGCATGGCTTTTTTTGTTTTTTGTTTTTTTAATTTCCAGGTAGAAGATGCCAAAGCATGACTTAGAAACAAACGCCATCACCATGGATTAAATAACTTGGAATGTTGATGAAACTATTTTTTTTTGTTAGACGGTTAATCCATAATCATCTTTTTTTATATAGTAACATTGTTGGTGGACACAACATCTCTCTACTTATGTCAAAGTTACAAGTAACTTGGTGAGTTTAGTGGATAAAAAATCACAAACATGCTTCATATATCCAAATTGGCAATGGGCTTCTCTGGAAATGAAAATGACAAAGGTAGTTTATTAGTATTTCTACCAAACAACCTTCCTATTATGAGAAGAACATCACTGGTAAGAAGATGAAAATTGAAAGGCTTGTCCATACTTCCCACTGGTGAGAAGATGAAAATTGAAAGGCTTGTCCATACTCCAAACAGCAATGGACTGTTTGAGTGTATTCATATATTTACATGGGTTCATTGCTTGATGGTGGACAGTCTTGGTATTTGTTGAAAGATGAGGGCCATTTGAGGAAGTATATGACGAAAATGGTGGCTGTTATGTGATGATAACTCAAGCTAAGTTTCTCATTGGAGTACTTTCTATCTTGCAAAGGACCCATCATCCTTAAAAAGGAACAGAGGAAAAAGAAGTAGAGAAATAATATATACAAAGAAAGAATAGAGTAACAAAAGAAAAGAAGATAAATTGTTCATTGTTTCCTCACCACAAACTTGAGTTCTGGGTAGCAGCAACCCAAACCTTCTTCTTCAGCTCATGCAGACATGAAGATGAAGAAGAAAAGCTTCTCAAGTCACAGCAATGGTCAAGACTGACCAGGAACCTGGACCAACAAGCTATTATCATGTCCGCCAAGAAAAAAACTCTCTCTCCTGCCATGGAGAGAACCAGTGAATGGTCTTATCCTCTCTCTCTCTATATATATAAATATATATATATATATATAATATTTATATTTATATCTGCCTGTGTGTGTGGGGCTGCGTGTTTTACATATATTATAATGTATGGGTTTCTCAAATCTCTTTGTAGTGTATGTTGTTGGAATTTAAAGCCTAGTATAGAGGAATAGTTGCACCAAGATTTAAATCATGAAATTGGTATGTTGATTTTCAACAGGATCTTCTCCCAGGAAATCCCAAGTGATATCACCGTTCAAGTGAATGGAATCTCATTCACCTTGCACAAGGTAACATGGGTTATCTCTGTTCCATATACTGTCTTGTTCCAATTATAAACTCTGATGATGTTGAAACCACTGTAAAGATATTAATAATAAAAATATTGTCAGTCACAGATTGATGAGTATCTGTCTTTGAATGATGAAGGCGGAGTCCAGTAGACAGCAAAACATGTCAAGTGACCCGGTGTGAATTGATGTACAACAAAATTTGTGCTTTATGAATATTTAAGCTTTGGCCATGCATTTGGAGTGTCAGTGGAGTTGTAAATAACAATAGCTTTCACACTGCTTTCTTCCATTTCTGGTCAATTTACCAGTAGGATTTGTACTATTGGTTCTGGAACAAAATGTGAAGAAACAGTAATCCCAATATATGATTTCCACACAATCCCAAAATCACAGGGGAACAGATAATCATCCACGGACAAAATATTTAAGCTAATTTCAAGTCGATTAATCAAAACACTGAAACTAATATAGGCCATCTTGTTATGTTACAAGCTACAATCAAATCTGATGCTTCATATGACCTTAATACAGTTCCCTCTGGTCTCAAAATGTGGATACATAAGGAAGTTGGTTTCAGAAGCCAACGATGCGGATCTTTCATTTATTGAACTCGTGGATGTTCCTGGTGGGGTTGAAGCATTTGAATTGGCTGCAAAATTCTGTTATGGAATAAACTTTGAAATCAATGTGGAGAACATTGCCATGCTTCGATGCGTTGCTGAGTATCTAGAAATGACAGAGGAGTATGGGTCTGGGAATCTTGTTGACAGAACAGAGGCATACTTGAATGAAGTGGCACTGAAGAACCTATCAGGAGCTGTCTCCATATTGCAGCTATCAGAGAACCTGCTTCCAATTGCAGAGAAAGTAAAACTGGTTAGTAGATGCATAGATGCGGCTGCATATATTGTCTGTGAGGAAAGCCAGCTCTCTTCATTTGGAAGAACTGAGAATACCCAAGAAAGCGCAAGTTCGTTGGCATCACATCCAAAAGCCATCGTAGACTGGTGGGCGGAGGATTTGACTGTTCTCAGAATTGATACTTTTCAACGGGTTCTAGTAGCCATGAAGGCTCAAGGCTTTAAACAGTATGCACTTGGACCAGTACTAATGCTGTATGCACAGAAATCTCTTCGAGGACTGGTTAGTAACCACCCCACTACAAACTTCTTCCTTTTACCTTGATCTATATTAATAGGAAAATTTGATGCAGGACATATTTGGAAGGGGGACAAAGAAACTTGAGCCAAAGCAGGAGCATGAGAAACGGGTCGTGTTGGAAACGATTGTTATTCTTCTTCCAAGGGAGAAGAATGCAATGTCGGTAAGCTTCCTCTCAATGCTTCTAAGAGCGGCTATATATCTTGAAACGACAGTTGCTTGTAGGCTCGATCTAGAGAAGAAAATGGGTCTGCAGCTTGGACAGGCAGCGTTGGATGATCTCTTGATTCCTACATTTTCCTATGTTGAAGACACGGTTTTTGATGTGGACACTGTCCGCATGATCTTGTTGAACTATTTAGAATATGAAACAGATGGGAGTCACATAGGCCACAATATTGACAATGACTACGTCTCTCTTCCTCCCAGTGATATGGAAAGAGTTGGAAAGCTTATGGAGAGCTACCTTGTGGAAATAGCAACAGATCCTAATTTAAATGTTTCAAAGTTCATTGGGCTTGCTGAATTGATCCCAGAACAAGCAAGGGTCACTGAGGATGGCATGTACAGAGCAATAGATATTTACTTAAAGGTGCGTTTCCTTCATTGAATTTCCCTTCCTTCTCATCAACTGACTCTCTCTCTCTCTCTCTCTCTCTCTCTCTCACACACACACACACACACACAACACCGACATATATTTATCAGCTGTAAATTCACCTTCTTCATAATGCTCCAGGTATGTTCGTTACTTTTTTTTTTATTTCCTCTTTTGCTGCACTGCTACATTCAAGCCTTTTACCCCCCTCACCACCGCATACGCAGGACAGTATGTTTAACATTGCTGACCCAGTTCATGTTCATCATTTGCTATGTCATCAGTTAGTAACTAGATAATAAGCACTTTTATGTTAATGAGTTAAATCAATGAGGAGATCATCTGTTAAATTTGGTGGTGGTATATGCCATGGTTTACATATAGAACTTTGAAATGAACTTTTCCCAACTCTTTCAAGTTGACTAGCCAAGACTCAATATATTCGTGTCTCTTTGATTTCCCTTAAAAACACAGTCTTCGGATGAACCTTGTTTAATAAAGAGTTTTCTTTGTGTTTCTCTATATCCCTACTTTCTAAACATCGAGTCTAAGCTTGATCTTGCATGCTGGAACTAGTATATTGGCGGTTTTACAGTTCTACAGCCATTATGTGTGTTTGACATGAATTTGTGTTCACATGTTGACACAAGAAATAAGTAATTAGAACTTCATTTCTTGCAATGAAACACTCTTTTGATGGGAATCTCACAAAAGGTCCTTCTGAACTAAGATGTCTTTGACTTCAAATTTTTAGGCACATTCATCTTTAAGTGATATGGAAAGGAAAAAAGTTTGCAGTTTGATGGATTGCCAGAAGCTGTCAAGAGAGGCTTGTGCTCATGCAGCTCAAAATGATAGGCTTCCTGTTCAGATAGTTGTTCAAGTACTCTACTATGAGCAGCAACGCCTACGAGATACAATAGATGAAACATTTACTGGCAGAGAATCTCCAGATCTACCTCAGAAAATGACTTCAAACTCAACTGATCATCAGACTGGTCCAAAAGAGCTAGCAAGTTTACGTAAGGAAAATGAGGACTTGAAGCTAGAACTAGTTAGAATGCGCATGCGACTAAAAGAGCTTGAAAGACCTGCTGTAAGCAGCCCATCTGCAGATAAACCGCCATTGCCAAGAAAGTCCTTCATCAACTCTGTGTCTAAAAAGCTGGGGCGACTCTACCCTTTTGTGCGTGCTGATGGAATGAGGCCTTCTAATGGTAAAGGCCGAATGAAACCCAGTAAAGATTGGCGACATTCAATCTCCTAAGTAATACATTATTGACTAGAATTGGCATGGGTTTTAAGAAATGACAGAAAATAAGCTATCAGTTCTTTGCTTTATTCATGTTGGTCAATCAGGCGTCGTTGTAAATTGGCTCTGTACATTACTAATAGCTCAATATGTTCAATCATGGTGAGGAGAAAGATAGGAATTATGTTTCCTTGTTGTGTGCACTGCATGTATGGAAGAAAGCTTTTTTTTTTTTTTTTTGTTAGTGGACTGTTTGTAGTTTATTTTCTTTACCAGTCCTTTTCATAAAAAATAATGAAATTAAAATTATGATCTTTTTAAAATAATATTATCTGATTGTTTACCAAAATTGGAGAATGGATAATTTGGTTTGGTTTGGATAATTGGGCATGACTTCCCTGCTGTGTAGTTGGGGTAGTAAGGAGACTGGAAATAACATTTGCTGGAGACTTGGCATGGCAGAAAGCACAAAAGAGTAAATGAGGAAGATCACCATCCTCAACCTGATAACAAAACCCTTAATCCACATGGCTCTAAATTATTTTTTAAGACATTCCACAAAAATTTAGACTCAAATGGACTTCCAAACTCGTAAACCAAGCAGAACAAAAACTTACCATAAATAGTAACACAAAAACTGCATTTTAACCTCCGACGATAGCAACAGCCAAAGGTTGTGGTGTAGAATGTCTAGCGCGTCAATCTCTTTGAATGAGTACATGTGCATTGCAAAACGATACTCAAATAAAAAGTTATGGCTGTTTGAAGTTGATCATTCAAGCTTTCCGACTTATTTTTTGCAATCTTCTTGTTTCAAAAATTGTTCCACCACTTGTTCTACATAGACTCCTGCTGCCAAGTTTTCTGCCCCAAATAAATAGCAAGGAAATTATATATTACTTCCAATTTCCATAGTACAAAGCATAGAGGACATTGTACCAAACTGTTGTGATTTGGCTGTATAGCTTAACTGCCTTCCAAGCAACCAATCGACAAGAATGATCAATCCATTTCCAAAGAGTGCACCGCCCATCTGTTGTTTAATTGAGCCCCATAGGTTTCTTCACATCGGGATTAGATAATATGCACCTACGGCAATGTGGAAAAGAAGAATGTAGCTGAAAATGTACTATAGTTTGCTCCTACTTGCATACTACTGGTCTAGATTGGTTGTTGACCTGTTTCCTCTCCAGTTCTTTAGTTCTATACTAGGATATTTATTGCAACATTTACTATGAACTATAGGGCTGTTGTATCCTCTAATCATTCCATATAAAAAGGTCACATCATTCTTTATCAGCTGAATCATATTGGGCAACAAAAACTAGAGCGCAGTTAATGCAATGATTTTATTTTGAGAGATTGACAGTTTCCCACTTAACCAGAACTTGAACTGAGGATTTTCTAATCTTTTTACTGATTACGAGTGTAGAGTCAAGTGTGACAGTTGAGAGACAAGCCCAAGCCCAAGCCCAGCTTGTTATATTGTTGGGAGAGTACTTTTAACATGATTATACTTATGAATTATAGCCAATGCTTGTCAGGTTCATGTGCAGAAATTTCGGGAATGACAATGATAGTAACCAATCCTTTATGTACTGGATCACCCTTACCATTCTTGGGTTGCACAGATGTATGATTCATTCATCCTTCAAACAAAATACAGTTAGAAATTTTTATACAAACATAGCGGATAAGTCGCCAACAGACAAATAAGAAGTTTGTGAAAGAGTGAAAATCCAATGATTTTAAACAGCAACAAAGAATGAACAGTGAGAAACAAGAGCATAATATCAAATTCTAGCTCAAAACATGGAAAAGCCAAGGTGGCTGATTTACTCTTTCTTGTCTTAGATGCTCGTCAGCAATAAAAAAACTCTTCTTCTCACTTTGGAAGCTCAGATTTGTAGGAGGCATCTGAAAGGGACCCCAGTCAAGGTTTGTCAACATTTCTCTTGTTTTCATACTGGGAGTTGGGACATACTTCTGCATTGCACTAGAATCAGAGGAAGATGAAGAAAAGCTTCGTCCAGAATCTGAAGCTAATGATGTCTCATATTTATTCCTTTGTATGTACCCTCTTCCCAGTGTAAGCTCGATATCACTCTCTTGTTGAATCTGTAAAATTGATTCTCCACAGTCATCACTGATGTAGTCTTCAGCTGGGCGTTCTAAATCAATTGCCAGTAGTGGCCCTTTCTGATCTTTGTAGCTGTGGTTGGCCAGACTTAAACTAGTATCTTCTTCTGTATTCTGTCTCTCAAAATCACATTCATAGGGCTGTAGGGATGTTGGTGGTTTCATTAGCCCTTTGCTTTCCATTTCATCCATTAATAGCTTTTGAATTTGATAAAGACGATGCAGCTCATTGACCTGAATTTGCATAAAATTGGCTCTTTCAGATTTCTTTAAAAGGTTCAGCATGGATAGAACAATATGACCCTAACTCCAGGTCCTAGGAT
Organism: Persea americana; assembly: GCA_029852735.1. Classification (NCBI taxonomy): domain Eukaryota; kingdom Viridiplantae; phylum Streptophyta; class Magnoliopsida; order Laurales; family Lauraceae; genus Persea; species Persea americana. The sequence goes on along the minus strand of CM056811.1, from coordinate 93,928,759 downwards.
TTACAGGTTAGGCACATGGTTCAACAATCCATGTTGATCTCATACATCATACATTCCACTATTGTTATAATATTCTACAAATTCTCCATGATGGAAGATCCAAACCCTTCAATAAAAGGTAAGAAAATGGATATAGAGGAAAAATCCAGGGATGGTCCACATTCAATGTAAAAATGGCCAAATATTGGATGCATAGGATCTTTAGATGTGACATGGTTTATTCTTCCATGGCTCTTCCCAGCAGTTCAACGATCAGATAACCAAACCTGGCCCCACATGTACAAACTGAAGGCCCATATGCCCTTTGTAACTCAGAATACACAGGAGAATGTACATTCATAAAATCACAGGAAAGAAAAAAGAGATCATAAACCAGGTTACCTGCTCTTTGAAAATCTCTTCATGCTTTAGCATAGCCAGCTTCATGGATTCTTTACTGTATTGCTCTAGCAGCCTCTCCATAGCTTTCTTAAGCTGGCTAACTTAATTTATGAATCTTCTTTAGTGTGCTCCTTCCTGAACTTCGACTTGTTTGCCTTTCCGACTATCCACCTCTATTCTTTGGAATATGTATGTGAAATGTTACTTCGATTTTTTTCCTTAAAGGGATCCTGCAAATTGAAAAAACGGAATCTTCAACTTTCTACATTTAGACTATGATAATGATACCAACAAAAATTGGCAGTGCATCATATATTTTATACTTTAGAAGGAACAAAACCGAAAACCTGATTGCAATCAGTGGCAAAAAAAAATTATGAAAGAAATAACCTTCAGCGTAATGTATGGCTGAGGGCGGTTGGAGTATCATGTTATGGATTTACTAAGAGTTCCCAAATGATTTATGAAGGTTTTCTCTATAGATACATCAAACTAGACAAAATCGTCTTATTGCTCAGTACAGTCAAATTACTTCATGACAACAGAAAAGTGAATTTCCACATGACAAGAAATTGGTCACTAAACAAGTGAAGCACAGAAAAGAAGTTAGAAAATATCAAGATAAAGGTTGAAAACACAATTAAAAAGAGCAGCAAATCCAAAAACACAAATTGATTGTCAGTATGGGGCAAAGGCTTATGATTCTAACAAAGAAAAGAATCATTCACTTGCTGATGTCAGAGCTTAAAAGGCACAGAGATAAATGAAGTTCATCTCTAACAGAACTTCATCCCTGACCAAATTTTGATGGATCAAATGGAATTTAGTATGGTAAGATCTTCTTGGACAATTTAAAAGAATACCCATGGTTCCAGGAATTACATTGGCATGCCTGTTCCTAAGCTCCACGATGCGAACATGACTACAACGTCACTCAATCTGGTATTATATGAAAAATAGCACAGCAGGGAAGAAATCTTGAAAGCCCAAGAACAGATCAAAATAGTGCAAGAACATGGAACAAAATACGGGCGGAAATTGAGAGAAGATAGCTCTCCTCACCTGCAAGATTTCGTTATTTTGAGTCCACTTTCATTGAGGAGATAAACATGCCCTGCAAACTCATCCAAGGGAACAAACCGACCATCTCCTCTTCCCAGAAAAGCAACTCTCCAAATTGCCTGTACATTACATGTAAAAAAAAGAAGAAAACCCATGAAGAATTTAAGATTCTCTGCACAACCCAATTCAAAAATATTATATTTGAGAGGATAGCCATGCCAAGCAAATCCCAACCTCCATGCCAATGCATTTGAGGACAGCTCAAACAGAAGAAAATGATTAAAAAAGCAAGACCCAGTTGTTCTATAATTAAAAAAATCATGAAATCACCAAACAAGCAGAGCTTAACCTGCCAAAGTTTATATCACATGCTCCCAAGACTTCTATACTATCATGACCAGTTGTCAAAACACAAATGCCTAGTTGTGCAGTCATATCTTTATAATAAATAATAATACATATGCCCAAGAAGGATTCCACATTCCTGGTTGTACAGAGTCTCCAGATATTCCCAGAATGGCCCCCAGTATGCTGAAGTGGGGCCTACCTTCAGATATCAGTGCCTTTCTTTTATTTGAGATGGTATCATTACCATAGGACTCATGCTCCCATTGTTTGTTGCCCATTATGAGGCATGTGAAGGGCCATTAGAGTCTTTTAAAAACCGTCCTGCATCATGGAGAAATCATACAGGTAAACGGTTATAAACTAGCATGAAAATTGAAAACATCAACAACCCATGAATCTAGCCCTTGTCCCTCTCTCAAGTATTGTTAAAGTATCCTTTTATCATTGTGAGATGATGATAAATATATATGGGGAATCCTGATCTGAAGTTCTATATGTGGAGCCCATGCATTCCCATTAATCCAGAGGGTTAGATTAGATAGGATGCTTCAAACTACCCCAGATTTGATGATCATAGCCATTGGTTACATTCATGCGTTCTATCAAAAGGGCTACAAACTGTTTTAAGTGTCAAATGAGTTCTAGTTCATGGTGGGGAGCTCTTCAGGTTCAATAATACAAGTGAACAGATCTACAATGCGTGGTCCACTTCTAGTCAAGGTAGAACGTTGAATCAAGCAGCTCCTGTGGAGAAGAGGATCGCTTCAATCCAACTGATGATACCATACGGACCTAAGCGATTCCAAGCTTATGGTCATTTGTGGATAGATGCTCTGATGGTCCAGCATTCTACTGTTAACAAAAATTGGGATCCTCAGGGCAGATGTGGCCCACCGATAGCCCAACATTCATTATTTCCTTGGTGGGATTGGGGATTGAAGAAATAGTACATTTCATTTCATGTGGCTTGGGACCAAACAATTCAAAGTATGCTCATTGTTACAAGGAAGAGGGATATGAATATCACATGCTGGTGGTGTTCATGTGGATAGAACTTTCTTCCTTTTTCTTCTATGACATTCTCTGTTCGTTTGTCTAAAGAAGACTAGACTCTAGAGAAAAAGGTAAACACATAAAAGAAGAGGAGACAAGAAGGCACGCTTTGCCGGCCCAGGAAGGTGCAGCACCATGGGATGGTGGGTCTGTTTGGGTTAGCAGAAAGCACGAGCCATGGACTTCAGTACGTGGGATGGGTCCCAAACTAACACACCTTTAAAAACTAGGCTTTTTCTAGGTAAAGTATCAACAGTCCTTAGTCATTCATCTTTCCCCTCTTCCCTGTTGAATCTGGGTGTTTTGACTGTAGTCTTCTTACTTTAACCATATATTCGTAGGCCACCGATTGATCATTAAGTTTAGCCTATGGGGTAGTTTTTTAACATTGTACATCTGATCAGGCCCATCAGACCAATGGTCCAAATACCCACATCTAGTGTCCTACTTATACAATCACACAAAATATAAGGGCCAACAATAACACAGTTTAATTTAAAGAGTAACTGTACCCATCGCTTGATCCATCAATTATAAAACATGAGGCTGTTCTTCATAGGATTTACAACTCGATTGATCACTCCTTTTTGCTTCCTTATTGATATTTGATAGGGATGCCGGCAAGCTCCTTCAAGTGAAACGAGCTAGTTCGCTTTGAAATCCTTATATGCAGTCCCTGACACAGGTCCCTTACCTACCATGGGACTTTTAGTAGGTCCTCCTTATTTAAACATGGGACTTGCATGAAGTAGGTCCTTCTTATTTAATTAATTGGTTAGGCAGCAACTTTTACTTTTCTAAGTCCATTACTTGACTTAAGAAAACGAAACAATGAGGGAATTACATGGCCACACAAGCCCAGTATTGTAAACAGTAAGTGCTTGAGAACATGTTGATATTTCTTTCATTTAAAATAGTTTGGCCATGTGCTTAGAAGACCTAAAAATAACACCCACAATTGAAACCCATTCAAAATGCAAAATTGAAGTCATCTGGAGGGTATGGGTCACATCCACATTGTTGTCCCTTTCTATAATTTCTGGACATTATGAATTTGAATGTGGCACATCTAAGACATGTTGAGAAACTATCAATCTATTACTGGGGCCAGGGAAAGTTAGTGTTTACATGTCATGTCTGTCGTCGTCTCACGTGGCACTATTGGAAACATGTGGTGTGGCAGGCAATTTCTTTAGTCCTGTTAGCCCAACAAAGGTGGTTCAGTTGTATCCGACAGTGGTGCAGGGAGTGACCAGTTTCCTATCATAACCAAGGGATGGTTAGTGTAAAGTTTTCAGTTGTCTAATTCATTGGATTTTGAACAAAACTCTAATCTATATTGAATTGTAATTTTCTATTTTTAGATATGAACTGCAATTGCCTTTGTGATTGAAGAGAATCAAAAGTCAAATTGAAAGAAAATTAGAAGTATGGTAGAAATGCACCCGGGATAGAATTGATGCTCGCTCGCTCGAGACTTTTGGCCTTTATATTCATGCACCTAGCAACCCAAAAGTTAACTCTCTCCAACTCTAAAACCTAAAGACCAACTTGAGAGGTCCATCATCTTCTCCAGAGCCATCATTCTGCAGTGCTGAAGATTCAAGTTTTGGAGTTCTTTCCATCTACTCTCTTGTAGTAGATCCACCTTGAAGATGCGTTCAATGTGTTGGTTTCAAGCATAGTAAAGGTTTACAATGAGGCGTCGGTAAATCAAACAGTCCTTAGATTGAGTTGCAACTAGAAAGGGTATTGTGAGTTTTGTAACTTTCTTTCTTATATATAGTGATTGGTTATCTTTTGGCTTAAATGGTAAGGCCCTTGGTTTTTTCACGTATAAATCTTGCGACTCCTTCTCTTTGTGATTGATTGCTTTTAATTGGATTTAGGTTAATTGGCCAGTTTAATAATTGATATTGAAACCTAATAGATACTAGTTAAAAGGACCCTAGCATGTGTTAAGGCTTAATTCCGCGAATTTCAAATAGATTAGCAATGTATAGAAAATCAACCTTGCTAAAAGTATTTACTGTTCCTATCGTTACCATCATCTTCTTAGCTGAGGTTCAAATTGTAGCCCTGTTGTAGTCAAGCTCCTGTGGATCTTCCAATTGGAATCACTAATAGATAGCAACGTTTCTTGAGACTGATTTGATTTAAAAATAATATTCTATAAAATAACACAGATCTTTGAAAAATTGAAAAGAAGGCGATGAAGGGAATCATTCACATCTCCACTGCATTGGACTAGATATTGTCATCGGCATCATCTATCTTCTTAGCACTGTTGGATGTCCAGGTCAAAGAGCTTCCAAATGCGATCATTAATAGAAAGATAGCACCATCTTTTAAGATTGGTTTTATATAAAGATAAAACGCAACAAAATAAGATAGATCTTCGAAAATTGAAAAGAAGGCGATGAAGGAAATCATTCATATCTCCATTACATTGCACAAAATATCTCATCATCATCCTCATTTCTTAGCCTTGTTTGAACAAATTGAAGTAGGCTGACAAGAAACTAAAGTGTCATAAATCCCAACTACCAGTCAGTGGGCGCGAGAGAGGTGTGTCTTTCTCTTTAGGAAGGTAAAACTCACAAAGTTGACCTTTAACTGAAATAGTTAAATTGGAGTTTGGTATGGTTCCTAAAACCTGAATTGTGTATGGGTTATGATACAGTTTCTTGTTGATAATTCAGGATCGAATTAAGTACAGTATAGACTTAAACCGAAACCGATCCGTTTCCTACCTACTAATTGTCAATGACAATCTAAAGACTTATTTGGTTCATGATGCATTGTTTAAGAACATCTGCATCAAACTTTTTCATTTGTTTTCATTTCTTCACCGAACCAAATGGATAACAATGAACAGTGGACTTTTTTATTTAGTGTGGATTCTCGCCACCAATTACTCAGAGGACATTTTCTTACTTGCCAGTGGGTCCAACACAAAGCCAAGAGAATAATTTGAACTTTTGACATTGCTATCCACCTAATCTACAAATTTGGACGTGATAATTAGTAAATGTTGGAACAAATCACTTTGCACCATTCATTTATCAAAGCCTTAGATCATCTGCATGAAAATATCAAATAGAGCTCCAATTTGCTATCCAAAGTCTCCCCTCGAGCTTTGTTGGAGCTATCTCACTGCACAAGGAAGGACCTTTTAAAATCCAAATTGCATTTCGTCATTAATACGGGCCGATACGTCAATATGCTTGTGTCGGGATTTAGCATCAAGAAGTTTAAGTGATTGACCAACTTCCTGTCCTTGTGGCCCTGTACCCTATAGGTGTCATACTCTTCATTTTATTGATTGCCCTTGCCAAATTTTACTATGGGTTTACTGTCGAATTGACCACTTTTATAAATCAAATATTACCTCCCGTGTGTGTCTGGTTAAAGGAATCTGTCTCTTACACAATCATTAGGTTGCCTTTTTTTATCCATGTGGTCAAATTGTGTAGTATGAGATAGATGGGAGGGTTATTGCGACAAATCTAGTGGTAAGAGTATTTGAAATGAAAGTGGACGGTGGAATATGGAATCCTGCCTTGATCAACATGGGGAACAGATACTGACCTGCCTCTCTTGCATGTTTACATGATTATGTAATATTTTAAAATTTTGATTCGCATTTTGTTAGGTTTTTGTTTATTGGCTAATTTATTGGTTGGACAAAACTCTGATTGAGTTGTATACTTTATTTAGAAAATGACTCTGAAGATAGAAGACTAGGGAGACTCAAAAGAAGGAAGCTGAATGAAATAGAAGTGCTGAAATTCCGGATCTAGTCTAGAATGGGGTCCGCTCGAGCGAATGCAAGTTAGAAAGCCTCAGACGCCTGATAAAAGCCTTTTGCACTGAAACAGAACCTTATCCACTCGAGCAGACAAGGTGGCAAAGTCCTATGAAAATTAGAAACTTCTTTCTAATTGTGCACAAACTGCTTGTTTTAATCCTAATCAAGTTAGGCAACCTTAAGCTCATCCCAAGGGCTATTTAGAGGACTAAAAGCCTGTGATATGAAAACAGGTCTCTCATTATTCTGAGTTGGAAAATCTAATCGAGAGAAAACTTCTCTAGAGATTTTTTAAGGAGTTGTACTGCAAAGTACTCTAGAGAGTGAGTTTCTTCTGCATTCTTTGTAAAAGATAATTTTCTTGCGTAGAAGATTTAAAGAGTCAAACACTGGATTAAGTTTGTTGCAATCAATGATGTGAAGTCGTTGAAACGTAAAGCGACACAAGGTAACTTCAATTCTTAGGTAGGAAATATCTGGAGAGCAAATCTGAATTTCTTATAATTACTATATTCATAGTGTTTGATTGTTGATCCAGTTCGAATCCGTTGTTTTTCACCAGGTTAAGATTTTCCATGCTAAATATGGTGTCCTTGTGATGTGTACTAGTAATTTTATTTTTGCTGCATTACTGTTTATTTTTGCAATCTATTGGGCATATTTATTGAGTATACCAATCTAAAGATCTTACGAACCCGAAACTTTCACATTTCTAACTTGATATACTAATCTTATTCTCTAAGCTAATCATTGATGTACTTAACAAAATTAGATGACATTATAAATAATAATAATAAAAATAAAAATAAAAAAATAAAAACACCAAAGAAATAGGCATGCGGATGAAACTTCTTTCACTATCAATCTATAAAAAATCTAGAAATCATGAAATGGTTGCATCATGAGACATTGCACATGTCCTAGATCACCGGCATTACCACCATCTTCTTTGGAAGTTAGCTCTGGCTGATGTGGACCCTAACCCGCTTTTGAGTCAGATACGTGAGCTCTCTCTCTCTCTCAAATTATTGGGGAGCTAATATTATGCTGTGTGGTCAAGGCCCCGGATATTTAATGAGTTACCTATATCTATTTCTTGTCGTGTCGAAGAAGACCTGCACTGTCCTTGTCCATGTGAGGGGCCTGGGTTCATGATCTTGATTGTTTATATGTTGGAAGCCACCATGGATAGAGCACAACAGCTTGGAAATCCAAGCAGCCAATACTTTGGCAATCTTGTCTGCTGAGTGTAGCTTTATTGCTTTTCTTTCCCATGTCTTTCAGTAGGCAGATCTTGATTGAAGAGTGGGGCTGGCCATCAAGCAGACATTGGGATTTGGGAGCGATCTGCAGGCAGTAGGGGCCCACCATAAATATGATCTAGATCATTAGATCATCCAACCACGGGAACAGTGCCATCCTCATTGAGTATCTGAATGACTGAGATTCCTTTGGTCACATTTGCCAACATTCGAGGAATCTGTAGATTTAAGGGATTTTTTTTTTCCTTTTTTGGTATAAAGAAGCTTTTCATTCAAACCAGAAGGAAAAAAAAAAAAAAGAGAGAAGAGAAATCAGAGCCATACAAGAAAGAAAGATATCACAAAATAAGACCAACAACCCTACACCTAAGAACAACAGTGTCTTTTCTCAATCAAGTCCCGATTACTTGAATAACAGTGCTTTGCTAATAAATGAGCTATTGAGTTTAAAAGTCTACGAATATAAGAAAACTCCATGTGAGCAAAATTCAAGTCTGACTTTTTAATATCACTAATAATTGGGTTGATTGACCAATCAAATTTGCCTTTAATAGCCTGAACCATCTCTTTAGCATCTAGCCGCACATGCACCCTTACAAAGCCATTCTCTATGGGCCTTTTTATACCTGCGAGAACCGCCATCGCTTCGGTTTCCTTAGACGAGGCAACTTTCGGACCGTTCCAGGCACCTACATCTACAATAGCCCCTTTAATCAGAGCAACATAACCAAATAAAAGCAGCATCTGAGAATATCATAACGTCCTTCTTGAATCTAATCACTCTAAGGGCTCCTTCTTCCATTGTCTTTTTACACCTCTTCTTGCAAGGACCATTAATACTATTTATTAATGATTTAATTCAGAAAATTATATTTGTAGGGTAGTTTAGCTGTATTCCCTTAAAAAAGAAATCTTTTCTTTCTTTACAAAAAAAAAAACCACCACATCGATAGAACCCACATTCTAGAGTAATCGTCTCCCAGAGGAGCCATTTGGTGGATTTAAGGGTTTTAAACCTTCTCCTTTTCAGCTAAGAATTTCCACATCCTATAGAACAGTCAGATATGAGAATCCTAAAAAATAGGACCTCAAATGGCCCTAGCTCCTTGGGAATTTTCAATTGCCAAACATTGATTTTTCATGGCTTTGTCAAAGGCAAAATCTTTTTGTCCAGTAATTTGATTGCCAAACGTGACAATGGTGTTTATTCTCCTCTCATTGAGAAGAGACCTGGCTATTAAATGGAAGTGGGGAGCCCGCAATGGGATTGGCCTTCTTCCATATATTAACTGGTTCAAATTTCACTCTACTCAGAGTGGTTCCAATCAGTGAGTTAATTAGAATTAATCATCTATTTCCAAATGGAGTTAGCTTTTTTGGGCTGCTGCTAATAGAGGAAGGTCGATGGTTATCTGTGATAGGCTTGGATTCAAGGTGGCCTATCAGGTTTGAGGAACACTTCACATGGAGTCTGGAGAATGAGTTGCACCACAGTCCGGCCTAGGGAAATATGAATGAACGCACACAGAACGTGATCATCCAGATATCTGTGCAGTCATGTCTATCTAGATGGAAGCTGGTGATGGTCCCCATTGCATAAATAATTATGTTGAGTTGGAGAGGGATTTTAATCTCGTGTCTGGGACTCTGGGTACAGGATCTCATGGGCATATGTGATGCTTAAACATCATACATAAAAGAATCTGTGTCAAAACAGTATATCTATTCATGTAGTTGGATATAGAAAACATAAGTGCACTCTGTCTCAGGGCACTGTCAAAATAATAACGTTAGAATAATATACTGCTGAGACTGCCCTAATGTATGCTCTTTCTCATCTCTAATCATCCACACCCGGAGGTAATGAGATTGGGTTACTGATCCTGTGGCGTAGCTAAGTTGGCCTAGGACCACTGTTTGTTCAATTAAGATTAATAATTTGAAACTATGCTATCACACTGAGGCCACGTGAGATTCATCCTACCCAAAGGGCTACGACACCCTTGGTTATAAGAATAAAAATAAAAAATTTAAATTAGAAAATGACTTTATGTGGTGGTGGGGTTTTTCGATCTTTCTTTTTTAATGGATTGAAAGTACGTGCCCATCCCCCGTGATTCGTGATCCAAAAGAAAAAAAGAATTTTGAATACGAAAATGACTTTATGTGGTGGTGGGGTTTTTCTTTCTTTCTTTTTTAATGGATGGAAAGTACATGCCCATCCCCCGTGATCAGGCAGGATGCACAATTTGATGGTAATCGAATATTGTGCTTCCTTTTGGATTAAAGCTAAAAAAAAATCTATGACTTAAAAGATCAGTAGAAGTCAAATGTGTTCAATCAAGGGTTAAGGATAATTTGGCAGCGAAGATTTTTTGCACGACCCTTATTGGTAAAGCTATTCCACCGGCAATGAGAATGATAGAGTGGATACGCACAATATGCAGTCTACTAGTAGGTGAAAATCTTCCAATTATGGATATGATCCTAGTACATTGGCCAATCTTCCAGCAAATTTTGCCAGATGTAGAATAATCGAGGCTTGCTAATGATTGGCAATGGCCTGTGGGTTAATGTTAAAACCATTAAACTTCCAATGGTCGAATTCAGTGTACAAATATCCATTGATCTGTTTTAGGGATATCAATGATGGAGAGGAAGCAGAAAAAATCAGGTGCGGAGTTGAGCCATAACCAAATTTCAATTGTCCACATGAGATTAAAGGATTAAATCTCAACTGTCCACATGAGAATAAGTTTTCAAGGCACAGGCAATATTAGTCAAACCAGAAAAAAAGAAAAGAAAACATCATCTAAAATATTTGTTTTTATAAATAAAAATCAAGCATGATTTCATATGTTTAGATTATCTAAAATAGAAAAATACCATTATTTCAGAAGAAGAAATTCTTGTTGTTGAAGATTTGCAACCAAATCACCGGCAGCACATTAACAACAAAAAAGCCTCCCATCTTTATAACTCATAACAACTGTACATTGACATAGAAGTATAAAAATAAGCCAAATAGTAAGAGCACCACAACAATTCTCCTGTGAGTATTTTATCGAACATTAAGTTCTAAAGCAAAATATATTGTCAAATTACTAAATATCAAATCTAATGTTTTCTTTAAAAATATAAAATATTAAGTAGAGTGGAAAAATAAGAAATTAAAAATATGACATATATGCATGTTATATAAAATTAGAGGAGTAGAACCCAATGACTAAATAATGTTTCTACACATTGAGATTTTAAGTTCTTTTTCATGATACTGAAACAAGATTGTTATAGAATACTTAGTAAATAAATGATTCTATGCATATGCACGAAAAGTAGCAACAACCACTATGTTGAGTCTATTCCGGGTCTGTGTAGCACTATTTTTTGGAGCTCTATTCCGGGTCCCACAAGAGATAGTATGGGCCGTTCAAGATGAGTCTCATTACCTCTACTGATATATTTTTCAGTTTCGGTTCAAAAGGAATAGATCCCACCGCCCAATTAAGCACCATGACAGAAACATGACTAGACCATATCATTGCATTGTTGGGAATGTTGTGTTAGTCACATTTCAGTCATGGTGCTCAATGGTACGATGGGTTCCACTCTGTTTAACTAAAAATTTATGGTATATATTAGTAGAGTAGATTAAATTCATAGATTAAATTCATCACGAACGGTCCGATTTTTCTCTATATAGGCCCCACAATGGAGTTCCAGAAGAGTATTATCGGTTCCCATGTAACAATTTCGACGGATGACCCAAACTCCAGATGAGGATGTCCCAATTCGGATGTTAAAGAGGCAGGGCCCTCAAAAACTGGGACTTCTTTGAATCTCACAGCACTCGCGGTGCAACTGACAACATTAGCATGTGGGAAAGTTTGCAGGGCAAAATACCCGGCCCGTTTGTGTGGGTCAACCTAACCCAAACTCGCATGTTCAACCAGTTTAGCATTGGTTTTCATTTTCCATTGTTTTCATGTGGGCCCACTTGAGTTTAATAAGTTATTGTGAACCCAATATAAAACAACTCTCATATATTTATGTTGGACAGGTCATGCTCAAACTGTTTACCTGTGGATTAAGGTTTTTTTTTTTTTTTACTTGTGACCCACCAATAAATTTTCAAGACACATGCAAGTTGGATTAGAATGGATGGATGCAGATTGCAGACTGGGCCAGCGTGTCGGGTCCATGGGGTATTGTATACTCTTCTAATCATGATCACGTTGCATCTGCGTGTGTTCAACTTCATGAACCCAGTGTTCTTCTGGTTAAGGCATGGACACAAAATAAGCTGCATTGTATAATGATGGAGTGAATCGAGACCATTGATCTTGTGGGTCGCCCCACATGGAATGACGGCATTCCTACAATTCTTTCATGTTGATTGCGTGTTGCGCTTAATTACCAAAAGCCACACCTGATCAGATGGTAATGATCATTAGATAGCTTGTCTCCATGCATTTTGATTGTTAGGGTAGGCAGTGATGGAAGATTTTGATTTGTAGGTTCAGATAGTCTTTCTTCTTCTTATTTTTTCTCATTTTACAGAATTCAATCCAACACTATATCATGATCGTAAGTGCCTGAATTGATCATAGGTGGGACCTGTTGTTTAGACCCAACTTCTCTACTTCTTTTAAACTCGCAGCACAAGCCTATTATTTACCATGAATTGTCACTGATACAATTTGACACACATCTGATTATCCACATTGGTTTGAGTCACATTCTGATTAGGGTGATAATCGCGGATGGATTCATCATGCTTCAAGCAAAGTAATTAATTTTGTTTTGTTGTAGGAGTAAATCCTTAGAAGAATCCAATGGCGACACAGTTGCTCCATCAGATTTTCGCATCAGATAAGAAAGCAACTTCACGTCAGGAAATTGGCCGTCGCAATGAAAAATTATTCAAAAACTGGCCTGCATCGTAATTCCATGCTCTCTCTATATTTTTCTACTTTTTCACCTATTTGGGAGCTGACTATTTCCCACGTGAAGTAACGACATACACTAAGCGTAAGCGTGAGTACAAAATCACAAACTCAAATGCATGAGCCGTGGTCCTAGCCAAGTGTACTATCCCTCCAAATGATCATAACCAAAAGGCCAAGAATGGGAAAAAAAAATAATCAACAAGACCCTCTTATATGCTCAGATGTGGGCAATGTGGCCCAAATACAACTCGGCAATAGAAGTACAAAAAAATAATAATAATAATAAATAAATACAAGATATTTATTTTTATTAATAAGAATTAATCTTGATTTCATATGTTTAAAGTATCTAAAATAAAAAATACCATTATAACAAAAAAATATTCTTATTTACTGTGTGAGTCCCTACCACCTAGCATGTGAGTTAGTCCTTGCATATGTGACTTTCTATTCCCTCGCGTGTGAGGGTTGTCCACCTCTGTGAGTTCCTACTCCCTCGCATTTGGAAGTCTCTCAGGGACCCAGCCCATTAGCAATAATAATAATAATAATAATAAGTAAATACCATACCTCACAGGGTTCAAAGTGCATGCAGCCAGATCAGTGCATGCAGCCAGATCAACTGCAGACTGAGCCACAAGTCCATATGCAATCATGCATTATTGTCTACAAGTAGGATCCAGAGCTCTTCCTGTGATCCGACTAACCTATAATGGATTAGACCAATCTCTGAAAATCACACCAACGGGACAAATTTTTAACCCTGGATGAACACCCTTTCTTTGTTGGTGCCATATCTCGAACCCATGACCTAATGGTCCAAACCATAGGTTTAAACCATCTTGACAAGGCAGAGATTGGCATTTGTAACTAAATTTCCCAATTGGACCCACTTCAATATCAACCTTCGGACCACAAAACCATGAAGTCTCAAAAATCAATTCACAAGAAATCCCAGATAAATCTCCTACAAGTCATTTTCATCCAAAAGCACACAAACAACGCCCCTGCATTTCACCCTAAAACAAAAGGGATTGCAACTAAGATGATAGTTTGCTAGTACAGATCTCAACAAATTCATCAAATAGAGTAATATTGATTCATCACAACGAAACCACGCTGGTCTAAATAAAAGACATGAAAGAAAATAAATAGTCTCAAGAGGTAAATTCAAGCAGCAGGGGCGTTTGGCTCCTTGATTGATTCACGCCAGGCATACTCCCTTGCACCATCCTTGTCAACAATTTTGATCACGAAATTTGGTGGGGCAACAACCAATCTGGACCGAATTTCCATAATGCACTTGTCGACTAGGTTAATTGCTTCTTCCACTGACATCCCCTTGTGGTAGTGTCTATCCATCATTGACAGACAAAAAAAGGACCCATAGCCAAATGCACCCTTGTCAATCTTATGGAGGGTGGCAATATAGTCAATATAGTAGAGGGATGGGCCTGTTTCCTTGTCATAACCAGCGAGAAGAATGTTGACGGAGTAAGGGTTCTGAAAAAAGAATGTTGACGGAGTAAGGGTTCTGAAAACCAAGAAAGGCAAAATATAGGAAAATCATCAAACCAAACTTTAGTACGACTAAGGCAAAATATAGGAAAAATTGATCATCTCAATTCTCAGGTAGCTTTCGATTCCTGAAAGGTAATTTTTTAAATTGGATGAATACTTTATTCACTCAGTAAATTCTAAAAACGTTAACACAGAAAATCAAATTTGTGATATCTCTGATTGAGAGGATTTTTGCCCAAAATCACATCCAAAATGAGACTTTTCATCACACTGTACTCCTCCCATTTTTGGCATGCATCCAAGTGGATACCACAAGAGGCTTAAAGTTCTACTTCTCATGCAAAATCCATGAGAGGTACCTTTTAGCAAAACATGATCAATATATATATAAGGTTACATTCCCTCCCATCTAAGCGCCCAAATCGTCAATAAAAATTGAGATTTTCTCTTTAAAATGGTGGATATGTGTCTTATCACTTAGGCTTCATCTTAGGAGTAGAAGCTTGGATTCATTTTAATTTAGATCAAATCTTGGGATTAGCACAGCTGTAGCTGTGTCCCGCAATAAAGACCAACCGAAGACATAATTGAACAAGTTATCATTAGTTTTGCCCAGTGGCTTCGAGGGAGGTAGGAATTCAAAGATTATTTGACACGTGAAGTCACGTAAAAGTGGAGTGAAGTGACTTCATTGTAAGTAAGTGAAGTCAAGCAACGCTTGGAAAGACTGAAAAAGTTTAGTGAGAGAAAAATGCCATTACAACCCCAAGGTAACTGGAAATCCCATGTGGATGGAGAGGAAATAGGCAAACGAGGTCCAGTGTGGATGGACAGCATTTTGCACGATGACAGATGTGTAGGTGAGCATCCATTTTAGATCCAATGGGCATAAGGGACTAAAATGAGACTGAGATTTTAGTGATACAAGAAACATCCAAGACCTTTCTTGTGCATTTCATAGGTCCCTTGATCATGCAAGGGGACTCCAAAAATGTGATTGGATGGATGGACGTGTCAAGGGCTCCATGGAAATTAACAAATATCATTAGGGAAATAAAGGAATTATGGGGATCCAGACAAATTGCCTCAAGTATATTCAGCATAGTGCTAATCAAGAAGCAGGCATCTAAAGAAAGTACGAAGCTGACTTGCAATAATTACAGCCTTTTTTTCTTTTTTCTTTTTTTTACGAGACGGATTTCTTATTGTGTTTCTCTGCATAACGTCGATATACAAAATAAATGGTAACAACACACAATATAGGACTCTTATACTTTATACTGCTTTGTATGCACTATTTTTAGTCTAATTAAACCATGTTACCAATAAAAAGAGATGATGAGTGTTATCAAAAATAAAAATAAAAAAATGAAAAGAGATGATGAGATATATGGCTATGGTGATGTTGATGATCTCCTGAGTTTCACGGAACCGCCATCACAATGTGGACATATAAAAATGTCCGCTTCCCCTTGGAGTAACATAATCCATGTTAAAAAAAAAAATATTAGTTTGAGAAGATACCCTATGTCTTAATGTGCTTTTTAAAGGAAAAACATCCCAAATTAGCATATTTGAAATTCCCTTTTGAGTGATAACTGATGCCCGTATAGCTTTCTCTTGTACATTACTTTTCTCATTGTCAGTAAATGAACAAGTCCAGTGCGCTCACTGCTCAATCTCAAACAAGCGCACGGACACACATGCTAGCATGCACATGGACCTCCCATTCGTGCACCTCAAGTCAGATTACGTGATACATATCAAATTTCTGGTGCACCAACTCACAATTTGATGCATTACTTACACCATCTTAAGGTGGGCCATATAAAGGGTCCAGAATCTATTCTGTTAAAAGGTTCCAGAATAGTAGAAACTGTTGACTAGGATTCTCTTTGAATGAGTCAGACACGTAGGTAAGTAGTTAGCATTTTTGGTGGCAAGTTGAGCTTTTCTGTTGTTGGAATGTAAGTGGGTAGCCTCTGTATTTAAAGTAGTGCATTCAATAAGATGATCATCACTGATTTTCCATTAACAGTTCTCTGTTTGGTGCAATCTCCCATCTGAGATTTTATCCTTTTAAGCTTCCTCTTTGAGCAGTGATTTATATCTTTTCACTATGGCTCGAGGAATGCTAGAAAACCCGTATCATTACGTCATCTCGATCTGTCAACCAATTTGACCATCCAACCTCAAACTTCAAAATTTTGCAAGTGTTGTGTTTGCATCATCAAACATTTTCCTAGTTGAGTAACTCCCAACGTGATCTCAGTCATTCAACTTCATCTGTATTCCATACCCACACAATAACTTTTACCAGCCTGCATCTCTAAAGGCTTGAACACCCAGATCTTGCTTTATTTCTTGGTGGAATAATCTTATTTGCATTTTGCTCCAATCTCCGAGCAGTAAATTTTTTTGATGGGCCGTCTATACCATTTTTCCCTCTATACAAACCTATTTCACCTTTCTAATTGACATGCCCCTGGATACTTCATGCAAAGGCTAAAGAAATGTTCTTTCAGTTGATGCATTAAAGCACAGTAATATGTGAAATGCCAATAGGAGACAAAATAATGGAAATTCATAGAGATCCATCAAAGGATGACAGGTTTATTTTATCTTCTCTTTTTTTCAGTAAAGTTAGCTAGTATTAAGCAAACCAGTACAGTAGTAACAGCTGTTGGGTGTCTTTGGTTCAACTCTTTAAAAGAGCTTTTTGGGCTTCCAGCCTCTCAAAAGTCCAAAGCCATTGAAAATCCTGTTTGGTTATTGGACTTTTAATAGAGTTTTTTAAAAGTTTAAAGCCCAAATCCACTTTTTGGAGCAGCCCACCTCGTCCAACTTCTCGTTATAAAGTAACTTCTTACTTATGCGGAAAGCCAATGTGGGGAAGCATGTATTGAGCGTCTGGAAATGAAGTGAAACTGTTTTTTTTTTCTTTCTTTCTTTTTCACTTCCCCGCTCCCTCTCCCTCTCTCTCTCTCTCTCTCTCTCTCTCTCTCTCTCTCTCTCTCTCTCTCCCTTTCTTATCTCAACACTACCGTCTACCCTATCTCTCAATCTTTCCTCTTCTTGTCTTGTTTCCCACTTCATTTCTCTTCAATCTCTCTCTTTACCTGTCGCCTTCTAATTCTATTTACCTCCACCTTGACACATGCTTCCTCCGCCCTTCTATCCCTCTGTCATTCCCTCTTCCTCTCTCTTTTCGCCCTCTCTTCTTCCAATATCTCTGTCATTGTTAAATGCCAATATGACATTGACATAGCCGGATTTCTGTAGACGTAGCTACTGTTTGTGTTCTGACTGTCTCTACAACAAGCACCCTAATATGCTATTATTTTGCCCCCCTAAATTTACTCAATGAATTTTAAATGTTTTTTTCCCTATAATTGTAGTTCTTTATCACATTTCTTATTAAAATGTTTCAGATCAACCTTAGATGGGTGACAATTTCGTAGCTTTACAAAGAAGTGGTTAATTTGGTATTAACTTTAATTAATTTTGACAACTATCTCAATTAAGCATTTAAATTCACATTTAGTACATCTGTTATGAGAACTGTCTTTGCTTGAGGTATATGCATATTTATCACAGAAGAGTTGATTGTTTGTTGAGAGGTAATTGCAGGTACGTTAGATCATATCAACAAAACCGATAACCATCATCATATAGGAAAATCACCCAAAAACCCAAATAGATGGGATGAGGGTCACTAAAACAGTTTTCCCTGCCGATTTCAGATCACAAAACCCACACAAACACAACAATTACGCCTACCAAGAAACTAAAATCCTTACCCTAAAAAACCCAAATTCTCCAGAAACTCAGAAGAAGAAGGAAAAAAAAAAAACCCTAAAACGAGTCATCAAGCTAACGAAAGAGGAATATGTTGTACACAAACCTTTCTCAAGGCGGTGGCGAGCTCTCCGCGTGTGAAGTTGGCAGCCGCTGCCGTGGTCAGAGGAATCCCGTTACGAAACTGATACAAGTGCACGTTCTTCTGAATGTATTCCGTAAACTGAACCCTGTTAAAACGAAACAACCGATACAAGATCATTGCTTTTTTAGGGTTTTCGATTCGTCTGAAGCTTTCATAGAAAGGGGAGGGGAATAGATGAATAGATTGAAGGAAAGAGAAAGATGAGAGAGAGAGAGAGATGTGACCTGTCGCCGCTCTCGCCGCTGGCGCCCAAGAGCTTGTGAGAGTCGAGGATCATGATCTTGTCCTCGTTGGATTTGTGAACGAGAATGCTGTGAACGGCAGATGTATCGGCCGCGACCACTGCAAATCCGTTACCAACCAATCCGAATACGCACTCCATCCTGTTTGCTTTTGGTCTGATGTGTTGATGTGAGTTGCAGAAGAAGAGAGAATACAACACAAAACGTCCCCTATTTCTTCTGCTGTGCTTGGGCTACACGAAATTCAGAGGCCGGATCCTCTGTCGGGGATGACCTAGTGTCTAGTGAAATATGCCTACGAGTCGCTTCTGAAAGTCGGCCCAAATATTTTTATTGTTAATATAGGTTTGGCCCAAACCGGCTGAGTCCGGACTCCGGATGCAGCTATTACACAAAATCACATGATAAGGATTTTTTACGGACCTCCGTCTTGGGCCCAAACAGAAATAATTCTCAATGTTCAATATGACTTCATCATCTCCAATCTTATACTTGCAAAACATGCCCGTGCCAATATAATTTATAATATTAAAAATAAAAAACTTTTAAATAATAATTAGTGCATAGAATAACTAAAATACTTTATGCAATAATTAAATAAAATATAACTAAAGAAAGATTTTGAAAAACAAGGTGAAATATAAATGAATTTAAAGAAAGAAAAACTAAAAATGAAAGTAAATGATGATTACGTAAACTCTATTCAATTCATATGCGAAGAGTGGGATTCATTTCTCATAAAGGTGCGAGTTATGATAGGATGTTTGTTGTAAATGCCTCCTGGTGAATCAAGACAACTCACTTTTAACTCCTTTCATAAATATCTAATCCAATAACCTTCTTCTTTAGAAAAATTACAAGAAATTATAATGAATAATGGTAAGTTAACGGGCTACGTTCAAGATCATTGATTTTGGCAAGAAGAAAAAAAAATTACAGCAAATCTCATAAAATCTCAATAAAAGAAAAATCTAAAATCTTGACAACAAACTTGCTAATTCCATATAAAAGATCCTTATAAAAATAAAATAAAATAAAATAAACCTTCTAAATAGTGAATGGGTATCCTTAATATTACCATAACAACCCAGGAAAAAATTAGCTCGTAAAAAGAAATACAGTTTCGATCCTGTGATTTTATAATAATCGATATAGGAGAACAATTGATGATACAACTTTTAATGAATGTGTGGAAAACTTTTAGGAAGGCAAGAGTTTCCATATCCCAAGATTTTCTTCCGGATTTTAGGATTTGCCAACTTCTTATTATGTAAAACCTTCATAGTGTATAAAATTTGATAGGTAGGCCTGAGTTTCTACGAGATTTGTATTATCAAATGGAGATAAGCTAGGAGATATATTAGGAGGTAAGAGATATTTTATAAACCATGCTAATTCACTTGGAAGAGTAGTTATGAGAAAGACAATCGATGGATCATTATAGGTATGATGTTAAAAGAGATGGACCTGTAAGAAAATTTTTGAGACTTGAAATTGATAGAGAATAACATTAGTGGGTTCACTAAGTGCAAATTTAAAGTTAGGCCCCATAGAATCAACACTAAGTGGACCCCATAAAAATATTTTTTATGGCTTTAAATTAATAGATAATAACATAAGTGGGTCACACTTGAGATCTTTAGGCTAAAAATTAAAAAGCATGAGAAACGTGTGCCCATGGAGGATCCTTTAAATGATCGGCTGAACTGAGCAACATGAGTAGAGCCTATTATCAATACCCTCATTAAAAGAAGGGTTAGTAATTGAGAGGGTTAGTTCTTTTTAATATCTCTTATTGATATTGAAGTTTTATTTTGGTTGTTGGGTTCTTATGAGTTTATTTGTTTTATTGTTGATGGGTTTTTATGGATATGTATTTCTTTATTTCCTTTTTGGCTTAGATTTTGGTTTTGAGTAGAGCCTATAAATGCGCCCTTGCTTAATTTATAATAATAAAATATATAAAAGTACAAATTATTTTACAAATATAAATTTATAGTTCAAATGTTATCATTTATATATTTAAAAATAAAAATATAGGAAGATCTAAACTTAATATTAAAGGTAATAGATGAAGAAAAAAAATCAAATGAATGAAACATTACCTGGAATTTACAAAGAACTAAAAAAGGAAAATATAGTAAATAAGAGAAAATCTTACAATGTAAGAAAAAAATATGAATCATAGAACAACATCATTAAACTTGACTGAAAGGAAAAAATTTTAAAATAATAAAAAGATAGAGAAGAAAAGCATAATATCTATCAATTTTTCAGAATGAAATAAGAAGATCGAGATTTTTTGTTACCAATGATTTAATTGAATAATGTTGTAGTATTTTCCCTAAAATAAATAAATAAGTCTCATATTTTTATAATGTTTGCAAAATAAAAGTTGAGTGCCTGTACCGATTGAAGTAAATCTGACTTGATGTTTTTCCCCTCTTTAATAGTTATCCTTTCATCTACTAATGGAATACGATGATTTGCATCTTGTTTTCATAAAATAGCGGATGATATAATATGTGAATGATGTTTTTCCTGCAAACCTTCATATGAGAAAAGTTTGTAGAAACGGTCCTGTTTTTTGTTGGCTTTACTTCAGTAGAAACACCTGTCATGTGTCCAAGTTACATCGGCATTATATCTAGAATTTAGAGTTTTCTAACAAACTGCGGACAAGCATACAAGACGGTGTCATGTTACATTGGTGTTGCATTTAGATTTTAGAAGTCCAAGTTACATTTGATGCAGAACAGATGACCCAATTGTGGGGACCAGCAAAGTAGTTTAGAAATATTTTTTTTTATTGGTGTTTATAAATAAAAAAAGATGGATGAAACAATATAGGGGTTAGGGTGTCCCTAGAGAGTGAGGAGAAAGAAATATTCTACAATCAAGACTCCTGTTTGGAGGAACAAAACACTTGTTGGGATTTTATGGAGCCATGAACCTGAACCTCAGAAAAGGCAAGTGTGCCCATGATTGATGATCCATTCCAGACCATTGATATGATGGGTCCCACATTCAACAAACATGACCCAGATATCTCCATGACAATAAGATTAGCCGAAGACAATAGCATTGTTATATTCCTCCCTCTCCCTCTCCCTCTCAACCCACATCAAAGGCTAAAATGTTACAATCAGGAAATGTGTTTGGAACCATCAGCTCAACCGTGTAAAAGGAAGAAGGATCATTGAATAAAATGGATCAGATGAAGAAAAGGGTAATGCAGAAAACCAAAAAATCAAAACAAACCAACATATAGATAAATAGATGTCCAGGTATGGGGTCCTCATCCTCAACGATGACCAATCAACCCTTCTTTGCCGTAGGTAAAACAAATAAAACAACGGCAAAAGGATAAAAGTGAAGAAAATGGGTACTGAAAAGATGAATCAACATAGAAACAAGGAAATCTCAGGCAGTCCTGACATGCCCTATAACTGAAGAAGAAAACAGAGCAAACCCCTTAAAAAGCAAATGAACAAGAAGAAGAAGCCTTTTTTTCTCTTCTCAATCTCTCAATAGACGAAGCAGAAGACAAACAAGAAGAAGGAGAAAGCAGGTTTTTATCCCATCTCACTCTCAATCAAAAAATACCTCCAAACCCCATCACAGAATAAATAAATAAATCCATGTTCATGGCATATCATACACAAAGAACATAAGAGAAAAAAAAAACTTAGATAGCATTACAAGATATGACAAAAGCCCATTAAAAAGAATGGAGGCTTCTTGTAGTGATAAAAGGAAGACAGAGAAGAGGAGGATGATTGTGCAGAAGAATGATTCCAGGCGTGAAGGAAAAACTTATAGACCTGAGAGTTTGGGTTTGAGGTTGATAAGTAGGAGAGTTCTTGAGAGTTTGGGTTTGAGTTGGATAAGTCACTTGAATTGATTTGATTGATAGAGCTTATTTCTTGAAATTGATTTGAGATCCAATTTCTCAAATTGATTTGAGATTTGAGTCCAATTTTGCAATTGATTGCGAAATCGGACTCCAATTTCAAAATCGATGCCTACGTCTTTAATATATATAAATTCTAAAGCTTCATCCCAAAAGGAGTGGGCCTCACTGTACGATTGACCATCGTAAAGGAGACGTGATGAACACCTTATCATCAGTGATGCCACGTAAGCAACTAGTCATATTTGGTCATGGTGCTCAATCGGCGTGGGACCCACTTGTTTTGAGTTGAAAATTGAGGATGGATCCACGGTGGAGATAGCATTCGTTTTGATCTCTATGTATGTTCCAAGATAGAGTTTTAGAAAAAGTGTTACAGTGTCTTGCGTGGGCATGAAAATCATGCCATGCCGTGCTTAGTCAACTGGGGTTCAGCCTAGCACGACTCAAGGCACATATTTATCTGTGCCGTGCTAGGCTATGCTGCCCATGGGCTAGCGTGCCCCTCCTGTTTTTTTAAAAAATTAAGAAACATTTTATATATATTGAACGAGACTTTATGGACTTGTAGGGGTTCTTAACTTGAAATAAAGTTGAAATTATTAAAATAAAAGCACCAACATTGAACTAATTTATAAATGAATAATAAATCTTTAATTATTAATGAATAATAAAATTTTAATTATTTTAACTTTTATATTTTATTTATATAAAAAATTAATTTTTTTATATAAATGGGTCGTGCCGTGTCGTGTCTCGACTTGGGCTAGTCGGCCCACACGGCAAGGATATTTTCCTTGCCTGAGGCCCAAGTGGGGAAACCTAGCCATGCCGTGTCAACCTGTTGACCAAGTCAACGGCCCAAGTAAGGTTTTTTCCGTTCTTGCCTGTACCGGGCTTGGGTGGCCCGCTCAAATTGCTCAAATTTACATCTCTAGTTTCATGTAATAGCTGAGACCAACAATCCGGACTCTAACCGGCTTAGCTAATAATGATGGGAGGTGTTTTTCTGATTGGTGTAGTTGGCGGTGGTTCCACTCTGAGATAAATCTAATTTGATTTGCACCGATTTAATTTCCTTTTGAGTATTTTTGCAAAGGTGATTGATAATATTTGATTCATGGTTCCAATGTCACACGAGAGCTAACAATTTTAGAAGGTCTTGGAACTTAATGATCAACCAATTTATAATCCACTCATCCACTAGAGAATATTCTTTTGCCCACAGTTTCGATTGGAACGGTGCACAGTAGACGCCAAAAATGGTGGGTCCCAGCGATTTGATGTCTTCCCATACACAATTTCCATCCGTAAATAATAATACTGCTCACCCTAGAATGTACTTGCTTTTAGATTGAATCTTTTTTTTTATGTGTCATGCAAATTATCAAGTGATTCACATCCTGTGGGGCCCACGTGATCGATCCAATCTCTTAACAGTAAACAACCATCTTTGCCTATCACAAATCTTAACGGTTTTACTCCAATCCAAATGGACTAAACCATTGGATTTATATTAAGAAAACGATGCATTCAAAATATGTTAAGCTTGAGGATCATAGATAAAGAGTTAGAATGATGAGATTGCTTTGAAATTTTGTATATGGGTTGGTCCTATTTAGATCAACATAATTCTAGTAAGTAAGTATGGCATTTTGAAATGCCAATGGAACTATAATCATATCAATGTTGGAATTTTCGAACACGATGAATTATTGTAAAAAATTCAACTAAGGAAATAGGCTCCGTGCATAACCATTTAGCTTAGAGTGAAGTGGCAATACTCGCACGAGCAGGCAGGCCCTTTAATCAATCATGCAAATTGTGATACACTTTAAAGTTGGGTTGGCCTTGTAGCAAGGTTTGATCTTATAATCCTAAAAACCCAATGGATCAATCTTTGGACATGAGAGAGATATCGAGCATGAGTGGTATTGGCAATTGGGACATACTTTGACTTTATGGAATGATTGGTATTTTGAAATGCCAAAGGGATAACTATCATATTAATGCCAGAATTTTAAACATGACAAGTTTTTGGCTAAAGAAACATGCCATATAGCATAACCATTTAGCTAAGTGCAAAGTGGCAATACTTGCTTCATCAGTTAGGCCCTTTAATTGATCATGTAAATTGTAACGCACTTCAATCAACTTTATTAAATTGCTGGCATTTGAATAACTTTGAGACTCTTAAAATTGAAAATATTTATACGTATCCATCCCTCATCACATTATAGTGAGGGACAACATACTGTGTCTGACTTTTTGATACATCCGAAACATCTACCCACACAAGACCCCATGAATTACACTAGATTCATTAAGTTTTCACGTATCCGAATAAATTAGACCATTAGATCAAGGGTCAAATCTTTTTCCTTAATATAAAGCCCTTAAATTTGTGGGCCATGGGTGAAGGGGTTAGAGGCATGGGATTGACCCCAAACTTGATATATGAGCCCATCTAAGATGTCACCCCCCCCCCCCCCCCAGTTAAATGATCAATGGGGCCCTAGATAAGCCCCATTAAATTTATCCGTCACGATATGGCGAGGGGTGGACGCACATGTATGTACCCCCCTAAAATTATCAATCACTTTGATGGAATGCTTGGTATGCCTTGCATACTTATCATGCCTCATGGTTAGTTCTTAACCATGAAACGGACTGGCTTGTAGGTCCCACCTAAGATATGACCATTGAAGAGGGGTAGGGTCGTTGAAAGATCTTCATGTAATCTATGTGCAATATTTGGAACATGAGAGGATGTTTGAGAAAAATCAAAGTAGTTGAAATCGGAGAGACTTTCCCCATTGATCTTTGAAAATCTTGTCTATTAGATTTGCCGAGTTTTAAATTTGAACGATCAATCCAAGGGTCGAATTTAAACTGTTAGTTGACTACTAATTCACCGAAAGAGGAAGTGAATTGGTGGTTTGAAACGATTAATAGAAAAGCAGATGCCCTAAAAAAACCTTGCAATAATTTCAAGGAATTTTCACTAATAAGCAAGCTGCATAGTTTTCATATTGTTGTCCAGCTCACGGGACTCACCTTGATGTATATTTATTAGTAGAGATAAGGGCTGGAAAGGTCTCATCATGCAGGACAGACAAAATGTAAACCCCATTAAATAATTCTGACCTTTGATTTGGTCTAATTGTCTTTCCCAAATTGGATTTGTCTAATGACAGATTATGAGACACAGTGACTGTGAAGAGAGTAAGGAGTTGCCCAGTGGCGTGGGGCCTTAGAATCGCACTGCACTTGGAGAAAATTACTCTATCACAAAGCCTAAATTGATGACTCAATAGACCCTACAAAATGATAATGTTATTTTGCGACTAACATACTTAAAACTCAAATCTTAATAAATATAGGACTGATTTGAATAATACAACATAGATCTTGAAATTTAAACATATACCTCACTACATCACATTCGCCTAATCTGAACTAGCATTTCTAGGTGATCTCGATGGAACAACCAATATATTGTGTAGTGTAGCAACTGATATATTGTGTACTGTAGAGAGGAGATGTCACCATGGAGTACAAATCTAATATGGATTTAAATTATTATTAACATTGAAAACTTTATTAGACTCGCAACTCTCAATAAGCACCAAAGACATCTCTATTAACATGACTTGCAAATATTGGAGTCCTAATGTAAGTGGTCTTCTAATTTGGGGGATTGACTTGGGCGTGTGGTCATTGGACCACACTTAAGTCCTATAATTGGAGCAGATAAGACCGAAAACCCTGGTGATGGAAAATGATTTACGTGGCTCATCCATGGGCCCAACTGAAGCTTCATTTACGTGGCTGCACTGATTATTTGGACCCTTACGTCCAATCGACTCTTATAGCAGAATATGACAGGAGTGTTGTGCGTAGAAGAGTAGTATTGTCATTATTCGTCTTGAAGCCCGGCTGATCTAGAGGTAAAATTCCTGGATTGGATTCACGATTGATCAACCAATTAAACCCTAAAAAGGTCTGAAATAGCTCTATTTTTAACCAGCTCGACTACTGGTCTTGACCCTAGTATTTGAGTAAAAATGTAATATGGATGGTCACTTCACACAAAGGGTATCCTTGCGTCTTTGCCGCAGTAGGATTAATCCTCCAAGAGGCGCTGGCTAAATCCACATAAATTTACATCGAGCAAATTTGAAGCAAGTTTTAAACACAAAATAGGAGAAGCAAACCCGTTCGGGGCTAGCTTGACACTTTACTAATATAGTAAAAGCCAAGTAAAGCCTCAATTTTTCATATAAGATGTCACATCAAAAGTATTTTAATTCAAAACTCGTTCTATCTTAAGAAAAAAAGAAAAAAAGTCAAATAGCAACCATCTTTATCCACTAAAATATAAAAAGAATCCACTTTCCCATACAAAAAGCAAAAAAGATTCTATAATAAACAACTAAAAATAAACTACGATCATAACCTACTTATATTTTATTCTTTTTTCAAAATTAACTTTACTTCAATTAACTATATTAGTAGAGTTGCCTACGCCACTTCACATACTGCCATGGGGTCAATGACCGCTCAAGCCTCCCTGCAGTTTTGAAAGTAGGCTTCCTTGGGGTTGGAGCTGAGCATGAAATTGTAAATTATGACATAAGCTGGATTCATGTTCAACCTTCCACCTGATCTTGGCACATTACGGTAATTTATATTAACCCACAAGTCAAGCACTGTACATAGGATGTATACATACCCTTACTCTCAACCAAATAATTTATTAATCTAGTTGAAGATGTTAAATTCAAACCAACCAGATCAAGCAGAACAATAATTAATAAGTTGGTTCGGTTTGGTTAGCAAGTCATAGTGTAATTAGTCGGATGGTCAAATACCATAAATATACCCAAGCTGAATCTAATTCATTGCAACGGGGAAATTAAAACCTGTCAACATGAGCACAAATCATAAATAAAAAGGGCACACTCGAAGTCTAAATTTGTAGGTCGGGTTAGTAAGAGTCACATTGTGAATGAACATGTATAAGAAAAATTGCAATACCCCACAAGAAGGGAATTATCTGTTTCACACGTGAACAGAATAACCGGCGTCCATGGAGTAGAATTTTCCCAAAATTTGAACTTCACATGACATGTTTGGATGAAGACAACAAAAGTGGAGGAAACCATTAACTTAACATGGTTATTCGGCCTACCATTGACTCTCATCGCATGGGTCTCAAAAGTCAGGCGCAGCCTAGCTCATTTAAAGAACATGTTGGGCTAGGCCTTGAAGCATGTATAGGCTCAGGCTTGTCCCCATCTGAGAATTAAGCCAAAATATTTAAGTACGGGCACAGCCCACAAGCCTGAAAAAGAGACCAAATCCAGCCCAATGCACAGTTTCGGACTGGCCCGGCTCATGAGCACTTCTGGACACCATCCACGGGTTAAATTTGTTCTGTGGCCTACTTCAGCACAAGCGAACTAGTCCTCTAAGCAAACCCTTCAGAACAATTGGAATCTTTCCCACAATGTTCACTCTAGAATACTAAACTTAGACCAGTCAATTTTTCTCATGTCCACATCTGTCATTTGGCACGCAGCTGACATTTATCAATGCACGCCCATTTACAACATCCAACCCATTCACATGGGGGAGCCTAACCTGTAGTCACGGGTGCAGCTTGGAAAAGACTGAACCCAGTGCTACTACTGCTTGGATTGATCCTGCTTTAAGCATAAAAATAAGGAGGTCCACCATTGAGGCTATCCCAGCCTAGGCGAATTTTCTAAATCGTGCACGGCTTGTGTGTGGGGTTTTCGGTCTCCGCCATTTTCACTTCGTGGAATCACATATGTTAAAAATCTCATTGCTCTTTCGGTATGGGCTGGGATTGCCCTCCTAGACTTTATTTGGCCTTGGTTGGCCTTATTGTGCATCTGAGTTGAACCCCCTGATCTATTTGTGTGGACAAATCAACATAACTTAAATCTGTTCATTACTAAGGTTAAGGCTGGTTGTTTTTTTCAATGACTCAAACTCACGCACCCTAGTTTCTAGTTACTAACTAACGAGATGAGCAACAACTAGAGATATGGTAAAGGCTAAGCAATCTAAGAGGAAGTGAGCCAGCGACTCAATGCCCCATTGCTTGCACCTGTAGACTGTAGTACTGCACATGTACTACGATAAGCCCAATAGAACATGCATATTTATTAAAAATAGAAGACAGAAGAAATTATCACGAGAGAGATGTTCCCCTAAACAGACATAATTTCTTCTTTTTTATCCTTTTAAATTATTATACCATTAGCATCATCTCAAAAATTGAAACGAATATATCAACTACCACGTTTTTTTATATTTCTTTAATCTAAGGGTGGGGCGACCATGTTCTATTATTATATGTCATTAGAAGACACTCTCTTCAATGATTAAGTGCTTTCAAATTTTAAAGGCATATATCCATATTAGTATCACGTGCCACGACTATGGTAGTTACAAGATCCAAATCCAACTTTCAGATTACTTTCATCTGTAGTTAAAGCTCCAGGTTGACACAACACTTGCTGATTAATACTAATCAATATGATTTTCCTTCCAACATTAACCCCAGTTTGGAAAAAGAAAAACTAATAGGAAGTAGCTGAAATATGAACTTATTAAGGTTTTATCCGCGGGAAAATGAAAATGATTTTCAAAGTAGAATAATTTACATTGATCTGAAGGCACTCAAGTATAATTTTTGTGGGAAGAAAGATGAAACCCAAGAGGGTTTTTGCCTTTATATGAGCTGTAGAGATGTTAGAAACTGTAACTGCAGAAAATGAAGTGTTATTACTTTAGGCCAAACATTAGAACCACACCACCAGCAATGGGAAATTGTTAGGGACATACATACCCAAGTGGACGTTACTTTATCAAATCATTTATGGGCCTTCTGTAGAGGCTCGCTGCCTGCTGTTGTTGACTCCCACCAGTTCGATCATATGGTCCCTGTAGTTACAACACGTTCTTTTTAGATTCTCACGTTCCTGGAAAGATGAGGAAACAAAGCCGTGGCCCCTCAGCCCATGAGATGAGACTGAGAGGGTGCAGCCATGCTCAATAAGAAGGCGGCCGTGGACAAGGTCCCTTTCAATCAAATCCTTTATTTTATAGGCATTGAGGGCTATAAAAGATTAGTCTCTACAACTGGCAGAGGCACCCTTCATTGTATATAGGGGTATATTAGCTTTCTCTTCTTCAGATCTTGCTGTGCCTTTCGTTCTATCTCTCTTCTTCTTTTCCCAATTTTCTTTTCTGGGTGTTGCTCTATGGGGCGATTGGTGATGAATGTGGCATGTTTGGTGGTCGCTTTGAGCCTATGTGGCTTTGCCCAGATGGGATCGGCCCAGCTCAGGCAGAATTACTATGCCAACACATGCCCCAACGTGGAAAACATTGTGAGGGGGGTTGTTACCACGAAATTCAGGCAGACTTTTGTTACTGCCCCGGCCACGCTTCGTCTCTTCTTCCATGATTGTTTTGTTCAGGTAAATGAAAGAAATGGCTCATGGGTTAGGTTGATCAGGGCAGTTTGATTGGGAGAATTTGAGAAATTCATGTTGGGAGAACTTCTCCCAAATTATCCCTCTTAAAATTTTTGAAACCTCGTTTAGACGTTTTATGAATTTGAAAGGTTAAAAAAGCTGCTCCACACTGCTACCATTTTTTGAAATGATCAAAACTTTACATTTCTTGAACAACTAAAGGTATCTTTCTATTAAGACTGGTCACTTTTTTCTCCGTGTTCTTTAGTGTTCTGGTTTGAATGGCAGTCATGGGGGAAAGAAAGGTCAATTTTGAAAAACAAATGGTGTTTTCCCAACGTTTTATCTTTTGCAAAAGTATTGGTGGTCCATTTTTTAAAAAAAAATTCGAACTTCACTTTGTTAACTAATTTGTGTGCTGAATCTAATGTGCAAGGGATGTGATGCTTCGGTTATAGTTGCATCGAGTGGAAATAACAAAGCAGAGAAGGACCACCCAGATAACCTCTCCTTGGCTGGTGATGGCTTTGATACTGTGATCAAGGCCAAGGCGGCCGTGGATGCGAACCCAAGCTGCCGCAACAAGGTTTCATGTGCAGACATTCTAGCCATGGCTACACGCGATGTCATCTCTCTGGTCAGTAATCACTAATCACCACCACCACCACCATCATCTTTTGCTTCGTATCATTTATATACTAATTAAAATTGGGGTTGTGATTAGACCGGAGGGCCATTTTACGCGGTTGAGTTGGGGAGATTAGATGGGCTGAGTTCGACTGCGGCGAGCGTCAGTGGGAAGCTGCCTCAGCCAACCTTCAACCTCAATCAGCTGAATTCTTTGTTTGCTTCTCATGGGCTCACTCAAACAGACATGATCGCTCTTTCAGGTCAGAAATTTAACTCAAACTCAAAGTAAACGTTCTGTTTTTAGTTACTGTTTTACAGTGGAAACCTTAGCACATGCTTTCTTCACCAAAACTAGCCAAATGCTTTAGAGGATAGCTGCTGGGGTGTCGTCCTTGAGCGTCTGGCGACCTTTAAATTAGTCCCAATGCATGAACGGCAGGTGGTGGTTGACATCAGCTGTCTTGGGTGCCCATATGTAGGCCCACTGTAAAGAGCCAGCCACGCCATGTGGACTTCTTCTTTTGCACTAGGTAGCTGGATTACTTGCCCTTACATGGCCACCCGACAAATGGTTATTATCTTAACAAGTTCCCTCCATGTCATGAATCCAATGGTAGGAGTTCAACACACTCACAGTTGAGTTGATAGATCCGAGTCTTAAAGGATAACTCTAGACCAGCAGCACAATATAAAAAAAAAATATATATGACATTCAATGGCCGGATCTACAGAGGTAAGGATTATCACCATCTCACCAAGGCTGTCGGAGTGGAATGAAGTTTCGGACTCTACAATGGAGCTCGACTATTAAAAGTGAAAGCGGCAAAAATGAAAGCACTCTACAAAGTACTGTCTTAGTAAAAATTGATTCCACTGTTAGATTGATTATATCATTAATAAAGTGATTAAAATAATCTTATGCCTGTTAGCTGATTCTTTCTGCATGTCTAATCCACAACCTATTCATTTGCTCACTGCCAACCATGGGCATGTCACGTCACTCCTTCCATAGTTAATTTTCTATGGTATTATCAAAAGAAACTTGGTGGGACCCACGATAGATTGCCCACGGTGGAGAAGCCATGCCACAAAACAAGTACCAATACACTGATCCAAGGCCTTCAACCCACTGGTAGCACAGTGGTGAAGGATCTCAACCTATCCACAGGCACAAGTTGGAATCCATCTCCATCCGCTGAGTAGGGGGGTTGGGCGGTGAGAGTGTAGGGCTGTGAGTATGTACTAGAGCCCAAGAAAAAGGTATGGTGAAAAGGAAAAGTCGATTCATTAATTGAAGGATAGGATTGTCTAATCACTGTGGCTGTTGCGTTGTGGGCCATCACCACCGATAACTACTAGACACTGATCTGGAATACAGATAATGAAATCACGTGGTCTCAAGACAAACGAGAGAGACTCGATTGATACATCTGTCAAAGAACCAAAACAAATTATAAAGGGAGTGTTGACTCATACCACCATAATTTAAGCTAAGCAAATCCTCGTCAAATTATAGCGATGTTGGACCCTCGTGTTTTTTTTTTTTTCAATCAAGCACCTACACATATTTCATTTGGCTCGCATCTGCTTGTCTTTTTTTTATGCAGCGGCACACACACTTGGATTCTCTCATTGCAGCAAGTTCTCGAACCGTATATACAATTTCGCCTCTGGATCTCCAGTGGACCCCACTCTAAGCAAGAGCTATGCGGCCCAGCTGCAAGGGATGTGCCCCAGGAATGTGGACCCCAGGGTGGCCATCAACATGGACCCAGTCACTCCCAGGACTTTTGACAATGTATACTTCAAGAACCTACAGCAAGGGATGGGCCTATTCACATCAGACCAGGTGCTCTTCACCGACGGCCGGTCTAAGCCCACCGTTAATGCCTGGGCCCAGAACTCTGCGGCATTTAAGCGGGCCTTTGTCACTGCCATGACCAAGCTCGGCCGCGTCGGAGTGAAGACCGGATCTCAGGGCAACATCCGGCGCGATTGCAGTATGTTAAATTAGAAATTTAATTGAGATTAGCAAATAAAAGAATAAAATAGTTAGAGAGATATTTCTGTCAATGTACTCTTTTGCTGTGAATTTTAGTTTCTTTGTCTCCAGCCCTCAATAATTCAAGTGTAGCCCAAGTGATGTATATTGTCATTACCCTCTTCAATTGCCTTTCTTCCTCAACATTATTTTTACCAAACATTGATGATTGATCATATATGGTACCGGGGTGGGTGAATGATGCCATTTTGATTGATGCGCAAAAGATGGAAATTTGTTCAATAATGAGTGCATGGGTATGGCCCTTGCATCACCACCTCTTTAAAGGCTCTTGTTTTCATCTTTTTGGGCGTCACTAATGTGACATTGCACCAGATTACACATAATAGTAATTTTGCCTGTAGTAAGACTGATCATGGGTAAAATCAGGGGTGAACCCATGTGCATTTGACCTGGGGCGTCAGATTCGGAAATCACAAAAAATTAATTTGGGGCTTGGCCTATGCCCCCACGAAAGCTAAAGCAATCGCCCCACATCAACCATTTTTTTCCCTACTTTGGTGGAAGGAAAAAAAAAGGTAGAGAAAAAAAATAACCTTCTCTTTCCATCTCTATGGGTGAGTAAGACCACGCGGCTCGTTTCCATTTTGTGACTGAAGAAGGAAGATGAATACTCTTGTCTGCTCTTCTACACCTTTATGTGATCTTGACCTTTTTTTCTTAGATTATGTCTCCTTTTATTATTGGTTTTACCATCTACTCTTTTTTTGGGTTCTCTAGTTTATTAAAGAATTGAAAATGCTTATTTATGAACTTGGTGTTGATAGTAGGGTTCCTTACAAAAAGAAAATTTTATTTAAAACTGCATCTTTAACCTATGCTATAAATGTAGATTATTGATATTTGGCAATTGTTTTGACGCAATTGACTTTATCTTTAAATTAGATATGGAGAAATAAAACAAAAAAAGATCAACCACTAATCAATTTAAATGCAATATTTTTTCTCTTTTTCTATTGTTAATGTGAAAAAAATCTAGTAAAAAAATGATTGATGTTTCCAATTGACCATTGTTCGCCCCACCCAAACGAAAATCCTAGGTCCGCCACTGAGTAAAATATAGGGTTTTAAAAAAGTATATATAATTTCTAAAATATTGTATTGTACAAGGTCGAGTTTGACATCCAAATCTTTGGAGAAAATATTTTTATTTTTCACAAAAGTTAAAAGAAAACCCTTCTTTGCAATGTAAGAGGAATCGTCAGCTATATACACAATAGACACTGATATTGATGTGAAATTCTTAGTTATACACTTCCTCAGCGAGGAATCCCCTAATCTACAATAAAGAGGGGACTTTTAAGATCTATTGATTTTTCATGGATTCTTTACTTATTATCAAATGTGCCCTGTGACAATATCAATCGCTGAGTAGAGCAGTCTTAGTGCAATGTTGATTAAATTAAGCTGCTTCATATTTTTTTGGAAGAGAAAAAATGCCCTTACACCAGTTTGTGCTAATGTTTAATGTGTGACCCTACTTGGAATAGCTTGGACCGGAATAGAAAGTTGGCTGCCTTTCCCGAACGAACTAGAGGTACCATGAAATTCTAACCATAGTTCAAATAGGTTTTTTCTTATAACTTACCTTTATATATGAGTTTTCCCTTCACCTTCCCAAAAACTCTAATTTTCCCTACACCTTCTCAATGTCGAGGTAAATTTCAAAACTATCCAAGCCTTTTATTGAGACATCCTCATTAATTGATTTTTACTTTTTTTCCCTCTTGGTCATTGCACCTTGTGTGGCCCACCTCTATGTGTACAATCCACCTTTACCTGTTAAAGTTAAATACGATATACGATATAATTAATGTATTTGGAGTGGTTTGTTCATATGATCAAGACTTTAAACAATGAAAGGTGGGACTCAAATAGGATAAATTAATTATATCTCCACTTCTTCTTTTTATACAAATTGGTCTTTTTTCCATGATCAGTACATTTTTTGGGTCCTAACACCAAAAATCACATTGATTGATAGATAGTTTGATAGATAGTAAGGATGGAATGCTCGTGAAACTTTAGTTGCTTGTCTTGATTATGGACAATTTTATTGCATGAAAATAATTCTTAAAAATTATATGTAACCACTTTACCACTAATATCTTAGCCCGAACATATAACATGGCTTACTTATTTGTATGGAATTAAATTTCTCAAATATTTTAAAGAAATGAATTCATTATTGTTAAAATATGATCTATTAGTATGGATCTGAATTTCTAAGAATTCGAAAGAACCCATTCAGCCATGAAATATATGATCTATTTGTTCAAATAAAACTAAACTCCTACAAATTCAAAGGAACTTATTTTACCATAAAATTCATTCTCTTGAGAATTTATAACAAGTTTGTTTGGATGAATATAATTCCAAGAAAATCAAAGAAACCCATTTTATCATGGATTCCTTATCTTAAAAACATAATTGGAGATTTTTTATTTTCATTTAATTGAATTCCTAGAGAATGGTGTCGTCATCTTGTCATTTAAAAAAATATTGAAAAAATATTATAAAGTTATTTACCATTTCCTTCATTTGAGAATTAAGGTGAATCTTGAATTTAGCGTATATTATAATATGGGATAATTGTCAAACTGCTTAGTCCAAAGTCTATTGAATGTTTTGGAAATTCCCAAATAACAACAATATTCCCTAAGCTCTAAAAGAATATAAGAAAATGCACATTTGATCACCACTTCTCAATTATAGAATAAAGCTATATATTTTCATCCAAATCCATTTACACCATTGCATTTTCAGCCGACAAATGCAATAATACAAGTTTGAGCGCTTTCATTGACTAAATCCCAACCTTTTTACAAGAACACATTTTTATTATGTTATAGCCCATACTATGGGTATTTTAGTCCTAAAATAGTTTAATTGTTGCTAAAGGGAAATATCCAGACTTTAGTAAGGTGGAAGGAAAAGTCATCTCTAAAGATAAGTTACAGGGAAAAATCTCTAGTTCAAACTATCAAGGTTCATTTTTAGTGTTTGATATTGTTCAACTTGATAAGAGGTAGACTGCGGATGCTAACTGTAGCTAAAAGGGTTTGGTCACAAAGAAAGGGCCCCGGAGCCTGATTGATTACATGCCCCCTTTTAAGCGTTCCAAGCTGCCAGATCATCAGGGGTCACAATGGGTTTGAATTGGTCTTCAAATTAAGATCACTTTTGAGAAAATGAAGAACTAACTTACTCTTAAAAAAAAAAATTTAAGATGACTTTTTATCAGGGATTGGGTCAAGGTTTATGCAATAGATTAACTGCAAAGGCCTATGCTGGTTTTGGGTAGAATAGGGTCAACTTTTAGCAATAGCTACATTCTATTAGGGCCCGTTTGGTAATTTACTAGTCACTAAAAGTAATATAAAACCTCCATTGTTTCAGACAAGGGGTCAGATCAAAAGTGCACGCCCTCAAAGCTCCCTCCCTTTAAAAATGTAAAAAATTAAAAAAGCAACCTCCTTTATCCACTAAAAAAAAATCATTTTTTATAAAAAAAGAGTAAAAAAGATTCCCTACAATCTACTAAAGACAAAATATCATCATAACCCCCTTATATTTTATTCTCCATTGTTTTAATGATCTACATTACTTTTACTTTAATAATAAACTAGCACAATAACCCGTGCTTAGCACATGTATGGCGAACATTACAACTTAAATATTCATGCATTAAAAAATATCCATAAATTTTTAGAGCGCAAATGAAAACAAAAAGATTATGAGAGTATTTGTTTATGTAATTATAGAACTGATTGCATAGAAAGGAAAGATGAGAATTGGAGTAGAAAGTAAATAGTAGACTTTTGGTAGAAAGAGAGTTATTGTACGAATAGAAAAGTGGGTAGTAGATGTGGTTTTTGGTAAAGAGATAAGGTAGTTAGTTTGTATGTGATAAGTGGGGAGAAAATTGAAATGATTGAAAAAAAAAAAAAAAAAAGAAAAGAAAATAACTGAATGTCTAAATCATAATCGATGGTCAAAATCGGATCCAAAACCTCCTACTTTAATATATTATAATGGCAAAACCCGCCCTACTAACGTACAAAGAGTATGTGTATGACACCGTGAAAGAAGATAACATTATGTAATAGTGGTTTCTAGGGTTGTAAATGCGTCGGTTCCGATTCGGGTCTCAGGTGGACCTGGAACCGGAACCGTTAAGGAGAAGGTGGAACCGAACCCAGACCTGGAACCGTTTCGGAACCTGTTTCTTGACTCCGTAATTGGAACCAGAACTATATATGGGACGGGTCTGGACCCGAGTCTGGATATAGGTAGAGAATGATATTAAAAAAACATGGATTTTAGGTGAGATTTTCAAAAATTGAGGTAATATGTTGGGTCTCGGGTCCACAGGTCTGAACCAAGGTAGAACCAGACCCGGACCCATTTACTTATCGGTGCCTAAATAAGGATCTAGACCCGGTTTTTAACGGGTCGGAACCTTCGGATAATCGGAGAATCGGGGACCCATTTATATCCCTAGTTTCTACATCACTCAGAGGAAAAATGCTACCCAAAATGTGATCCCAAAATCTTATAGGTCACATGTTTTATCAAAATATAATTGATCGAACAATTCTAGTAGCTTGATCAAAAGTGATGATTTTTTAAATCTTAGACTTTTAAACTACATGGATTTCATGAATCACTTTGTAAGGTTTTCGTCCGGTAGGTCCAATCATGAATGAAACTTCCGTTGACCACCTACTTGGTTCAGTGGAGACAAAATTCCAAAATCCTAGTTAACGTGCCCATACTACACTAAATCAGTGTAGGAAGCTTGGCAACTGACGAGTAGAAAAAAGGTCACACAAATTCCACCAATGATAAATAACCACTTGCCATTTGATTTTCACAAAATCAATACTTCCTAGCAAAATACCAGAACCCCTATCAAATGCCAGTTCTTTTGACAAATTAATAAATCTCAAGGGCCACATGAGATTTCCCCGGCTCTTCCCGGGCCCCGTAGGGATTATTCTGACCCATCTGGTTGGGGCACCATCCCGTACAAAAAAAATAAAATAAATAAATAAATAAAAATTCCAATGTCTGTTTATGTAGAAGGATGAGAAAAAATTTAATTAACTTAGTTCAGGTTAAACTATAGTTGTTAATTTTTATCAAATTGACTCAAATTGAACGGTTCTCTAGCTTTATCTCTTAAAAAATAAACTTTGTAAGGTTATATCTAAGAAAATCCTTTAATCCTCTTTACAAAATAGTGAATATTGTGAATCAGTCCAAATTTCCTATTGATTGATTGGTTAAAGTGAATGAACAAGAGTGATGAAGCATCTCTCTACCCATAGATATAATTGGGGATTGATCACTTGGCTTGTTCAATAAGGACTTAGGTAGCATGAATGTGCTAATGCAGGTTGACAATGACGACAATAAGAAAAGGTTTAAATATGTAAGTTGATGGCCCACCAAGAAAAATGAGAAGGCGAAAGAGGATGTGAATAAAAATAATAAAACAAATTTGAATAAGCGAAATTTATCTAAAGATTTAAGTCAGGATAGATTGGAACATAAAAACAAGATGTATGTAGTCGGCCAAGCATAATTGGGATAAGACTTTGATGATAATAACAATGTAGCATCAGTACGTGTTGGTGAGTACATATTATTGAAAAAAAATAATTAAGAGATGGAGGTGATTGTTTATTAGAGAAACATTACAGATT
The DNA here is from genome assembly GCA_029852735.1 of Persea americana. NCBI lineage: Eukaryota > Viridiplantae > Streptophyta > Magnoliopsida > Laurales > Lauraceae > Persea > Persea americana. The sequence goes on along the minus strand of CM056811.1, from coordinate 93,890,357 downwards.
GGTAGTTACTTTTTTACTGTAAAAAACATTGGTGGTTATTCCTAAATATCTCGAAATATGCTTACACCGCAGGACTAGCGAGTGTTTCTGCTCCTTCAATTTGTCATCGTTTATCTACCTATAGGTACTAGACGGCTTTTGATGGTCTCTTGGCCACGCTTATGTAAAAGAAATCAAATCCATCCAATGACCTTAGCGTCAAATCTGAGCATGGAAACATACTAAATAAATAAATAAAAAGCATATTGTACATATAGTTTTATTATCTTAGAACAACAGAAAATAAAAGCAAAAGGCTCAAAGGGTAGCTCAGTTAGTTTAGGATCACGGTTTTTTTTCGAAGGTTGAGGGTTCGAAGTTATGCTATCACACTGGGGCCACAGAGGATTTATCCGGCTTTCCGCTGGGCCCACATGGATTAGTCGGGCCCAAAGGGTTGGGACACCCTCCACTATAAAAATAAATAAATTTAATTATATGAACCATCTAAGCATTGAATGTCTAAATGCATAGGTTAAAAGGTATCAACAAAAATGGAAGTTCAAGTGGGGATATTGACTTCACTTTCCGCTCTAATGAGAAAATACTTTACATTTTATTTATTTATTTTGCACATGAGTATTGTGGCACCCATAACAACAAAAGACAGGAAGAAGTGAAAATAGGAGTTCTCCATCCGCGGAAAACACACTTCACAAATATGCCCTAAAGATTTTCTTTTTCAACAAACTCCAAAGGCATTCTAACCCTACAGGGCTTACTTAGTCTCATTGTTAATCGACATGCTCCTTTACGCTCAGGGCCGTTATCTGAAATCCAATCCAATTTGTCATTCATTTGTATGATCTTTACTCTACTTTGTTGCATTCAATCTCAAAATAATTTATAGATAAAAGATCATAAAACTTTAAAAATTGTCAAAATAATGATGAACAAAATCAATGACATTGATATTTTACCATTACGGTGTTACCTTCTCATCCTCTACTGATTGGCATGCATAAAAATAGCCCCAATCGAGCTGAACTACATATGACTGAGTAGGCAGCCAAGGACATTATTAAACATAGCCAATCATCTATGGTGGGGCAGGGACCTCCCCTCTTCAACCAATTTTGATCACCCACGTCCACACTCCATTGCGACAATGCAAAATATGCTCCCGCGGTGTATGCTATCGGTTCTTGCAGGCAAAAGTCCCCTCTCTTCCCCTTACTTAATAAGAACGATCGCTCGCAATTGAGGAAAAATCGAAGCTGAAGGCACTGCGATCGCAGCTATTACGTAACCCAGGTGAGATTTCCTCCAACCCATCTACTTGATTTGGATTTTTGCTACTTCAAATCTCTCTTCCTTTCGATCTGTTGACTGCTTGATAGGATTCTTGTATGCAATACTGCAAAAGGGTTTGACTCCAAATTCCGAATTGCAATCCCTTTCTGTTCTGTACATATCAAATTCCATTTCATTTTGTTGGAGCAGAAGAGAGATGCAGAGAAGCCCCATTTTTTCTAAGCTTTTCTCCATCTTGTTTCAATATCTGATGATGTAGTTCTTGAGCTTTTTTTTTTTGCCCTCTCTTTTCATTGCAGGATTTGTGGTACTTGATTAGCTCAGTGAAGTGATCAAATCACGTTTTCAGATGATTTGATTTGTGGGTTTTGTTTCCCGTATCCAGGAACTTTCTCCCCAGCTGAAAAGATGAGATTTTCGTGTTAGGGAGTTTGGTGCAAGTTTTAATTTTGGATTGGTGGAGGCGGTTTTCTTGATTGGGTTTTTTCTGAAGTTTTTATAATTAGTGATTGGGGGTGATTGTATGGGATTTTGGAATTAGAATGCCACCGTCTCGGCATTCTTCTCGAATCGATGTCTTCGAGATCAAAGCTTGCATTGTTAGGAAAATTGGGCATGAGAAAGCAGAAAAGTACTTTCATTACCTCCAAACGTTCCTTAGCCTTAAAATCAGGAAGTGTGAGTTTAACAGGCTCTGCTTGAGCACAATTGGGAGGGAGAATGTTGGTCTCCACAACAGATTTATTGTATCCATTCTTAAGAATGCCGCTCTTTCCAAGACTGCCCCTATATTTGTTACCAAAGAAGCAGGTTCTTCAAATGCTAAAAGCACAAATGGGTATCAAAGAAATCTTCAATCTCTTTGTGGGGATGCATTTCCTCCATCTACTCGCAGGAGCAGGTCCACTGGCATTCGTGATTGCAAATTCCGAGACCACCCAAGTCCTCTGGGAACAAATGGAAAGATTCAAGGTCATCTGTATGATGAGTCCATCTCTGGGCTTACCGAAAATGCACATAAGTTATCTAGCTCTGGTGATCTAAAAGGGCTTCGAGAGCAGCGAAGCGCCCTGGATATCATTTCTATTGGTAGCAAAGCTCTGGTTGAAGTTGCCTCTGTAGAAGATGGGGAAGAGGTCGAACAAGCAGCCGGCAGCCCATGCATTCAAAGTAGAAGCCCTGTTAGGCCTCCTTTTGGCATTCCTGTGTGTGCGGGAGTTGCACGTAAAGCACTTCGTAATGGGTCAGTTGCTCCGTTTCATCTCACCAAGTCTGATTTTCCTGAGACTTGTTCTACCAGTTCTGTGCTACCGGACTCAAAAGCTTTAAGGAAGCGTTTGGAGCAAAGGTTGGAGGTTGAGGGACTCAAAGTGTCAGTTGATTGTGCTAATCTGTTAAACAATGCGTTGGATGCATTTCTGAAGAGGTTGATTAAACCATGTATGGAATTAGCACAAGCAAGGTGTGGTCATGAATCTATGACGGTAAATTGTAAGGCTGTACATGGTATGAACAGTGCAATGCTTGGTAAATATGTGCAAAAACCGAACCACTGCTTTTCTGGATCATTGCTAGATTTTCAGGTTGCAATGGAATTAAATCCTCAGTTACTGGGAGAAGATTGGCCTGTACATCTTGAGAAGATATGTTTGCAATCATTGGGGGAATAATCTGGGTTTAAGTTTGTGTTTCAGTCCCCAGTTTAGAATACCAGTCCATAATATTACATTGGGTACGATCCATTATCATATCCATTTTGAAGCGTTTAGTCATGCTGAAACTTGAAAGGATACACTATTACTTACCACACCAGCCAATGATGAGCCAGTTGTAAGGGATTGTGGGAGGGACGATAATTCATCAATTGTCAAATGATGATGTTTTTAGTGGTTGATTTTGGGCCTCTTCTGTTGTGCAAGTTTTATACACACATATCAGGAAGAAAACAAGTAATGGCTGCTTACAGAAGTTTTCGGATGGAGAGAGATCCACCCATGGTTGTTGTAGCTCACAGTTTCTGGGGATGGGTCCATGTACCAACAGTGAAATGTACATCTCCTAACTTAATTTATACTTCTGCCAACCCACCTCCGATTTCAGTAGTTAAGTAGACTGTCACTGATACATTTATATTGTTTGTTTACATTTGTTGAAATAGCACATGTAAATAAAGCTTTAGCTTAAAACTGATTTCTCATTTTTAAAAGCTATTTGTCAATTGTCATAACATTTTTGGTGATTATTCTATTAAGATACATGTATTTGGCCTATTTTCAATTTCATTTGTTGCTTGGATCTGGTATCAATGGCTGGTTGTAATCTTCACATAAAACTATCTATTACCAAGAAACTCACTGACTGTATGACCTTTCCACTTCAGAGGTGTTGTAGTTTGTAGTCGTACTGCTTGAACATATCAAACAAAGGAGAGCAGTATAAGCCCTTTCTCTAGCTAGGAAAAGCAGCTAACTCTATAAGCCAGGGCTTTGTTCACCTTTGGACATGAACATTTTCCGGCTTAGCTGAAGCCTACCTTAGAGAAGGAACTTGCCTTGTCGCTGTTCAATAATGATCTTTATGAATTGAAACATTGAGCAGGCCCCAAGTTCAGTTGGATTATTTTTAAATCTATTCGAGGAACACCAAATTACAGAGTTCATGGATAGCTCTTTCACAATTTACAATAGCTGCATGCAATCATGAATGGGAGCACTAGTGGGACTTTGCAAGGAAGATTTCTATTGGGGCCTGTTAGTTTGATGCAATTTAGCATGACTGGTGAGGTGATGACCCAATGCAAAGGATTATTTGTTATTTTTTGTCATGTGTTTTTTTTAAAAAAAAATGCATCATGTTGTTGTTGGAAAGTGTAATACACCTTGGATGATGTAGCAAGTGCTATGAAGCGACCCCATGCACCACTGGGCTGGGCCTTAGCTCTTTATCCATTTTGGATCATATATTCAAAGGCCTGTTATGGAGAGCCTGTATCTTACTACTGATTTAACTTAATGATGGTTAAATTGGATATGGGATAAGGAAATAAGTAATGAGCAGGAATTGATTTCTTTGAAAAATAAGTGTTTTAGCAACCGGTTGGTGAAATTCTGCAGCCTGGTGTTCTGCAGAACAAGAGTTTTCAACATATAACTATTGGATTCTCCACCAACCTCAAGTCAAGGACACTTATTAAACTTGTAGTGACCAACAAGATTCTATTAGGAGAAAGGTGTTTTGAGGGGGTCGAGTCAATAAGCATCGAAGAGAACAGGAATGGACGTCTCCCAATCTTGTTTGTGCGGCGTATCAAATAATGAGACTCGTGGATTGAAATGTCAAAGTTACTGGCAATGAACCTTCAGGGGAAAATATTTTCTCAGTAATGGGGGGCGCAGAATACAACATATACTAAATGCTGTATAGCATAAACATAAGTATTCATTGACTACTGTCGGCATAAGCTTTTCCTCAGATTAACTGGTCAAAATAAATCATCATCATCTTCTGACTCTTACCTCATCAAAATGTGTTTAGAATACCTGGATATTTAAAAATGGCATTGAAACCACATTGTATTGTTTCTGATACTTCAGTTTTATATGTTAGCTTGTCCTAGCAATATCCTGTATTTGGGCATCATAGATCTAGGTTCGTCTAACTCATCAAAATAAATAAAAAGAAGTAAGACACTGTATGATAATGATGAGCATCTTTCAGATTCAATTTGAGAATATTTCCGCAGTCACAAATCTCTGCCTTGAAGCTGTACTCTTTTAAGATTGTCAAGCGGAAGAGCGAATCATAAAAAGCATTATAGGTACTGAGCGATTGGAATGGGGAGAAGCCTCTCTAACTAGAAGAATTTTTTTCGATTACCGATGAACAACCAAGAGAATTGACTGTAATTTATTTCTTTACTCCAAGAACAACAAGCTAACACTCTTGGTGGTTATTCAGTACCAGCACTGCCTTGTTCAATACAGAATTGCAACACGGCGCATTCAAGTAACAAGCACCAATAAAAGCTACTGCCATTAGCCTGTAGGGATAAGTACCTCTGTAATGAAAATGGATTAATGGAGCCTTGAAGAACGGACTCAAGGTTATATTTTTGCCGCATAACAGCAATTACTCATGAAAAGTCTATCCAGGACTTCTCAGTGGTTGAAGTAGATGCTCTTGTATCATTTTTGCACTTGCGCACAGTGGAAAGAGACCTTGCTTTGAGGTTTGCAGCATATAGGCTTTTTCTTTTTTCCGTTCTCTCTCTCTGTTTTTTTAATGATTTTAGCCTACTTGAGTTTTATGGGCAATAAATTCTGAGTGGAACTCTTATAGCCAACCCCAGGTTGATTGAATGAAGCTGTCTTGGTGACGATGAATGATTCTTACATGTGAGGGATCATTCATTTAGACCAAGATAGAATGATAAGATTTTGATGATAGTGGCAGATGGGGCATAGACAGCTCAAAAAAAGAAAAAGAAAAAGTAAAAGAAAAAACAAAAGAGGGAACATATGCATTCACCGTCCTGAGACTGCAGAGCTACAGTGGCTTTAGAATATTCTATTAGCTAACAGTCTTGTTGTAAAGGGGGCCCTAAGATCAGTTGGAGTGTGCAGGGGTCTTATCAACCTGAGATCATCTTTTCTTTTGCGAGTTTGTTAACTTGGCATGCTTAGTCATGGGGATCTACGTCCATAGGCATCTATTAGTCATGGTTTTTAATTTTCATTGGTCTTAGTTTTCTTCTTCTTGGTGAAGTAATGCTTAAAATGTATTGTGGAAAACAGAAGAAAAATGATGAATCATGCATGGTTACTTCATTCTAGAGTTAATTTGGGGGTTACAAAGTATGATCAGGCTAACTGTTACTAATACTCAAATTCAGTGAAAATTTATTTGTGGGGGCAGGCTCGGCGCTTAAACAATCAATTGCTTCCTTTTTTATGTGTTACAGACTAACAGTGTAAGTGGTCCTTTTGATGTATCTTGCTGATTCATAAGTCCCTGTAATCTGTATTGCATGAAGGGTTTTGTAGTTCATGACTGCTATAGAGCTGGACAAAGGATTGTCTGTTTCAGGGAAGCTTTGAACTCGGACCAGCATAGTGACTCTTGCTTAGCACAGGTCCGTAGATACCATGAAAACTTGTAATTGTGATTCACAATTCATGTCTGCCAATCACTCGCATTGAGATGGGAAATCAGAATTTTAGGTGTATGAATGAACACCAATATCAAAGTAGGTTGAATTTTTTTTTTTTTTTTAAATTTGAATGTTTGACAAAAAGCATGTTCAATGACTTCAATATAAGCATCACAACGATCTCCCTCCCCACGAGAGAGAGAGAGAGAGAGAGAGAGAGAGAGAGAGAGAGAGAGAGAGAGTTTATAACAGGGTCTTAGACGAGATAATGAAGTGATATAAACATTAGCACAAGCATGAAACTCAGTAGGGTATAACTCCATGAAGTATTAAAGTTAGAAAAAATAACAAGTTCTGGACCGGCTTGAGGGATCCAATTAGACCCAATTGATAAGCAGGTCACTTGGCAATTGAGCCCCGAGGTACCCTTGACATTTCACATGCAGGATGTCTTCTTCAAAATTGAAAGCATTGCGGTCCTACAGCTGAGTTTTGTATTCAAAGCCAGACCTTGCAGACCTCTGTACAAAACTCAGCCTTGTCAAAATATGCACAAGTCTTGCCTACAACTTCAGACTTTTTATAGTGCTTGTACTCGGTTATATGAAACGGATTTTTTTTTTTTTTTTTGCCACTGTGGGACATTATGTAGGTTGCAAGAATTAGGATCAAACCAACTGTTGCCTTTTTAGATCCAATATGTTTATCTGATAGTTTAGGCCCACTTGGGAGATCAATCAACCCGGATTACTTGTGAAGGTTTGAGTCTCTCAAGCTTTATGTTTTTATTTTTTCAGAAAACAGTGAAAACTACCTTATTTGGACCACTACTGTATTTGTGTTAAGCCTCTTAAAAAAGACTGCTTTGGGCTCAGATTTTGATAATTTAATGTTAATACTCTTTGCCCATTCCTAATTAAAACCCAGCCAAGTAATTTTGTCTTCTATGGCTGTTTACCCAGCCACTACTGTATGGACCGTATGATAGCCCACTCAAGTGGAAAGGAGGCCCGCACAAGGAAAGAAAGCCCATTCGCATAAGTGGGAAGAGGTGACATACCCGGGGTTCGAACCCTGGGCAACTACGTAAAAAATGACACACTTTGCCAGTCGGATATGGATTCCAATCTCTTGTAGATCGACAAAAAACACAAAATATTTTTTAAGCTCAACAAATATTACTAGCCACCGAATCAAAGACATGAAAGTGAATGGCTGTAGATGAAATTTAAAACAGTTTAAATGCACTCATTTACTCGTGAAGATCGTAACTATGATAAACATGTAATATTTGCGTACGTAACATTTACATATGTTGACATTTAAAGCAAATTTTGATAATTAAATGTTATACTTTTCGCACATTCCTAAATAAAATCTAGCCCAGCAATTTCATCTTTTAAAGTTGTTTGCTCAACTAATTAAAGACAATGGTGTAGTGGAGTGGTTGAAATTTTGAAATAGGGAAATCCAAATAGAGGCTTTTGACATCCAGGCCCAGCTTAGCCTAAACTGCCGCCGAATTGCATTTACATATATGCGTGTGCTCATGTGAAAAGCCAAAGGGCCCGAGCGGTCGATATCTCTTTCTATGAAAGAAGGAACAGAAAATAAAGCTTTGGACTTTGGAGCCAAAGGCCAATCTCAGTTTGCTCTTTGGTGTTCGATTGGGAACTGAAATGTCACAACAGAACCCAATCCAAGCCCTTCTGAAAACCTGCGAAAACTTCGCCCAATGCATCCAAACCCATCTTTCTCATTTCGTGGGGCATAAAGATGATAGTGGAAATGCCAATCAAAACCCCCGCAGGCCGCTCTTCTCCCTCTCTTCCAAACCCATCAATCCCATAACATCAGATGACGCTTCCACGGCGCTTCATTCCGAACAAGAAGCCCCTCCGTACCCAATTTCTCTCCAAAAGGTATGCCCATGTTTGTGGTTTTGGATGTCTGTTTGTCAGTAGGTTTCTCTTCCTGAATTGGTTGTGTATTTGTTGTGGGTATCGTTTGCTTATGGTGTAATTGCTGCATCTGTCGGCCAAGTGTTTGTGTTAGGGTCCCAATGGCAAAGAACTAGGAAATCAGATAGATATATAGATTGGGAAGAAGAGAACAGGCAACAGCTAACCTTCTTTTGATCAACTGAAAGTGGTTCTCCTGCCTTTGATTATGATATGAACTTTCCTTAAGGAAGCAAATGCATCTTAATTAAAAGATATGTTTTTTCCACCTACCTGCCTCAAATCAGTAACACCAGAAACATGGAATTTGGTGAAAGAAGCATCCACACCTACCTTTGTTGGGTTCCAGCTTCCAAGTTCACCCGATGACCATTCCAGCCAGCATTAGCAGGACTAGTGACACGTACAATGTTATATGAAGTATTATCAGTAACCATGTTGAGCTGGTGGCACTCTAATGTGAAGCAGCATTTCAGTGGGCCTTTGTTTTCTAATCAAGATCACTCATCTAGTGGGCACCATCAATGTGTGTCTGGTTGATGGGCTAAAATGTCCTCTATTGAATGACTATTGCCATGTGGTTGATTGATTAGAATATGGAATTGTTGGCTACATCTATGTTTAGCCATCAATTTGTAGGCCAGTAATTGGATGTCTATGAATGTGAGGAGGAGCTTTCTAACATAGACTGCCACCAGCTGCATCACCCATAGGTGGGCTCCACCTTTATTGAGTCTATGGAAGGCTGCATAAGGTTGTGAGGTTGGTCAAGCTATTCCTTCTTTCTAGCAATTTTAACAAATATAATGCAGCTACGAATAGAAGTATTTGTTATGCTGAATTCTTTTTACATGTATATAATTGATTTAGTGCTGTATTATAAATTGCAGTTTTTAAAAATCTATTATCGATTAAGATATTGTTCTACCACATGTCTTTAATCCTCTCTATCAATCATGATACTTCTATGGGTTTTATGTAACTGAAAGTTTTGAGCCAACCCTAGTAGATGGGATGTTTGCTTTTGATGAAGATGATAATGCAAGTTGATGTTCAGACATAAAACCTGATCAAATTTTTGGTAATATTTTTATTTTTGCTATATTTTTCAGGAACAACCTGCGATGCCTGTGTCTAAAGAAGAGTTGGGGAGGGCCACCTGGACTCTACTTCACACACTTGCAGCACAAGTATTAATGTTCCTTGTTGTGAAACTTTCATACATGTTTAGGGCCTGCTTAGTTGTACATTTTATCGGTGCCGTGACTACTCTCTTTCTTTTTCCTTCTTTTTTCCTGCTGACTTAAGCAGCAATGGGACCCATCTTTCTCCCTAAAAGGGCACTCAGTGCACCCTGCCCTCTAATCTCTTTCACCTATTTCTGGTTGTCTAAATCTGCAACCAGGAAGGCTTGAGATGGTGTTGCTTGTTGAATTGTTTTTACTACTATTTTTTTTTCTTTCATTAAATTCATCGTCTATAAATGACTACTGGTTGTACAAAAGAAAATTTTGAATTTATCTTCTGCGCTTAACCTTCTGGGCTTGTCTGCCTCAGGTTTATATCTGACCTGGAATAAATGCCAATAAAAAATTTCTATGGAGAAGAATCAGATAATCCATAAATTTTTGGATGGGACTTTGAAAACTGGGTGAAAAGGAAAGAGGGCATTTGTGCATGAGAAATATGTACAAAATCAAGTTGATGACCAACTTACCTTAGGCTTCCATCCAAAATACAGGAACCAGCTGATTTTTACTTGTGAAAACGCCCTATGAGAAGCATTAATCTGATGTCAAATATAAACCTGCGTCAAATTGGCCCTCTAGTTCCTTTTGCTACATAATATTAGGATACACATCACCAAGAACATTTGTAAATGGCTAGACCAGAGATTTCAATTCATAGCCATAGGCCTTCCCATAAGCAGATCAGGGAAGCAGAGAGTATAGTTTCTTTCATTTCTGAATAAGAATGTTCACAAAGGGAATGAACTAGCATGCATGAACTAGTAAACAAATGCTTTGATGAAATATGGTTTAAGTCCCTTCTGTTGGAAGTATTTGTTGTCAAACTATAAGACTTCTCTGAACTCTCACTCAAAAACAAAATAGAGTTTTCCCTTTTTTTATCAAATTATTATTTTTATCTTTGCTTGTATTCAATTGGAATATAAGTGTTTTGTCAATTTGTATTTGGTCTTCAGTTTCCAGATCATCCAACTAGGCAACAAAGACGAGATGTAAAGGAGCTGGTACTCTCTCTCTCTCTCTCTCTCTCTCTCTCTCCAACCACCACAACCCCATAAACACACACTTGATTGCACACACACACAATCACAATGCTGAGTTGTCTGCACAGCCATCACAGTCTGTCATGACATAAATTTTAATTTGACCCAAAAAAGTCTACAAAATATTCAAGAAATTGTTGTAGCATGAGCCTTTTACGGTAGTTCTTATAATCTTTGATACAATGTAACCGTGTACTCTTCCTTTCATCCATGATGCTTCCTTTCCATTCCATGTACTATAATTGGTAAATAGTCTCAAGTAGGCCCTGTAAAATAAACCCCCAAGGAGAACTGCACTATAGTTGGTACTATATTATGTAAAGAACATGTTTCCCTACTTGGTATTAAATTTCTAGGATTTCAAGGTGAAGGGAAAAACGTTTAATATGAGTATTAAAGAGGTGAGGAGTGAAGGGCCTTAGGTGAGATTTAGGTGGGACTATTGCTTCCCTAAGATTTAATTTAATAAGGTGATGATTAGGTATTCATTTCATATCAAACAAGGGATCATTTTAATGTCGCCTCATAACTTGTAGCCCTTTGATATATGGGCATTGTTAAGGGATGCTAAAACCAAATATCTATAAAATAAAAAGAGCCCTAAAATAAAATTAAAAAAATCAATTTCACTGTCACCTCTGCCTTGGCAGCCAATAATATCAGTCATAGAGAGTAGAGACCGTTGCAGCCAATATTATCAGCCAATATTGAGGATATGGGCTGATGCCGAGTTAGCGGTTGCAGTTGATATATGGTTTATTAGAGCCGATGTATAGTGTACAGCCCTTGCAGTTACATTTTTCCATCTTAATCACCAGCATTAGTAATGGTGAAAATATGAGCATTAATTTCCATGTGTCTTTTCAAGTTTTATCAATTGATCAATTGTTGATTAAGTTTTCTGGAAAGTCATTCTTATTTGAGCATTATCATTGTAATCATGTACAAATTGTATATACTTCATCCTTTTATATTTCTTATCATAAATGAACTGCCTTTTTTTTTAATGTTTTTGACACAAAGATTCCATGTCGTGATGTCCTTTCCTGATCGCATAAGCGATGGGCCTAAGAAAGTAAGATCTATTTGTTCCAAGCCCTACATCAGGTCCTATAAAAGACAAGTCTGCAATTGCATCTTTTGGTGGTAATGATATAATAGGTTCGCTGTAAAATGTATGGAAGATGAGCCTGAGAGTCATTTTCAGGTTTCTTCTGACCGATGAATCATCACCTTAGGGTCCTTGGAGTCATCACCAAGGTTCTTGGAGTAGCCCCAAGAGGGTTTGCATGGAGAGACCAAAAGAGAAGCTAGAGCTTTTACACAAAAATGTTGTGTTCTATATATTGTTTTTGAATATGCTGCACTGTTCATTTAAGACTCCTGGGGTGATTTTTTCTTTTCCATGGGATAGTGTTAGAGACTCCTACTTAAAATAATATTCAACTACCATCCTTTTCTTATTTGTGAAAATATGTGAAAACAACAATGGCACTGTCAATTAACATATCTTGGAAAGTAAAGCATAACTTGCTGTTAGGACTAGTGTTCCAAATGACTTAGGAACAATGACTTTAGCAACAAATGTGGACTCTAAACAAATGACTTTAGCAACAAATGTGGGCTCTAAACAAAGAAATAAACAAATAAAACAATTCAGCTGCTTCCTATTTTCTAGCCACACATGAAATAGAAAAATAAGGGCTTGTTTTTTTTACTGCCACGTGGGGCCACATTTGTCCTGTTGGGCTCACATTAGATCTGAGTACTCATGACATTCGGATCTGCATCTCTGTCTCTGTGAGGAGAACTGAAGGAACAGGGACAAAGATACTAGAAAATCCCCTCCCTCTAATTGAGCTGGTAGAGCCATCTGCACATTTAATTACATATTCTGTCTGGAAAAATGAGTGCCTCGGTGATGAGAATGTTGTGATGAATTTGTGTTAAAACTAGGAAACATAGAATTAGAAATGAGCGCATTCAGGAGCATTTAGGGTAGCATCAATAGGTTATAAATTAAGAGAGACTCGTTTGAGATACTTTAGACATGTCTGACGGAAGCCAACAACAATGCTAGTTAGAAGAAGTTTCTCTATGTAGGTTGACGGACCTTCAAGGAAAATGGGTAGGCCAAAGAGGACATGAATGGAAGTCGCAAGAATAGATCTAAAGAAGTGCAACCTATTCAAGGATTTGGCCTAGGAAGACTGGAATGCCAAAACAAAGTCCATGCAACTGACCCCATCATAGTTGGGACAAGGCTTTAATAATGATGATATATGTGCAGTGGTCGTTGGCTGTGGAGCTTCTCTTTTATTCTAGCCTCCTGGTTGGCATCCTTGTTCAATATATCTCTCTTAGTCTCTTATACTACATAGCATCCCTCATTAGTAAAATTGAAACCATTTAAAAGAAAGTGTGGCTCGATGGTTTAGGCACTGTTGGCATTCATGTGCATGTTAAATGTCGGCAAGTTATATTTTCTACATGTTTAGTTTATGTTGGTCATTTGAATATTCAAATCTTTATCAAGAAACCAAAGGATCATTTTATTATCTACATTCCTTGCATTTGTTTCTGCTTATTATGTTATTGGGTTATTGCATCAAAATGTAACGTTATGACTTGGCATATATATTGGTTTCATAGGTGTTGTATGTTCAGATTGTTGTTTAGCATTACCCTTTTTTTTCACGTAATATTGTGTAGTAATAGTTTTTTATGTCCTCTTTCATGCCATGATAGCATAGATATGTTTTTCAGATATCACCATGTCCTTTGAATACTTTCTACTCCCATTGACTTGGTTGATAATACCGTTTTCCCCTTTCTGTTTTGTAAGTATTAATAGTAAGCTACAATTTGATTTGGTTTGACATTACACTACTCATTCCTTCCCATTTGGGTTGGAGAAATGTTTCACGTTTTAAAAACATGGAACTGGTCTTTGTATGCAGATGTCCATATTATCTCGAATTTACCCATGCAAAGAATGTGCTGATCATTTCAAGGAAGTTTTGAAGTAGGATATCCTCTCTCTCTCTCTCTCTATATATATATATATATATCTTTTGATCTACTCTGACTTTATTGATATTAAAGTAATTACATTTTTTAATATCAGGATGGCCTTCTCTGCTCCTAAATCATTTGGGAATCTGTAAATTTTATTGGAAAAGAAGTAAGCATTTGGATACCTGCACAGAATTCCCGAGTATTATAACTTCTTTATAACAAGAAATCAACTGTTCGAATATGTGATTGTAGTGGTTAGATACTCTAGAAAGTTTTGGGGAGTTAAAGGCCACACCGCATTCTTTTGTTTCTCAACCAACACTGGTTTGGAAGTAGGCTCATATTTGTAGTAATAGTTGGATTTTAGGTTCAAACCACCGAATGTGCAGATTTATGGTTTGTTTCCTGGGCTGTTGGTTGCCTCCCATAGAAAAGTTACAGGGTTTTGTTGAGATGCATATGTTACCAAATACCAAGCACGCTGGATCTCTATTTTCATGCTGCACTTTATTACTTCTATTATGTTAATGGGTATAATAGATTGATGATATGAAGCCAGTTAAAAAAAAAAAGAAGAAGACACAATTGATTGATGATCGTAAAAAGAAGGGAGTGAATTTTGCTAAATTGGAAGTCACGGATCTATGACAAGTTTTGAAGAGTTGATGGCCACTGTATTCTTTTGTTGCTCAACAAAAAGTAGCACCATGGGAATCCACTCATATTTGTGGTTATCGGATCAGATGTAGTTGTTTTGATGCATTTGAGTTAGGGGTTCAAAGCACTCAAAGGGCAGAGTTATGGTCTGTGTCCTGGGCTGTAGGTTGTCTGCATAGAAACCCTCAGCTTGTTTAGAGGCATATATTATCAAGCACTCGGGGCATCTAGTTTCATGAGGCTCTGTCACTAAGTTCCAACTGCATAGTTAGGGGGAAGATGGGTCAAACCTGCAGTTGACAATCATTTAGTGTAATTCCTCCAATCAGTGGCATCAAAACTATTGTGATTTTTAAGGCAACACTTACTCTTGATTGGGTTCAGTGGATAAGCTGCCTGATCTACAATACCTAGACCCTTTTGGCCATATTTTCAATTTTCATAACAAGGTACCATAGCATGCTTTCCCTGAACCTATGCCGATTTTGTTTGAGCAATGAAATGGCCCTGCTTTTTGTCAATCCAAAGCATTTATCCAGTACAAGTGACCTAAATAATGGCCTTATTGGACGGCGAAGATTGCCTTAAATGGGAATTTTTTTGACGGTATTGTCTATCTAGGAGCCCATCAGAAATGGTTTGGATTGCTGAAAGGTTGCTTCTCACGGTATGGGATACTGACTGAACTAAAACATTGCATGCACTGCATCTTATAATTTCTCCTTCCATAATGTAGGTGCAAATTGCTATTGTAACGTCTTTAACTGATTTTTCTTCTTCTTTGTTTTGGTGAACATTTAATAGAGCGAATCCCGTGCAAGCTGGATCACAAGCTGAATTCTCTCAATGGCTATGCCATGTGCACAATGTTGTTAACAGAAGGTACACTTGCACATTTCTTATGCTTACCTCTTTCAGCTCCATATCGCCAATGACCTTGTATGATTGTAATCATTATCATTATTTTCAAGAATTACTTCATAGCAACTAATCCACCCCATGCTAAGTTTACTGGCTTCCCTCTCCCTGTGGTGGGACCCACACGATTTTGTTATTGATTTCTGTCTTATCATTTTTGGTTCGAGTCCACACCAATTTGCAGATCAGAATGTAATTTGGAAAAATGGCCTCTTTAGTAAATCTGAAGGCTTGTTTCTTTACCATAATTTATAACAAGAATTTGGAATGTTGGGATTTTCTGGACATGATGAATGCCGTGTTTCTTTCACCAGAATTTGAAATTCCAACCACCTAAAAGGTCTCAAATGACCTTTTGGAATTCCTGGAATTCCACTCTCTATAAATTTTGTTGGGATTTCACATCCTCTATCAAAGAGGAGAGATTTGGAATTCCACCAAGGGGACAGCTTTTGGAGAATTTGAAATTCCCCCATACATGAATTCTTAGGGCTTGTTTCTTTATCAGGATTCCAAGAATTCATGTCTTGGGGAATTTCAAATTCTCCAAAAGATGTCCCCTTAGGTAGAATTCCAAATCCCTCCCTTGATGGAGGGTTTGAAATTCCAACAAAACATATAGAGGGTGGAATTCCAAGAATTCCAAAAGGTCATTTGAGACCTTTTAAGTGGTTGGAATTTGAAATTATGGTGAAAAAACATAGCAATTCAAATGCCAGGGGATAAGATGTCACTTCATTTCAAAAAAATCCCAACATCCCAAATTCTTGCCATAAATTCTGGTAAAGAAATAGGCCCTTAGAATTCTGATAAAGAAAAGGGCCCTAAAATGTTGAGAGTTAGGGAGAGCTATTTTCCTTTACATTGGGCCTTGTGTAATTAGAGGTGGTGATGGCCGACTAGGGTCGGGTCAATATCTGGCGAGAAAGGGTCATGGCCTAACCTGAGCCAGACTCATTAATTACATGGGTTGAACTCTTCAACTAGTGTCTGTCCTAACCCAACCCATGTAACCAAGTCAAAAAGGTAGAAAACTATAATACATACTAGAGGCTGTGAATCTTCTTCGTTGTTTTCTTCGACATGCTAGAGAGTGGGTAGAGGACTAAAGGGGAAGGAAAGAGAGATAAGAGTTCTTCCCAAGAGAGGAGTGGAGAGGGAGGAAAAGAGTTGATTGCCCAAACCTGCTTATATTAAGGGCAGGTTGTGATGGTTTCAGGGGTGGGTATGGATTTATATTTTAAGTCAACTGGGTTTGGGGTTGGGTTTTGGGTGTCCCATCTATGGATCAAAATAGCAGCCGCTACGCTATATCAGGTGTAGCGGTAAAGACCGCTACGCTAAATGACATTTAGCGCCATTTACATCCGTAGAGGCCGCTACGGTCCGTTACGCCCACTACGGGGTGCCGCTACGGAGTATGAAAATTTCCTACTTTTCAAAATATTTCAAAATGTATAATAATGCTCATTTCTTTTATTTTTCTCTCCAAATAACATTTTTATGCAACTCTTCTATCCTTTTATGTTTAAAAGAACACCAAAAAGCACATAATCTCGCTGAATTAAGCGGGTATGGGAAGTTCTTTTCAATGTTCTTCTCTCGGTGCATCCTATTAGACACACCCTTTGGTAGAGAGGTATTCTTTTCTCTGGATACTCTTAAGTCTTAAGTCTTGACTTCATGACAGTTTTTTTTTATGAGCATTTCATTAGTTTCTAAGTTAGCATAACCAAGCAACATGAATACATATGAAAAAAATGATCATTACTATTATTTTCTATTTATACAGTGATACAGGACCTCATACAATGATGGGACCGCTACGCCCCCTTACCTTAGTTACTTTTGCAAAAAAAGCACATTCTCTCATTTTTCAATATTCTAGATTTTCTACAATTTTTTTGAATTTTTTTGACGATTTTTTCAAATCTCACCACTACGCCGCTACGTAGCCCCGCTACGCTACGTAGTGTTTTGGCGGAGGGCCGCTATGCCCTCCACTACTGCTATTTTCATCCTTGGTCCAATCCCTCCTTACCTTGTTTGTGTGTATGAGAGAGAGAGAGAGAGAGAGAGAGAGAGAGAGTAATCCAAGGGGTCCTGTATGTGTGGATGGTTCGGATGAATCATTAAGTCAGCCCCACTATGTTACCCTACTATGCGTCCCTCACCCTATGGTAAGGGATGGATGCACATGAACATTTCCACACACACGTATCATCAGCACCACCACCACCACAACAAACCATATGTGCAATTGGTAAATGACATTTGAAGAAAATGAGGGGTCGGAGGTTCAAATCCTTCGACATTCAAGAAAATTTATAAAATTACTACAAAAGAAAAACATTTCTAGTATGAAGTCCGACCTGGGACTGGTACCTCGCCTTAGGACAAGGAGGAAGATTTAGATCAGAAAAGTTTTTTGTGGAATTTTATTGATGCATGCAGATTGTGTTCTGTTGTTTTTACAGCCTTGGGAAAGTGGTGTTCCCCTGTCATCGAGTGGATGCAAGATGGGGTAAATTAGAGTGCAAAGAGCGTGCATGTGATTTGGAAGGTACAACAACAAACTTCACCATATGACTGGGAAACTGATGATTGTTCATCAGTCGTCCATAACCAATGTTCTTATCATTGATTATACTCTAGATTCGCAAAATAGGGCGTTTTCCAGTTTAAATTTATTGATATTATCAGAAAAGAAACGTGCTAAAAAACTGCACAAGTGTTTTTGTATTTATCTTTTTTTTTTTTAATCAGTGTATTTATCTCTACTCAAAAAATAAGCTTCCACCGGATTTGTTCTCTCTATCTAGTATAAAATAGGAAAATTTTTAAAGTAGTTCCTAAGTTTTTTGCCCAGTATCAAATAACAGCCCTATGAATCATGAATTTAAAGAATGTCATTAAGCTTTTTCTTTGTTAATTGGGTCTTGTCTGATAGAATCGCCTCATCGGTGGTAATGCTGGGTGTAAAGATGTAAATGCTGTCAAATTGTTTTGTAGGAATAATGGTCCTTAAGTTGTTTTATTGAGAGGTTGAAATATAAAAAAAAAAAAAAAAAAAAAGTTAAGTTCAAACGCTATATCACTGCGCATTCATCCAAAACCCAAAGAGTGGTAATTTCAAACTCAACCCCAGATGAGAATATAGAGGAGATGCTTATGGGTCATCAATGAAATGTCAAAAGAAGATGACAGATCAGTTGCATTACAAAATTAACACCAGTTCTAAGAGCATGATTCCACATTACATGATAATCAAACATACAAGATACCTCAATTAGCCATTGACCTTTTGACTGAAAATTTAAAAAGATTGCTGTGCAACTGAAATTATCAATCATTCTGAAGGGAAACACACAGGAGAGAAATCAAAACAACGTCGTTCAACATTGCAATGAGAGAGCTGGAGAGGAATGAAACGATTAAAAGAAGATGATGACCTCTTGTTCTCTCTGAGTGTTTGAGCAGATATTTTCTTTCTTTGTATATAATTTAAAATATTCTTATATGGACAAGGCAAATTTCAATCTGTTATTAAAAGCTCAGAGTTCTAAGAAAGCTCTAGACTCCCAGCGGATTATAACAATAGCTGGTGTTCCTTTTACAAAAGACCAAAGCCAAAGAATCCCTTGAATCCCTAGGTACACTTTCATGGCTATCTTCTTCTAAACAATGAGAACAGAGCAACAGAAGGTCAAGAAAGTTAAGAGTTTTCTCCCTTCTCTCTTTTGGAAAACCCCCCCGCCACCCCCCCCCCCCCCCCTGTCTAGGGGAGGAGTATTTATAGCCATATCCATAGTCTTATGGCTCTCCGTATGAGCCGAAGCGGCCCTACATGGATCCAAGACTCGGATGGCAAGGGAGTCATAGGCCTGTGCCTCATACCTCACTTTCTCCCTCCCTCTCCTAGTGTCTTCACTGAGGGGTTGGTTATCGACTCAAGCGGAGAAGAGAATGTCCAATTATATGCTATGGTACATGAAAATGTATTTGGATCCTTTTTTGCATCGCAATCTATTGTTCTAGGGTTCAGTGGCGGGCATGATGCCCACTCGTATCATTTTGATATTTTAAATAAGAGAGAGATTCTGAGTCTCGACCTGGTGAGGTAAAGCCCCACCCAATTCGAGAGATTCTAGATTCCATTCTCCATTGTGGTAGTCTTTAATAGAAAGGACCCACTTGTGCTCAATCCAATTCGCACTAACTAGCTCTCTCTCTCTCTCTCTCAAATGGCATTACTAGGGATTTTCATCATCCTTAAGGGGGTGTTTGGAAACGAGATATTTTAAGAGATTTTGCTATGTTATCTATTAGTAAAAACCATTGGAGAGATCATGAGCAACCATTACTTATAATGACCCACTATAAGTTTTAACATTTATGAGTCCCATTATTAGATTGGCCTCACAGTGCTTACAAATTTAATGTAGGGTCTTATAGCCATATCACGACTACATAGCCCTTGTTAATTATCAATATTATATGGGTCCCACAAATGTCACGTTTAGGGCTTTCATTGTGATTACCAACATTAGGTTGGTTCCATACTACCAAAATTAACTGGATCCCAAGATTACCAAGATTGAATTATGTGATTGTAATTATCAATTTTTCATCATTAAATGGGTCCCACTATTTGATAGCTCTCCTAGTGTTAATATGACTACCAACATCAAATGGGTCTCACAATGATTTCTCATAAAAAAAGCTACATAAGGCAATTTGTGATAATTACCATTAGATGTATTATTGTATAGTTACCAACGTTTGGTGGACCCACCTTAATTAAACAACATTGCTTGGATCTCATGATTTAAATTTAATCTTAAATATATTTTTTAGAATAGATGGGTCTTACCATGATTATCAACACCTGTAATTAATTACTAATTAGTGGGTCCTGTGTTGGGTTAATTGACTATATTCTCTCCATTTCTTATTTAGTACATCATCTTGTGATTTTTTTTTATAAATTGTCAAACACTTCAAAGGTATATTAAAATCTGTAAAGATTGCCAAACACCATGATTGGCACAATATAAGAATATGACACTATTTTATTCTATGCTAATGAAATCTTACAATATTTAAACTTGTTGATATTATATGATGCATTTATCCAAATACCCCCTAAGTTCTAAATATTTAAAACTGAGGCTTGATTGTTTGCATGAGATACATGGAGTGGAGTATATAAAAAGTCATGGAGTGGAGTATATAAAAAGTCATGCCATGAGTGGTTAAAAATTAAGATCTAACGTGAATATACAAAAATTATCATCAAGTAACCTTTCTTCTCATGAAAAGTAAATCAAGGAAAAATAAAAAAATAAAAAAATAAATCTTCCATTGATTGTCACGTATGTATGTGTGGGTTCCACAGGACATACCATGCTCACCAAATAAAATCTTCCCTCTCGCCTTAATTTAGGGGCAAATTTCACAACCACTAAAATCTTCATCAATTGGCTGTCTAGTAGGGGACCACATACCTAGCTAACGGTTGAGATCGACTGTAAAGTTCAGAGACATCATTAATGTGGCCCAGACAAGGTAAATGCTTGGCATTCATTATTCCCGTGTCTGTGAGTCTGCCATACAGCACTCGGAGTTTAATTGCTTTTGCCATACAAAAATTACGTGTGGAATGACTCATGGCTCTTTTTGTCCGCAAGAACCAAGTATTAAATGTAATCGCAAATCGCT
Organism: Persea americana; assembly: GCA_029852735.1. Lineage (NCBI taxonomy): Eukaryota > Viridiplantae > Streptophyta > Magnoliopsida > Laurales > Lauraceae > Persea > Persea americana. Next base: position 93,869,347 of record CM056811.1, on the reverse strand, counting down.
GTGCGGCAATTACTAAAAGCAATTTAATACTATCCAGACCCAAAGTTTTGTCATCCCACGAGAGAGAGAGAGAGAGAGAGAGAGAGAGAGTGTGAGGCTCATTTTCCCACCACGCTTGCATTTAATCTCCATTCACCTTCTCTCTGCAGGTGCCGCTACAGCTGCAACAGCAGCACTGGACCCTTGCCATTGCCAAGAAAATCAACAGGACGAAGAATTGAAGACAAGAAATCATGCATATAAATAGTGAAGATCAGAAGAAGACCTCATGTCCTCTTTCCCTGGAGTTTTCTTCCTTTTCTTCTGGATTCTGTGATGATAGGGTCTGGAGGAGGAGGAGATCTAGAGAGGGAGAAATAAAAGAGAAGGTTCTCGTTTTCTCTCTTTCTTCTGACTCAAAGGTCAAGTGTTGCTGCTTTTACAAGTTGGGTTATCTGAAGCTCTTCTGGGTCTTGATTTCATGTGAAAAAAGTTTGGTTTTGTTGAGACGATGAAGGCCTTTGGGTTGTCGCTTCTGTTGTTGGCTGTGGTGGGTTCCGCTCTGGTTTTCCTTACTTTCACCGGCAACGGCTCTTTCACAGGTTTGCATTTGAGGACCTTTTTTTTTTCCTTCTTTGTTTTGTTTTATCATATTTCAGACCCATGGATTTGTTAGGTCTATTTTGATGAGGAGGAAAGTTGGGAAAGTGAAGGTGGAGACTCTAATTCTCCCCTGTTTTCTCTATATTCAAAATTTTAAGAAGAAGTTAGTTTTTTGAGGCGTTTCTGACTGCTGTGGTATGATATATTTTTATAAAATGATACTTTTTTTTGTCTCAGTGTGGCTTTGTTGTAGATAAAACAAAATTTGATTGCTTTATATGATTCCAAGACTTGGTAGTTTGAGATATAATTCAGCTGATTGTCTCTTGTTGGAACGAAATGGCTCTAATTTGTTTTTATGTTGATGTTTTAGATGTTATTTGCTTCATCTTGGATTACTAGGAAGAAATTATCGTTTACACACCCTCTTATTTAAAATATTTTCCCCAATCTGTAGTCCCTTTATCAGCGGCGGACCCACGATTTTCATTTGGGTGGGGCTAAAATTTTGCTTGACTTATCATTTAAAAAAAGAAAATTTGCTGAACTTTACCAGTCTTTTTTACATTACCAACTAACACCTATACATTTTTTTTTTTAAATGTCAAACTCGTGGAACTCAACTAGCTGCATGAAGTTATTGAAGATTAGGCAATGAAGAGGTTAGGATGTTAATTAGAAGTACCAAAAAGCTTTAGATGGATAAAAAAATGATTATAACCTTGATTTTAGATACTCCAACTCACATTATCATGTTTTACTAAATTTATATGTCAAAATCAATGCCCAATGGAAGTCACTGCAAATTCAAGGTCGGTGGGTGTGTGAGAAAAACTGAATACAATAACATTATGAGAACACCCATCCTTTCCATTTTTTTTCTCTTTCTCAAAGCCTCCAACCTTTGGATAATGGGAGCAAAATTCAGTCTTTAAATCATAGTGGGGGTAAGAAGACATGATAACATGAATGAATTTGGTAATCTTTGGGTTTTTGTAGATACGCTCAGATTTGGTGATTTAGGGCTTACGGTTTGGATTAGGATTTGGGAATTCAGGGTTTGGAATTATAATTTGGAGATTAAGCGTTGAGATTTAAGTATGGAGTGATTATGAAGGATTATTCTAGATTTGTTTGGCAGATGAAAATGCAAATGCAGTAGTCTACACAGTACATAGGGATTGGCAACGAGGAGATCGATTGACAATCGGCGTGAAGAGGTTTCGAAAGAAGAGGTCGAAGAGGGAGCGATGTGTTGCCGCAACGTTTTCTTTTCTTCTTTTTTTACCAACGAAATTTTACGTATGTGGGGCTATCTTTAAACATATGTGGAGCGATAAGTTTAGACATGTGGGGCATGCTCGAAGGTCCCATTCAACTCTACGGGGATTTCAATTCCAGCCTGGGGTGACTGCGCCAGATCGCGCCCCAAGTCTCTCCAACGGCCCCTGCCCCTGCCCTAAGGCCCCAACTCTATGGGGATTTCAATTCCAACCTGGGGTGGTCAACAACATAGGTCCGCCCCTGTGCTCCAAGGTCCCATTCAACTCTATGGGGATTTCAATTCCGACCTAGGGCGACTGCGCCAGATCGCGCCCCAAATCTCTCCAATGGCCCTTGCCCCAAGGCCCCAACTCTAGGGGGATTTCAATTCCAACCTGGGGCGACCACCCTAGGTCACAACAACATAGGTCCGCTCCTGCCTTTTATAACTTTCGGTCCCATAGTAGATCTGCCAAGGAAAAAGGTAGAAAAGGGTGAACATGTGTCAAAAAGTGAGGGTGAAATCGTGCTTCGATTTCTGAATGAATGTGTAAAATGATAATTGTTTTCATGCAATTGAGGACCAGAGTTTCATGATCAAGACCCTTGATATGATGAGTATAGCAGTGTAGGATCCATTTTTGGAATAGAAAATCCTTGCTGCTCCCTCAAGAAACTAGACAAAATACCATCATAACCCACTTATATTTTATTCTCTCTCGATTTGAGGCTTCGCTTCACTTCATTCTACATGTAAAGTTCCCAAGCGGGCCATGCAATGGAGGTTTAAGAGAATGCAGAGATGATCCCGAAATGGGGAAAATTTGGGTGACTAGGATTTACAATCTAATGTGGATTAAGGACTTTTCATAAAAACAGAATGGGTTGAGGAGGTAAATGAAATTTTTTTTTTTTTTTTTTAAATTTTAGAAAATGCCCTCTGTTGTTTTCTAAATGTGTTACAGGTCCATGATGTTAATGATGTAATTAAATACAGTAACATGGAAAGCAAGCCTTAGTTGTCATTATGCTATTGGGCCATACAAGGGAAGTGTGAGTTGGAGCCTCAGACAGTTCAGACTCCGACTCAATAACACAATGAAGCAGACTCAATAGCAAGAGTAGAAGGAGAAAAATTACTAAGGCTTGCTTTGCACGTCATTTTCTTTAATAGCAGCAGAGACTTTGAACACAAACAAAAAATAATAGGGCTTGAATTCGTTTTCCATTCTGTTTTTTAAGGCTGAGACTCCCAACTTTCTCGTGAGACTCCAAAATGGGCCCAACATAATTAGAATATGAAGGGCTTAAAATAATTGCCTTTTTCTTGGACATGATAGGGGAAAATTATCAAGTATAATACAATTGAATAAATTATTACAAAAAAGTCATGGAAAATTCCCCACCCATACAAATCTGAACTGTTCATGAAAAAAATGCCCTTTCCTTCTACTTAGGATATGATAAATTTTCAATCTAATATGTTTTGGGCTGTCCATAAGATTTATCAAGTATAATAATGGTATAATATACATCAATATAATATCATAAGAAATTCATTTGTTTTATACATGATTAGTCTGACGCATCTCATCCAAGAGGGGAGCATTTATTTTGAGCAATTTAGATTTTTAATAAGGGGATACCACGATAAAGCCTTGCAGATTTCTTTTAAGTTCAAGCTGTTGGTCACCGATTTCATAGACTGAACGGCTAATAATGTCCAAGAGATCCTTGGAGGGGTCCACTTGTCACTGTTAGACATGCAGTCAAATCCTTAGACTTTCACAAATTGGCCCTGCTGGACATTGTTAGCTGTGCAATCAGATCCTCTGAGGCTTGAACTTCCAGCATTTGAGAAGAAAGAACTACCACAATGCTGCTCTGTGTAAACTATTTATACTGTCAAATATTCTTGTAAAATTGTGTGCTTTAGAAATGGAGGTTTGGCGAAACCAGAAAGTGTCATTCCTAAATTCATAGGTACTTGACAGATGTGGTGCAATCTGTAACCCAGTCACCAGCCTGCCCTGATGCATTGAAAAAGCCGCAGACACCAGGGCTTTTGTGAAAAGAAAAAGGTGGTCTTCATACAAGTCCAGCTAGACTAAGTTTGTTTATTCTATATTTTAGATTCATTTTCTGTTTTAAGGTTCGGTAGATGCAGGGTCCATATTAGTCTATGTTAAGGTTTTCTTAAACTTTATTTAACAGTTGAATAGTTTTCGAGATTCATCTCTCTTGGAAAGCTTTGCTTCTTGCAAAAGGTCTTATACCTTGGGGCGTCAACCTTGCAGTGCTTTTGCAAGAACCTTGATCTTGCAGGTTCATGTCTAGACTCTCTTGCTGCTTCATGTGTAGTATACTGGAAAAAAAGGAAATAAAAGTTTGTTTTTTATCCAATGCTAACTTAAAAGGCTAAACATAAGGACCAGAGGCTCCTGTGTTTCTCTTGTGCTAGACTTGGTACCATGTAGAGATAAGGTGTAAGTTCTTCACAAAGTATGTGATTAGATGTTTCTTCTGGTGAGATGGTTTTAGCTGTAAAATCTCTACTGAGCAAGTTGTAGCTATTAGGGATATATAGGGCTTTTTTTTTTTTTTTTTCTCGGACTGATTGTGTTGCGTCCTCCTAAGTGCAACGTATCTGAGGATTTGGCTTAGATAGATCGGAATGGAAAAATAGAATTCATGTAACCAACTCCAACATAGTTTGGATAAGGCTTTGATGATAATGATGACGATCCTGTTGTATTTGTCTCCCTTCCTACCATCTGTACATCATTTAGATTTAGTGAACATATTGTGGTGATATTTTAGATAGGCATTCCAACTGGAACTATGATGAAATCTTCTAGATGAGATATTTTGCTCAGTTGCTGGTGAATTTTTCCACAGGTTCAGTTTTCCCTGCTCGTTTTGAAAGTGCAACCGAAAAGAAACCACCGAAGGTAAAAAAATGTAATCTGGGTTCTATATCAACTGGCCAAAGCCTTTCGAATCCATGAGCCCAAGGGTGGAGGGAGATTTTTTTTTTTTCCTTGATTGTGTAGGAAAAAAAGGAAACTTTGTGGGAGGGCCAGTATGTAAAAGTCCCATAGGATTTCCCAAAATATTTGGGGGAAAGCCACTGCCACCTCCTGCTCCCCCTAGGTCTGCCCACCCTGGATGTGCTGCATTTTGATATATCCAACCCTGCAATTTTTTTCTGGATATGTTGGCACAGTGGATGCTTTTCTGTTTTGTGTGCATCTGGTGGGAGCACATATTAGGGTTCTTTTTCCAGCTCATCAACCCCAAACCAGTCCCGGTCATTGCCCTAATGAGGATTCATGGCAGAAAGGGAGAAAAAGAAGGGAAAAGCATTGCAATCAATGGTTTTCCAATTTGTGGGTTGCCCTAAACTGAAAGCACACAATATCAAACCCACCTGTGATTTCACACATCCAATTTCAAATTCCAAACATACCTTAAATAAAGTGGCATGTTCAGTTTCTTTAATCACGTGCAACACTTTCTCATCCATTCTCAGGAAACTAGCTATCATTATCCAATTGGCACCAAGAAGAGAAGGGGCTTGAGCAATATAAACTTGCAGGATTATCACCCCATTGATCCATCTCCAGGTTCGAGGGCCTCGAAATCTGGACCGATTGAGCATGGCACCCCTATCATGCCTTATCTCCCACCACCAATGCCCCCAGGTCCCCCCAAGGAGTGTGGGTCTCCTTAGCAAATTCTCTCCACAATCTCGTACTACGTGCTGATCATCTCTACATTAAATCGTAATATATGACCTTATGGACTCTGTTTCTGCAGACTGATTAGAGTAAGAACTTAGTATGTAAATGTGTTTCAACAAACATCAGTTCATGTGTTGAATCTCTCTCTCTCTCTCTCTCTCTCTCTCTCTCTCTCTCTCTCTCTCTTGAAAAATGGCCTCTCTGTTGAAAAACGGCCTTGTCTGTTAGCCTGGAGATCACACTATGGCGGTCCACCATCTCTGATTCGCAGTGGTATCCATTGTTTTGTGTGAATGTATGCAATAAATAACTTGATTTCCTGGCTTTCGGGTGGGTCCTATTTTAACAGCCAACAGTAGCCTGCCTTTAGATGGTTGTCCAAAATGCTATCAAACTTTCTGGGCTCTGCTCAAGTCCACTGATGATATCATTTTACACTGCTTTATACTGAATGACACAACCATTCCCTAGCTGGTAACTTGGCTTATCAAAAACACCAAACCCTTCACTATAATAACCACACATGGCACTTTAAGTAACACAATGATCACTGTGGTTGTAAGCATCATTCCATGATCATCTCCTCTCCAATTTCCTAAACGTTTGTTGAATCTTTATGCCTTTTTTGTGTAGTGCTTTTTTCAAAATAAAAAATAAAAAAATGCATAGTGCTTGACGTGCCATTCCACACAATTCAGTTGGTTGAGTTATCTAGGTGACTTAATAGATGAGTGATAATTAATGGTTTTTAATGCAGAATTTTACATACATAAACTAGGGCTGATGCAGTGCACACAAGTATGTGTATGTTTGGACTGTAAGTGCACAAGTTTGCACAGTAAAGAAGAAAGAAAGTGGGGAGAGTTGCAGAATTATTTTCATCTTTTGAGTTTGCTTTGGGTTAAATGGCACTAGAAATTTGTAGATCCTCGAGGTAAAATATTGACGACCGAAACTGAAAAACCATAACCCTTCTTTTAACCAATATATATATATATAGAGAGAGAGAGAGAGAGTACAAAAGCTTAAAGGAGGCTTAGAATTAGAGAACTTAGTGAGTATAACTCTCAATCCCTCCTGAAAATCTTCTAATGTTTTAGGAATTGGAGCTCAGGAAGTTCAAAATTGGAAATTAGGGAGATCTCAGTCCTATTACAGGTCAAAATTAGCCTTACTGCAACCGAGTGTGCCCCTTTTAAGTAACCAACGAACCTCCTGGGCTCAGCAAAAAGGGAGTTATATTGGAGGTCAAATCAGGACATTTAGAACCGACTTAGAAAATATGAAGCAGGAATTAAAGTATATGGAGCTCATGTTGAACTATTTGCTTAAAAGTCCTCCAGAAACTATTCTATGCTTCTTTGGCATCCTCAAAAGTATTTTTAAAAGACTACGAAAGCAATGGCTACACCACACAATGATGTCACCATTGTATTGTGGTTTTCCTTGGCACTTCAAATTTTCTTCTTTCCTTCTCCTTATTCATTACACTTTGAAAGTTCTAGACCTCTTATCTTCTATGACGCCTTTTATCTATGGGCTTTTCTTATTATATATATATTCAACAATTCTTTATTTTAGGTTGATCTCCTTGTTTAATTATATATCAAAGTAATTCTCTGATGGTTTACACTGGTTATAATTGCTTCCATCTTCCAATCTGGGTGACTTCGGAGGAATACCACATCCTCCCCGGTGTTGACTTGACGAAGTTTAGATTACTGAAACGGTGACCCCAATTGTGCAGACCAAACCAATCAGAACCTGATAGTTCCTGTTTTCGTTATCATTTAGCTTAATCCTTACTGTTTCAAACTTTTACTCTAATATACCATTCTGATGTCCCCTAATTATGTTACGTGTGTTTAGAAATGTCATTGGTACTCTCAGTCCCCCAGTGAAAAGTGTGAGCTTACATTCTACTGCTTATGCTACTATGGTAATACTTCAACTGCTGAACGGAGGCTACTCTCAGTCCCACAGTGAAAAGTGTGAGCTTACATTCTACTGCTTGTGCTAATATGTTATTACTTCCAACTGCTGAACCGGGGCTATATGTAAAGCGTTTGAGTCTTCCCAATCAAAAACCATCAAACTTTCCACCTATACCTACCACTAAAAATATCCCCAGTGAACCGACCAAAACAAGGAGCATTAGCTTTACCTAACTCCTTTAACTCCATCAACATCAATAAGAGGTCACTTTTCCCTCAAGCTACTCTCATTCCCATCTTGATTTTCTTTTCTATATCAAGTAACCTTTCTGGATCCACAACTTGAGACCCCATTATCTCTGGATGAAAAGGAATCTCATGAAAACCTCAGGTCTTGAACATGACAGACAGGTCGGGCCCATTATTTGTGACTGCGAAAACTGTTAAATATGATGGAACCCTTTGTAGATGGGCCCTGGCAATGGTGTTTACAATTGTTTTGATGAACCCCTCTGGATATATCATACTCCATTCAAAACTCTACCTGAGAAAATTCTTACTCTTTTGCTCATGACCTTCAAAAGGTCTATGGAAACTGGGCATGTTCATTGGATGGCTAACATCTTTTGATCATCATCATCGCTTAGCCTTACCAATTTTGGATTGGTGGCAAAGATCTCTTTATCTTGATCGTTGCTAGAGGATGGCTCATGGGTCTGGAGCACCCAGCCATAGGTTGATATAGCAACACAGAAGCCTGAGGATAAAATATGCGTGTAGGGTGATCCTTCCTTTAGCATGCTTTAGTAACAATTGATTTGTTCTGTCAGTTGCTATCCTTTTCTAGTGGTTCTAGTGGGGACGGAGAAGGCAGCATTGCGGTTATCCATCTTATTCATTATAGCTCATATGCTTTCCTTGCTCAGAGCTTTAGAGCCAGAGAAGCAAAACATATGCTGTCTAAAAGATATGGGGACCAGGAAAAAAAAATCTCATAAGCTTCTGACTTACTTGGAACAGGGGGTACTAAATAGATGTGTTTAAACATTTCTTAACCGGAGAGTTACTCTAATAGAATGAGTGCACATTAAGTCTATATATCCTAGAAGCTGCCTATTATCATGGTTTGTGAAAATATATATAAATCTTTATTGATTAGCTTTCCAATCAAGTGATTTAGTTCCTGCCTGTTTGCATGGTATTGAATTCCTAGGACTTCATTCGTAACATGGGTTCCTGTGGAGTAGTATTAAACAGGTGTGAGGTTAAGGAAATAAGGTAGAAATGCAAGATGGGAACCAACTTTCCTAGGACTTGATTTAGTAGAGCAATGGCTGGGTAATCATTTTCCACCAAAGGCGACCTGATTTTATGGTCATATGTGGATCCTAACCTTGTTTATTTATTTATTTATTTATTTATTTTAACTTTAACCTTTTAGAAATGCATTTCTTAGATTTCTAGGACTTCAATAACATGCAAATAAACAGGCCCTAAAATGAATTGAAATGTTAACTCAGTAAGGCAAAACGTTATATCTTTTTTTTTTTCTATCAAATAAATAATGAGAAATGATTGCACACATCACTCCATGAAACCTTTTGTTTCTTATATAGGAAAGTTGTGGAGCTGGTCTTGCGAAAACCGATTGTGGAATCGAACATACCCCATTCTTCTAAATAGCTCAATTGTTATTAACTGTTGTATTGAAGTCACCTACTTGACCTTATTTAAAATGAGGTGGATATGCTAGTTAATTAACTTCATTTGAAAGATTAGGGTCACTCCAATCAGTCATCTTAGGCTAATTTCAATTTACATAGGGGAGCATCTGTAAAATATTGCATGCATTAACAAGAAAAGGCTCTAGAATGAGGAATTAATTACCTGTATTGTAACTTATAATTAATTTTTGTTGAACAGGAATATAATAGTGACATTTGACAGACCAAAACCAACATAGAGAATGCCTTTTACAAAAAAAAAAAAAAAAAAAAAACACCCCATAGAGAATGCCTGAACAATTGAATCAGTCATCTTGTTGACAAAGGGTTTGTTTGGATGAGGAAAAGGGATTATCATCCAAAGAACCCTTTGAAGTTACTTCGTGTATAAGCATCTCTCTTTCTCATCTGCTCACTTTAACTTTCCCAATAATTTATTAAAGTGATATTTGTTTGCATCATGTTAGATATTACTTCTGCATGCCGAAGAAGGGCAGGTGCATGATGGACTTAGAACTAGTGTGATAGTTTTAAGGCATTCTTCTGCTAGGAGAGATGTTAGGGTCAACTTATATGAGAACTAATTGCCATAATTTTAAAAATATATATAAACAAAGAAGGTAACAAGAGATGTAGAAAGATGGCCAATCATGTACTGTCGGTTGATATTCCTGAATTACTTGAACAGTAGCAGTTCCTTGATTTAGGACTAAGGTGGCGACCATCTGTTATTTTGAGAGATTGTGCATTGAGTAGGGGAAAAATGAAGAAACAGTTATAAAACCAATGATCAGTGAACTAGATTTGACAAATTTAACAAATCAAAACCGATCTCCAGCAATGAAATGAGCCAAAAGCTAATGATGTTGTTTGATCTGCTTTGTTATTCTTCACCTGTAAAAATGCTTACTTTAGTCCCATTTTCACTATTGTCCTCAATCTGCATCTGTTTGAGATGCCCATAACTAAAATGATGTACAAGTAATCGTTCAATGAATTTATCATTGCTATTTCACTTTTACTCATTGCCACAACTTCTATTGGATATTGATTAGCCAACTCAAAGCTGTAGTGAGAGGAGGTTAACCACTTAGGACAAGAGTTCCCACATATTCTATACAAACAAACAGGCGCTAAGCACTAGGTAATTTCCACTCTAGGAAACAGAAGCAAAAAATGGGGTTTGCTCCCTGCACGTCCCAACAAGTATTGTTACGAAATTCGATTTGATTGTGATAATCTTTCATATCTACAATGTGAAAATTCGTAGTGTACAAATTTTTATTATTATTACATGTGATCAAACCAAGGGCGACATAATATGCCCCTCCTGAAACAAGTGAAAAGGGAAAGTGGCATATAATCCTCCAGAATTTTGCTACCTTCATGCGCGCATGTGCCAGCACTACTCAAAAGGTGAGTACCACCATGTAAAGTGATCACAGGTAGGCTACATTTGCTGTAAAGACTACTTCTGGCCGCCAAGTTGATGAATGGAATAGTGACTACCTTGTCGATTCTTTTGGGCGTGAACTTGGGTGCTAAGAAATATGAATAGAATAGTGACCACCTCATTGATAATTTGGGCATGACTTGGAAGTGGCCCCCACTTCTAAAGTACTGCACATGTCCCCTCTTTTTACAAGAAAATGGTCCTGTGTGTTCTCTCAGGTGTGGTTCTAAAAAACTAGAGCTGGAGTCGCTACCCCTGCCACTGCGTATGAATGTTCTCCTCTTGGTATAGGACTGGAAAAATTTTTACTTCAGCAAGACTTGGCCCCAATGTAAGATTGACAGTATGATTGATATACTTAACATGATCAAAATATTCTTTTTAATGTTTTATTCAAGTGTTTTATATACGCTCAATCTTATGGCATAACCAATAATAGGTGTGCTTGCTTGTGTATAGGGGGATCTTGTAGTTAAGTCTGAGTGAATAAGTTGGCCAAGTGGTTAGGACTACGGTTTCTCTTTCTTCCAGAGCTAGAGGTCCAGATATTGCTCTCCAGTTACCCCTTCGAACCGAGGGTTGAGTCCACTAGTGCTACCACCTGGAGTCCACAAGAGTTTTACCTAACTTCTCTCTTAGCCGGGAGAGATTAGTCCAGCTCAAGGGGTTGGCAATCCTCCATTAGCAAAAAAGATAAATAAATAAATAAATAATCCTATTACCTATGGATTTGGATCCATTTCCACATAGTACTGGTTCCTTAAAACAAATTCCAACCCACCCCCCCAAAATGTTTTTTCACTCAAATAAAGACCCTAGATATGCAGGTAATCAAATTCCAGACACATCCACCCCTATGTAAAGTGCATAGCATATTAACCACTAGCCAAAAACAAATGATGATTTGAAAATGAAGCCAGAGCCATCCCATGAAGTTATATTTTGCCATTCATGTTGCTTAATTTTTTTCCATCCATGAAAGATGGTACCCCACAACCATGAGCAAGGCTTGAAGCTCAAGTTTCATAGAAGAGGTTTTTGAGTGATGAGTTTACTAACCCAATTTTCCGTACTCTTTTGACTGGACAAGATTCCATATGCTAGCTAGAGCCAGGTTTATATAATCAAGAGTCATCATCACGGCGGGCCTCGTGTAGGTGGGCTGGGCACTAGTTATTTGGCGGTCCTTTAATTTGCAGAAGAAGGACCACAACATTAAAAACGGGAGGATTATAGCAAAACCGTACAACCCACGTTGCATGCCAAATATGGAAGATAATTATCCAGTGTTACTTCGGGATGAGCCGTTTGGTGAATTGTAAGAGATTCCTCATCAATGTTCCTCGAGAATTTGGAAAATGGACATTAGGCAATTTAAAAATTCTCAAGGATTTGGGCCTCGGAAATCTTCTTTTTTTTTTTTTTATGATTCTCAACTCTGGCATCCTTGTAGGATTTGGAAATACACAAATTTGCAAATTTAAAGATACGGGTTTTTTTTTTAAATCTACACGTGCCGATATTAGGGATGCAAATGGGTATCAGATTCTCTAATTATCTTGAGGTTCCATCCCATAAAAATAATTAGATTTGAAATCTATTTTAAATCCCGATTCATAAATAGGATCGAGTCTGAGTCCATAACTCAATTTAGGTTCTGATTGTTAAACGAGTTCACGTAACATATGAGTTTTTAATGCTGGAAACTCTAGCTCACAATCAACTTTGGTTGGACGTTTTTGTGACTAATCGTATTGTTGTAAGTTAAAAAAAAATCCTTATTTTGAGCAAAAAATTAAAAAAGGAAACAATAATCGATTTTGGAACTATACTTAGTGTTTTAATTATAACCAGTTTCGGAACCGATTCTGAATCCTCTTATCAGAATCAGGTCTGAAATCAATAAAACACGTTCTCGGTTGGAACCGGATCTGAAACTATCATTTAGAAATGGTTCTAGTTCTCGATTCAATATGGTCTCAATCTAAAATCAACCCTTTTGTATCCCTAACCAATATAAATAAAAAACCATTAGTTAAATAAATCCTCAATGAGGAATCCTCAAACCCACGCCATTAAGAAATTCTCAAATTTACGAACTCCTCACCTTTTACAAAAGGTGTAATTTTGCTAAGTAGAGATCATTTAAGGATGGATCTAAGTTTTTGCAATGGACAGTTCAGATCACCATCCAATGAAGGAAGCTGGTGACTGCCACTCTTCTGTATTATAGCAAAGGGACACCGTCCATATAAATCAATTGATGGGCCTCAATCTCATCGGAAAGAGATCTCAGCCACATCCGATACGTACAACGGAGTCTGATACTATGATTTTGAGACCCCCAACCCTTCCTAAGAAAAATGTATGACCCGAGCGACTTGGTTGACTTTTTCTCAAATCTCAACCATTTTTTCTCTTTCTCTGATATCCTCCAAATGAATGGTTAGGATTGATCGGTGTTGATTGTTGATTTTGTAATATGTTTGTATCTAAGGTAGAGAGGCAACTGAGTTATCAGCTTGCTAGATCTCAATTTACAAGAAATTTTACAAGTAGTAATGTCTCGGGAAAGCCAGGGACAAGGAAGGGTTCATGCATTTTCTACTTTGGATGAATTATTATTATTTTAAGCTTGTTTGTGATTAAGGGTGTTCATTTTCCATGCTGGATGATGCTTGAGTCCTAACTTATGATATCAAATGATCTGAATCTTAATTTAGCTCTCTAAAGTTTAATGGTAGTATAAATTTTTTGTGATGAAATTTAATGGTGAGTGGTGTCCAGACTAGTGTCAAGCTAGGACAAGTGCTAACTCAAAAGGGATAAGCTATAATTATTGATAGTAGGGTGGGTACGTGCATAAAAAACAAAATAGAAACGAGAGGTCTTGTGTTCCATACCCACCTTATGGGAGGGTTTGCGTGTGCTGAAAGCATGGTTTAAAATTGCGGTTCGCAGTCATCGCGGCCCATCGTAGAGCGAATTTTTATTTGACCCCCAAGAAATCCAAAAAAATATCCAGAATATTATAAAATGATAGAAACTATTTTTTTTTTTTCCATTAGTGTACACTTTAAAGCAAAATAACGGTCCCCTCAAGTTCTAATATCTTATATCAATGTATATACTAAAATAAGCTGAAATATAATAAATTTGACATAGTGCAACCATAATTTCGGGCAAACTAATAGTGTTAAACATTTAAAGTCTACACTTTAAATTATAAAATTTACACTTTTTTGTTCCAAAAGTGTAGATCTATTGTAAACTAACACATTATAAATGCATTTAAACACTAATTTGGAAATATGTAAATGATATCAAGAAAAGGCCCAAATTTTGAAAATAAAAAAATCTAGATCTTCACCTTAAAACACTAGATCTAGAGAAAAATTAGTGAGTAACATCAAATATAACTCAATATAAAGCATGTAGTTCATGTATTACACAATCTTTTATATATTAAAAAAAAAAACTCTAAATAATTCGGATTTAAATAATGAAAAAATAAAAAATTTTACAAAAAGTGCTAAAACTTGAAATTTTTTGCTCCAAAAGTATAGATCTAACACACCTCAAACATCTCTAAGTTATTTTGATGTTGAATTTTGAAAAGAACTCCAAAATACAAAAAAATAAGCTTGTCAAAGAGGTCCCTTGAGTTTAATTAGATTTCCCCACATACAAATCCACCAAAAAGTAGCTTAGATCTAAGCTTTTAGGTGCTCCTCCATGCCTTAGAAGTTGTAGCAGGCCTTAGGAAGCTCTCAGAGAAGGAACACATTGAAATAAGTGAAAGAAGAAGGCCAAAGGGAAGTTAAAAAAGAAATCCCGTCAGGCGTTATAATGGCTGTTATTTTCAAAATAACGGCCGTTACGAACCTTTTTTTGGTGATTTTTTACCCCAATATGCATCTCGGTCGTTATATTCATTATAACGTAATGGTAACGGCCGTTACCATTACATAACGGCCGTTATAAATGGGTAATAGCCGTTATTTTGAACCATGGCTGAAAGGCTTTTGGGTTGGATTGGGCGGGAGATACCCTAAGTTATCAGGAAAAAGAAAAACACTACTAAAATCGCATGAGGCAAACAAGTGAAAAAGGGGTACCTCAGCTCGCACAACCACTTGGATACTTGGGTGGGCAGGGTGTCCCCACAGAACTGTACCAATGAGCCAACTTAACAAAAAAAAAAAAGGGCACGTCAAGAGAACTTGCCTTGTGCCTTTATTATTGTTTTTATACAAATAGTAGCTTATTTATACAAGGATAATGAATTAGTGTTTACTGGGAATGTTCTCCTACGAGCATTTTGCAAAGGGTTTATATACACTCTAGTTTGTGGAGCCCACTAGATTGATGGAAGGTTCTCTTGTATTAGGATTTTGGAAAAAAAAATCAGTGCCCTGAGATTATCCAAGCCCTTAGTTTAACAGCCTTAAAAGTTTAGTTGTCTTTTAACCATAGATTTCTTTGAGATTCAATTAAATGGTGGGTAAATTTTTAATGAGAGTAAAGTTGGGCCTGATGCAATATCACGGAAGCATAAGAGTATGAAAGAGGCTGAATGATCAAAGGTGGGCCCAAGTGGGCACTGTGAAGTTGGACTGCATATATAGTTTCTTGGTTGTAAGAGGTCATTTCTCTACTATGCACATGCTACTTTATTTTTGCTTTCCAAAAGTGCTACAATATGAATACTGTGCCAATGCTAAAGAGAACCTGTCAAATTAAATTTTTAGTCTACTCTTTGAGAAGTATCAGTGACGGCCAACCCTAATTAGATGAGATATCTAAGATAATGAAAATGACAATTAATAAATGGTTTAAGAAGCTTTCTAATAAATAAGTGAACACCATTGGGTCTTTTTTCTTTTTCTGGTAGTTCAACTAGTTAGAGACACCAAATGTCCCGACGAAATTGCATGAGTCCAAATACTTCTAATTTGAAAAGGAAAAAAGAAACCCGTTGGATGTTAAGTCATGTTAACCTTCCTTTTCTTATAAAATCTGAATTTAGATTGAGACAATATATTCATTGTCAAATGAAAAGTAATCGATATATATGATTCATTCTCATGCCTCAGCTGGTACGGATGAATCACTTCTTCTTCTTCTTCTTCTTCTTCTTTTTGTTAACCCAATCAAGAGAACTGAGACCAAAAGAGAGCCCGCACACACACGGGAAGACACAAGCGAGAAAAAGGCTCGGGAAGAAAGCCCGCACAAGTGGGAAAAAGTGGCGTACCCAAGTTCAATCCCTAGACACTGATGGTCACTTGAGTCGTAAGGATAAGAGGATGTTGACTCAAATGTTTCTTTCCATATTAAGGTGTACCCTGCAGCTAAAGTAAGGTAAGAAGGGGGTACTTGGTGGCCTTCATCAAAATGTGCCTCGCCATCGGATTGATCACATTTAAAAATGTGATTTATCCTGTTAGAACTAATTATGTACTTTCTATTGATGATCCATAGCCATCTGATGAAGAAGTACAAAGCTTAATTCAGTAACATTAGAGCCCTTAATCAAATTATTACTATCATTTATTGTCTCCATGTGGAACCCATTCCTTAATCCATGATGAGATTTTTAAATTCACCTCATATCTTGTCACGACCCCAGCCCGAGGTCCGATAATCCAGAGCCGTTATCCCATACTTACTCCCGTGAACTCCGAATTAGTCGAAGTTAAAACGGAATCTACAAGGGATAACATTCATTCACCTAACAATTTTATCATTTGCAGAAACACACATTCGACTATACCGATTTACAATGGTACAGTTCTATATAAAAGTAAGAGTCTTTATACACGTATCATCATATCATTTACTTGTCAACCGTGCATATTCAAATACAATACAGCTTGACAACTACATATGTTCTCAAAACATTACATTCAAAATAATCATTTCCAAAAAGAATTTTCCAAAATATTTTTTATTCATTTTCTCGCTTGAATACCCATATGAAATGGTATTTCGTCCATTCCATTCAATCAGTCCTCCTGGAGGAACTAGAGCGATCTCCTCCGCCGCCGTTGGGGCTGCTGCTGGACCGACATTGACAATCGGGCCTATAATACCATTAAAACACTAATGAACTCGACGGTTCAACAATGTATAAATAGATCTCGTGATAGCACATATTAATACATGTACTAAATTCATTCAATCTATTTAGTAAACCACTCCATACTCAATTCCAATTCTAGACAAGTCCAAATAATTCCTATAATGACAATAGGTGAGCATTAAAAGTCAATCAATAGACATGTACAAGATGACCACTACCATAACATTTATTTCATTTTATTTCATTTCATTTACCATCTTCCCTCAAAGGAATGATTCATCTTTTAAATGGAAGGCATCAATCAATACCCATAAATATGATCGGAATTGTGGGACTTGCCATTGTCCGGACCATGGACAACTTGCATTACCACGGAACTCCGGACACCTCTCAAATCTATCTACTGCAGTGGGAATAGTCATTTGTTTATTTATTAATTCATTTAGCTCATTTAGAGCTTTAATACAATAGTTAGATAGTGCCAGACTCAAGAGTTAATATATTTTCATAAGTAATCCATTTCTTGATTCAATTCAATTTAGTAATTCCATCTTTAATAAATGAAATGAATAACAGTAACATCAATCTCATTAGATTGGAATATAACGATACAGAATATAATACAATGAGAGAATTACTAATCATCCAAATTCTACTCATTTCTATCTCAGGTCCAACCAACCATTCAGGTGTAACTATTAGCTATCCAATGCACATGTTATTCTTGATGGGCATCACATTTATATGTATAATGTGTATATTGGAGTCCCCGTAATCATCACCTATGGAGGTTTAGTCCATAACCAACTAACACTCAACACACTATTAAAACAATGTTCAAATCCTCAAAATTCTCCTTTTATTGTCTATAATCCTCAACAATCTCCAATTACATTAGAATTAGCCTACAACACTATTTCAAGGGTGCTTGTGCTCATAGAAAGCATTCGTAAACCTAACAAAAACCAAAATTTTGCTCTAGTTAATGCCCTGTCCGATCGATCGAATAGAAAACTGTCCCTAGTTAGCACTGTCCTATCGATCGGACAGTTTCGGGCTGGGACTTTCAGCCTCTGAAACTGATTTTCTTGTTGTCATTTCTCCATCCTTCCACCCTAAACCTGCACACAAACTTAGACCTCCTGTCCACTCCTCAACTCTCATCTCATTCACATATTAAACTCCTTCCAATCCTTCATTCAATCTATTCACAAAAACAATCAATTCTAAAATTTATGAAAACTACACAAAAGATCAAAATCAATGGAACTTTTATGAACTTCTACAATAATTAACATCAATCACAAGTAAATGTTTATACTTACCTTGATTTCAAATTCCACTCAAAACCACCTTGCTTAGCTTGGTTTGAGACCAAATATCCTCTATCCAAACCCTAATTTCAACCAAAACAAGGAAAATAGATCTCTATAAGCTAATCAAGCTAGAAACCTACTTCAATCACTTAATAGAACTTGAAAATCCTATAAAAGTAACTAACTACTTACTTGTGATTCAAAGGAAAGAAATTTTGAGGTCTTTCTCAAGCTCTAGCTCCAAGGAGACCCATGAGAAGGTGAAAAAGATGAAATCTCTTCAAAAACCACTTCCAATCTTCACACTTGATGAGGAAAACAAATGGAAGAGAGCAAGAAAAAGGAGAAGAAGACTCTAGGGTTGCTCTTCAAATGGGCTGGGAAAAGAGAATGAACTCATTTCGGAGTTCATCTCAATCCTTATAAGCCCTATTTTTCACTTAAGCCCCCTCCACTTCTCTTATTTACAATCGAAGTCAAATGAATGGTCATTTGGCCAATCTCAAGCTAAATGGATGTAAGCCCATTACGAAAGTTAACATACTCTTCGAGATACACGCGTTGATATCAAGAGTCTCCGTATTTGACGAAATACGTGAAAACCCATATTTACGAAAAAATTCTTAGCCTACCTTATTTGAGTCTAAATTCATTTTAATCAACTTAACTTCATTCAAATTCACTTCATTAAACTTAATTCAATCATTTGAGATTAATCTATCTCATTTTGGTCATTAACCACAATTAGCTCAATTAATCATGCTTCATTAGCATTAATCTCAATTTAATTAGAGTTAATCATGATTAGTTCAAGTCGGGGTGTAACATCTTTAG
Source organism: Persea americana (assembly GCA_029852735.1). NCBI lineage: Eukaryota > Viridiplantae > Streptophyta > Magnoliopsida > Laurales > Lauraceae > Persea > Persea americana. Next base: position 93,850,413 of record CM056811.1, on the reverse strand, counting down.
ATCATTTGCATGCATCCAAGTAGGCTCCACATCCAGAGTTCCCAACTGAAGGTTCCATATCTTTCATGTCAATCCACTTGTGAGTTGTGAATATTTCCTATTAAACAGACAGTGGGCCTATACACGACTTTGATCGGAAGGTCCAACTTGGGTCCCCCTCTGTTCAATCCGTACTTGATACATACGATTCTATTGCTGCAAATTGATTTCTAAGGAGTTTATGACATGACAAATCCAACGTGGGACCAACAGTTCATTAGATAAATGCTCAGGTGAGAATCACCACATGCAATTGCAAGTATAAGAAGTAGAAAAAAACAAAAGAAAGAACAAGAAAGCCAGCTTAATGGTAGTTGGATGGTTAATGATACATGGTTTTTGCGACCCCGAGCTATGGTGACAGTTTAAGAGTCACTGCTCAAAGAGTGAAAACAATTGATGGATAATCTCTAAGGGAGATTGCACCTTGTGTTTGCAGAGAAAAGGAAAAATCTTAATCTTATTGATAAGCTTTCTTAACATATAAACAGAAATACCAACATGCCAACGGCACTGTTACAACGTCTAAAAAATAATAAATCACCCTAAAATGAAGGCCACATACTCCCAACTCCTAAGTAGTTTCAACAAAAACCCACGTAGGACACCTTATTTCATTGAGACCCGGTCACGCCTTACCCACAAGCACTCAGGCCACTAATCTAATCAGCACCTAATCAGCACTATGTAAAGCTATGCAATAAAGATGTAAAAGAGCTGTATCACTTACCGACCATCAACAAAGGCCCAACCGTTATGTTTGTCCTCCTCCTTCAGAAGAAGAAAAATGAATAAATCCCACAAGGGTCATGACTTATTTTGTCTTCGATCTTATACTCTCAAAACTATTTTAATGCACAATTAAATTGCTTATGGAGGAAAATGTGGCTGTCAGGTGTTTGCAAATTGCTCACCTATATGCATGTTGATTACATAATGAGATTGATGTCCTTGGCATAGATCAAAGATGTATGTAAAATATCAACACAATCTAATGATCATGGACATACGCTTAAGAGCTTCAAAGTTTTGAAGTCCAAATATCAAAGACCAAGTTTTTTTTTTCTTTCTTCTTCTTACCAATGGTAATGTTTTTACATAAGGTTTCCTCAGAATTCTTTTGGACATAATGGGGCCCTCTACATCACTTCTTCCCAAGGTTTGTTTGGCACACCAAACATCATTAAAGAATGATGAAATGAAGCTTTAATGGAGTCTTGGTGTTTACAGTTTTTGGCCAAACTGTAAAAATTGGTAGAAAGTCACTGCCAAAACCTGTTGTCTCGCCTTCTTGTTTTGTAGAAACAGGGTTGTTGTGTGGCCCTCCTAATATAAGGACCACACTCCATATTATTTTTAGTATCCTGCTGACTAGATCCTAGCCACATTGATTTAAGGGATCATAATTGAAGATGGAAATGCCCTTAGAATCATTTGGATGGGAAGATCCACAGTGTCCAACAACTTTATATGATCTTCTCATTTTAGGGGGGAAAAAGTGGATTGTGACAGACATCTCAGACCACTTTAATCTATATTATAGGTTTCAGTTTTAGATAGACCAGGCCATTCCATTGAAAGAGAGATTAAACCATGTGGGTCGCAACTTTTATTGAATATCATTAAGATTCACATTATTTCAATGTCCTCAACTTTTCCTAAAACTATTAAAGATGTTACTATTTCATCCTCCTGAAGTTAAAATATAAGGTGACCGTATAGAGAGTGTAAAGAAGGATTGAATATAAAGCTACTCAGGTTTGAACTTGTAAGTGTCAAAAATGACACAAACTTGATTAGGTGAATGTATAACTCTTTAGGGTTGAGACCTGAAAAGGAATGAGAGAAACAGATGTCAGAGGCCCTGGCTGCTGTCAGCCGAATGCATTTTGATACCTAAGTTAGTTCTGCAACTAAGCAAATGATGAGTGGTAGGGAGGAAGGAGAGTATGAAGGTATATGCCTTCTGTTGAGTTGCGTACCTCACTAAGACTAATCCCATGCTTATATATAGGCGAAAGTCCCATCAAGCCTCTTACTGAGTGGAGGTAGGTGAGGGTAAGGTCCCATCGGGCCTTACCTTGACACTTTGTGGTAGGTAAAAAGGGAGAGTCACATTGGACGGCTTCCCATTCTCCCTAGGACTGCTGACGTGACCGCCTGATAAAGTCAACTCATTATCTCTATCAACCGCCACCCTATCTGACAGCACTTGTCCGTGCTTTTCATAAGAGCATTATCATATTTGACTGGCGCTCAGTACTCGTACCAAGATCAGAAATAGTCATGAGATGGATGCGTCTTGGCACCGTTGCCGATACGCTCATACAGCTGACACTGTTGCCGAGCTGATAGTAGCGGTACTGTTACCGAACTGAGAGTAGCCTCACTATTCGACACCATTGTCGAACTACCGAGCTGACACTCTTGCCGAACTACCGAGCTGGCACCTGCCGAACTAACACTGTTGTCACCTGCCGAGCTGCACATAACCGAGATCAAGACAAACCGAGCCGGTACTGTTACCGAAGCTTAGCATAATCTCGGTGTTACGGGATTGCTCCCACACAGAACTGATCAAGTTGGTTTTAAAGGTTAATTAATTTAAAATTTAATTTTTATTAAGAACCCATTTGCTTATGCGAAGTTGAATTTCTAAAATCTTTGAGGAATGTCTTTCCATATGAGGGGTTAAATGTGAAAGAATGCTTAAAAGTGAAATGATTACCTATACTTCACCCCGAGAGTGTCATGTCTACAATTCTTTCCCTTGCACTCTTCACTACTAAACTCTTTTATACGTGTTTAATAATCCATTTCACTTTGCATTTCTAGGAGATTAATATGAATGCCACTATGTTGAAAATACATGGCTTGGGTTTTCAATTGGAAAAAAGTTTTTCATGCCAATTCAATAGGGAATCCACACGTGATAATTTGCGAAGAGAAATGGGTTGGAAATTTGACTCCTTCTAGAGATTTCGAACATTCATGGTATTGGTATCTTGTAATGGCATGGAATGATTCATGTGAGATAATTTTACAGGCCTTTCACTGTGAGAGAGTTTTATTTTAAAGATTATTTTAGGTTCTAGCAAGGTTCTAATTACAATGTGTAAGACACGTGATTGTGTTCTTATAGCTATATTGTATTTCGTACTCATGATACAGTGAAGTTGATTTCAACTTGGCCCTGTGGATGTATATTGTTTGTTGGATTTATTTTTTCTTCTCTCCTTTCTTTTTGAACTTCTCCACATAGTATCAAACTCTATAAAAGGGATCTTAAGTTCATTGCACACCCTCGAAGATCCTTCCAAGTTGGGAATGTCGAGAGAAAAAAAAAAATTCTCTAGTTTAGCATTTGCTCTACCATTGAGCAATGGAGCCTCTTTAGTTTACTATTTACTTGAGAAATCTGCATAGTGTTTTATAAAGAAGAATCACCACTTTTGATCGAGAAGTTTGATTCCCACCGACAATAGCACTTTTCTTAGTTTTATAGGACCATCATTTTCCTCGTTTAAGAAGAAAATTCCAAGAAATCATTTGATGGTACGTTTTCTAATAAACGTGCATGGTTAAAGGATTTGGTTTTTTTTTTTTTCTTGACATGTGTTGCATGACAGAGATTACTCATATGGCAATTGCAAATATTTCATAATCAGGCATTTAAAGCAATCGGATGATCTTTTACCAATTAATCCAAAAAACTTGAGAATTCTCTCTCTCTCTCTCTCTCTTCTATTCCCATTGATCACTAAGTTTGTATGATAAAAATCTACCATCAAACAATCTTTTTTAGATGCATGTGATTTTATTCTTAGAAATTTATTCGATTGGATAAATTCAGTACTGTTTGTTTGACCAGTTATATTTTTTATAAGGAGAATTTCAGAAACGATCTAAAGTGCAGTGTATATATAATTATATATGATTGTCATTTGAAAAATAATGCAGCTTCATGAATTTGGCATCCTAGAATTGCAAAAGGAACATATTTTTTTTAATGATAACCTAGGAATTCTCATAATTATTCCAAGTTGGATTAAAAAAAAAAAAAAAGGTGACTTCATGAAGTTGCCATCTTAGAATAGAATTGCAAAAGAAAAGTCTTCTTTTTATGATAACCTAAGAATTCTAATAGTAATTCTTCCAAGTTGAAATTTCTGAATTCTCCCACATCATTCAACGGTCAAGCCCAACAAAAAAGAAAAACAGAAAATAACAGTTCATTGATGGAAACCCTCTTCTACCTTATATATAACCCTTCTAAGTATTTGACTTGTAACCCATCCACAACGGTTCTCACCTATCTAGTGGGCCACACTTCACTGCCATCCGTTGAAAGGCTTTAAAGGCTGTCACAAATGCTAACGGGTCTCCACCCCTAAATGTTGCTGACTGCGTCTTCTAAGACTTGACTCAGCTCAGGCTTTAGAAATTCTTCAACAACGCATTTGTGTCTTCGCGTCCTTTTCTGCTGGAATTCCGACCGTTGACATGTTGTTCCCCAGACTACCAATCTCCACTCCACACTAGTTAAAAGTTAAAAACATTCCCAACTATAAAATTGACTGCTTCACTAAACCAGGGCCATCATCAGAATCATAGAGAAATGATCCAGACCCTTCATTGCCCTTTTTCCAAAACATAACACACAGAAAATTTTAGTTTCTTTTTTTTTTTGTTTTTTTACTTTATTGAAGGTGAAGTGTAAAAAATGCTAATCATCTGATCTTTTGGCTCTTTTTATAGCCTTGTATCCCGGCGGCATCAGACGGATATGATTTTTTTTTTTTTGTAGTTTATACGTGAGTGAGTCCCATACAACACTCTTGGGTATGTTCAGGTTATTTTTACGAGGCTTATATCAGCAGGTATTACACCGAACCATGTATTGCATTTGTTGATCTCCTTCGTGGGGCCAACATAAGGATAATCTGGGACAGTCGAAATGAATCACATCTCCTTCTATTTCGATAGAAGTAGGTCCAACCATCCGATTGAGCATATGTGCGCCATCGGCAGAGATCCACACGGCACTAATTATGTTTTTACAGTGGGAACCACATTTTATGAAAGGAAAATTTAAGGATATGTAAGTGGAGGAGATGTGTTCATTTTAAACGGTCTGGATTACCTTCATGGGGGCTCCACGGTGATCTTCCCGCCCTATGTTGCACAGTTCCCGGTGTAACCGCTGCTGCATGGGATCTGGACTCGTTATTTTTACATATAGAGCAGCAGACTGTGTCTTGCTGGTGAAGTTGCAAAAGGTCAGAATCCCATCGTACAATAACTTCAAGATCTCCCTTTTATTATATTTGCAATCGCATGTGGCATTTAACTACGCCCCCCCAAAACGGTAACGGAAACCGTAACCAGCTCTCTCTCTCTCTCTCTCTCTTCACGAAGGCAGCAAAGCAAAACAAACGCACATATCTGCTGAATCAATATTTCCAAATTCCTCTTTCTCTGTTACTGATCTCTTCTCTGCTAATCTCTGCGACAACTAGAGAAACAGAAAGAGAGAGAGAGAGAAAGAGATGTGTGTTGAAATCAGTGTTTCTTCTGTTTAGAGAAAGAGATGTGATCTGAAGATTTCAGATCATGGTGGCTGCCATCTCTGTCACAAACTCCTCCAAAACCCCGTCAAGGCCAAGGCCAAAAACAACAAGGCCTCCTCTTCTCCCTTCTGAGAAAGACAATGGCGTCGCTCCTCCAAAACCCAACAACTCCAAACAAATCTCTTCCAGATACATGTCTCTCTCCCACTCTTCCTCTTCTTCTTCTTCTTCTTCAAAAAGATTCCCTTCTCCAGTCGCCTCTCGTACGCCTCCCCCCGCGGCCGCTACTCCCCCAGCCAAACGCTCCCAATCCGTCGAGCGGACTCCCCGCCCTACCACTCCCCTCCCCGATTCCAAGCGCAGCGACGCCGCTGCCGCCGCCGCCGCCTCCAGGGTACTCTGGACTTCCTGCCGGAGCCTGTCGGTTTCGTTCCAGGGAGAATCGTTCTCGCTGCCGATCAGCAGGATCAAACCTGCTCCGTCTCCGGCGCCGGCCATTTCGAGCAATGTAAGGCGGATCACTCCAGAACGGCGGCGATCGGCGGCGCCGTTGAGAGGTAAAGGAGGCGGGGATCAGTCGGAGAACTCGAAGCTCGTCGAACAGCATCGCTGGCCGGGCAGAACTCGGCCGTCTGATCCGATGATGGGAAGTTTGGACTTTTCTAGTGAGGATCTGAAATCCGGAGGGCTTGCAATTCGATCGTTGCAGCAGTCAATTTTGGTGGAGGAGGATCGAAGACGGGTTTTGTTCCATGGAAGAACGGATTGGGATTTGGATAATGGATCTGCTAAGATGAGCATTAATGGAGATTCGGATAACGGATCTGCCCCAGCTTGTAATCTTACTACTAGTACTACGACTGCATCTGATACTGAGAGTGTTTCTTCGGGTAGCAATTCAGGAACGCAGGAATTCATTGGGACTGATCCTCCAGGCCACACTGCATCCCGTGGAATCGGCATCCCGGCACGGTTCTGGCAGGAGACGAACAGCCGCCTGCGTCGATTGCAGGAGCCCTGCTTGCCATTGTCAACAACAACAACAACCACCACCACCAATCATAATCTCATTCCTGTGAAGAAGTCTACTCTATTTGATAGCCCATCTTCTTCCCCTCCCATGATGAATCAGGCGCTATCTTCGCCTCTTCGGAGACCTGTTAGACACCCATCTCCTAGTAAACTCTTTACATCTACGACGACAATGTCGTCTTCCTCAGTGTCCTCCTCTCCATTGAGAGGAACACAAAGTCCCTTGCGAATGCGGAATGTGTCTGCAAGCTCTGTGAGCAATCATTCGAGCAACCCACCTTCTATTCTCAGCTTTGCAGCTGATGTGAGGAGGGGGAAGATGGGAGAAAACCGGATCGAAGATGCACACGTGTTGAGACTGTTGTATAACAGACACTTGCAATGGAGGTTTGTGAATGCGAGAGCAGAGGTGGGCTTGTCAATTCAGGGACTGAGTGCAGAGGTATGCATCTTTGAGCTTAGAGAATTTGATTGATATGATATGATCAAGTTATGGGTTTCTCCTCAATGTGATATTTGGGGGATAGCAACTAATTTTTTTTTAGTAATTTGTGTGTTCAATTATGAAATATAGATTGTAATTTGTTATAGGATGCATTTGGATGAACCCTGTGTCACAGATCATTTGTAAATATCGTGGCAGAATGGATAATTTGCCTATTCCTTAATGAATTTGCAACCGCATAAACATAAGACAGAAAATATATCTGATAAAAAAAGACAAAGTATTTCTCTTTGGTTTTGCTTTTAAGGCTCAGATCAGTAATAGTGGTCGAAGACTATAGAGATTTTGAGCGGTAAATGCTGTAAAATTGTATCCCACCTAATTAAAGCCTTCCATAATGTAGATGTTGGATCACTGGCCATAGGAAGTTCCAATCCATTTTTATCAAGATTGTACTTATCGATGAGGAAAGATCTCCAAAGGCTTCTTTCACCATAGGTTGCATCGTGTCTAGGCATTTTACCTTAAAATGGTGAAACCAGTGGTGCAGCCAGGATCTTTTTTTGAGGGGGCGGATGATGGCCATAATGTTAATTTCTTCATTATCTTGTTGTTTGAGGGGCGAGGGCTTATTTCTGATGGGAACATAGGTCCGAGCTAAGATTCGGAATGGGAAGTATATTAAATGCTGGAACGATGTATGGTGTGATACCAGCAAGCTTGAAGATATTTCCCCGATATTTTCCATATTGCTTCAAATCCTAATGCTCTGTCTGATGTCTTCATTATTCTACAAGGGGATCATGTCAAAGAGAATGGTATTGACTATTTGGTGTGGTGGCATAATAGTGGGCAGCGGGTTGCGTGGTCCCCTTTGTTCCATTTAAACCTTCAGTGATGAGGTGTGGCTCATTTGGTTGATCTCTTCAGAGTTGTTGAGGAGGATGGTATATCATGTTTAACTTCAACGCCAAATCCTTTTATGAAGATCTGACAAGGATAAGGGACAATTCATGTGCATTTTAACATTTTTAGAAGTTAAACAGCCCACTAGGGTCTTAGCTTTTTGCTAGACGGCAATCTTGGATAAGGTGCTGTCAATTAATCACCTTTATGGAGGAACTGGAAGCTGTCAGCTTTTTGTTAGGTGGCAATCTTGGATAAGTTGCTTACAATTAATCACCTTGCATGAACTGGATGCTGGTTATCTTGAATGGTGCGGATTATGTTCCTAAGGGCTACGGAGGATGTTCCATACCTGTTTAATCACTTCTCCTTTGCTAAGCGAGTTTGGGAGCATTTTTGTAAGCTCTTTGGTATCAAATAAATGATGCCAAAATCTGTTTTTGAAGTTGCTTAAACGATGTAAGTATGGCTTCCCATCTTATGGAACTATTCTGAAGAGATGCACAGTAATTTTTATTCTATGGTCATTATGGCTTGAGAGAAATTGTCAAACTTTTTGGAATTGACTTGGTTCAGGATAGGGGACAGCCCACAAGGCTTAAATGAGAAGCATCTCCTGGGTTATTGTTGCTATAGAGTTTGTTGGAACCCCAATCTCTAATCTTTTGTGATGTTGCGTATTCCTATTTCCCTTTTGTCTTTTGTGACGATTCTCACCTTTTAATAAAAAAATGTTAGTCACATTTCAAACAAGCTCTAAAAATTCCACCCCCTCCTTCCTTGTTTCTTGCAAGAAAAAGAAAAAGGAAAAGAAGAAGAAAAAAAGAGGAATTTATTCTGCTTTTGATCTCTTTCAGTGATATCACAATAACTTCTAGTTTTACAAAAATAATAATAATAAATTAATTCAACTCAATTGTGTATGATGCCAAAATAACTTGAAAGAAAGATTCTAAATTAAGAACTATCAATAGTTTTTAAGTGAATTTTAAGTCCTATATAAAGAAATCTTGGAAGTCTTTATAGGTCTAAAAAGAGTCTTGGGAACAAGCTAATAATTACTCAAAATGACCAGTCATCATCAAACTTAATGCTCTCCAAAACTGGGTTCTGTACAACCCTCTTGTTTTGTCTCCATAAGAAGCATGCAACACCACATTATCTCAAGCCATATTCTCTTCTTCATTGTATTGCTAGGGGCACAATCTCAAAGCACAGGTGGTCCATCTTCCATCTTGTTTTAAGTTTTAAGCATTGATCTTTGGGGCCGTCATATAAGGGGAACGCACTTTGTTTCATACCTACAGTGTAATCTAGGTGATTTGATTAGTGTCCTTAGGGGGGCATCTAAGCAAAGAATGTCAGATATAAGGGGAACACACTTTGTTTCATACCTACGGTGTAATCTAGGTGATTTGATTAGTGTCCTTAGAGAATTAGATAGCTATTCTACCAATTTTGAACTTTCAATTCTGTACTACTGTAAACTACATAAGAAATATGGCTGGTCATATCAACTGACCATTCAATCCAATTCAATATTTCTCAAGAGTTGTTTCATGGTATCAGAAACAGATTTAAAACTGGGGAAGTAAATTCACCAATAACTTCAAACATAGATTTGATTAGTGTCCTTAGAGGATTAGATAGCTATTCTACCAATTTAGAACTTTCAATTCTGTACAACTGTAAACTACATAAGACACACATGGCTGGTCACATCAACGGACCATTCAATCCAATTCAATATTTCTCAAGAGTTGTTTCATGGTATCAGAAACAGATTTAAAACTGGGGAAGTAAATTCACCAATAGCTTCATACATAGATATTTGACTGTTCCTTATATTCTCTTTCTTCAAATAATGATTAATATTCTTGAAAAATCAATGAAAGCTTTGCAGTCCATACCACTACTGTGAACGTCCTGATGCTTAAATGGTTATCACAAGAACCAGTATATATACAATGATATGGCCCACTACTTCACTAGGCCTCATTATTTCCTTTCACTAATCTAAATATGCTGACAGCATCTTGCCATGTATTTGTGTTGTAGGCTTGTAGCTCATCCAAGTGAGCATCTATGTATTTGTTAATTTTGTCTATTGCATGTCTTAATGTTCACTTGTTCCATTTATACTAATGAAATTTTATACTGCTATCCTTAATTCAAACAAGCTAACAGCTGAGAGTAAAATTAAATGTGGAGGATTTTATCATCTAAATGTTTTTTTGTCTGTGCTAGAAAAACCTGTATAACGCATGGGAAGCCACCTCGGAACTGCGTGATTCTGTCACATTTAAAAAGATCCAGCTACAACTATTTAGGCAAAATTGGAAGCTAACAACCATCCTAAAGGGACAGGTAAAATCCATCAATCCATCATGGTTATGTTAAATCTCTAGACCAGTATAGCATGTGATTTTTCTTGTAAAAACCTTTGTTTTGGTCTAAAGTTACCTGCCATTCCAAAGTTTGTTGTGAGGAGTTGTATCTTGTATGAACCTGAGAAGGGCTTATATTGTTATGATCTGGATTCCAGACACCAATATGACCATGCACCAAAACAACCAAGATTCGAGGATCTCAACACATTGTTTGACTGACAAGCCAAAGAGACAGTTAATAATAAAACAGAAAAACGGACAGAAGAGCGGACAGATAATATCTCAGAAACTGATCTGTTTGATGTCATAATCTATCAATGGTGGACCCATCAAAATGTCTATATAATAAACCATGAGCACCATATGCAAAGCTCTTAATAGAAATGCATGTGTCAGCACTTTTGAATAGCTGTTTCTGTCTCATACCTTATGATGCTCAGATACATATAAAGACACAAACACGACCATGGATACAGGGAAGAGGATATGACTAGCGCACTTTTGAAAATCCTGGACATGGTAATGGATATGATTATTGTATTTATGACGTGAAATTTCATATTTTAAATTAAGACTTTTACACAAAGTATTGATTTCGGTTTATATATTATATTATTAATGGTACTTTTGACCCACATTGGGTCCATTGTATGGATTACACTGCGTGGTAATAGATGACTTGAAAATCTTATGGCTAGGGGACTTGACTTTCTATCAACTGTTGGAGGAAGACATTTTGATAAACTGTAATTTATTGTCATATCATATTCCTTGGCTATTTTATTTGGAGTAAGAACCCATCATTATCATTGAAGCCTTCTCCCATCTGTTTGGGTTGGATCTGATTCCCACTTTTCCACTTATCCTTTTCCTATTGGGGCCACCCGTGAACTCCATTCCTAATTCTATCCTTTCTTGTAGCCCCACACTTCTATTTTAATGTACGTATCTGAGCCACATGTACTTTTGCTAATATCTTTGTTATCAAACAGCGACAGCGTCGAACAAAGCAAATCTAACAACCATTTTATATAACTGCCCCCTTTTTTTTGCTATACAAGAAACTTGAACCCAGCCACCCTGACACACTACATGATGTCTCTAGCCAGCTGAGCTACAAACGGGGACATAAAACCGCCCCTTTGATCATAGTGGGACTCGACAATTGTACAGAGCTCCACTGGCTTGTCTCCACTTTGCCCACCCTACATTTCTTCTACATATGATATCCAACACAACACCAGTCTTCACTTTTCTTGTTTGACTAACTTGTACCTCCTTAACTGCAAGTCTGCAAGGAACATATACCCAAGAACGTCCTAGATACTTGCCATCAAGTTATCCATTATCCATAACCCTGGTGAATAAATAAGGGCTCAATGTAGACCTTTGTGCAACCCAACTCCATTTGAAAACTTAGCCATCTCCTCATATGCTATTTTTGTTACTGCCTCTTTAATTCCTAAGCAATATGGGAGAAAGTACACACTAAATTGATTAACTTAAAATGAATAAAACTTGAATATACTACTAGAAACGATGTTTTTATTCTTAACTCTCTCTCCCTCAAAGTTACTATCATAAATTCATAATGATCTGCAAAATCAAGAGCTATCTCATGTGTCAAAAAGGGAAAAAGCTAAAACAACAAACACACTAAATCTTTCCAATCCCCACATACCTTGTAGAAAAAGAAAAAATGAAGATTTATTTTTTCTTTTCTTTTTTTCTTTTTGGACTGTAACAGGCAAAATTCTATCAATATCAAATATCTAAATTCATCCATATGCTATTGAAATGGAACATATGATCTTCCATTCAAAAAAGGAAATTTGTTTAGAAAATGTTGGTGATCTGAATGTGATCCTCCTGAAAGTGCAAAAGAACAAAAGATTTACCCATCCACAATGTAATAATGGTACGCACACCAGTGGGTGGCAAGCTCCACAAACAGGGTTGCAACTACCATTGCCATGTCAAAGCATAGTTTTTAGCGATGGCTCAAGTCTGACCAGGCATCCTAGCGCGTGTGTGTCCTATCTCACGTCTCTCTCTCTCTATACACACACACACACATATATATATGTATATGTGTGTGTATACTAATTTGGAAATATTTTAGAAAGCTTGTTAGACATTAAAGTTTCATTTGAACAATGCAGCTATTTTATCTGGATGAATGGGCTCTTCTAGACAGAGATCATTCCAGTTCTTTGTCAGGAGCAATTGAAGCTATGAAAGCTAGCACACTCCGTCTTCCTGTCATTGGTGGGGCAAGGGTAAGTGTGCCTTAAGATTTCTAAATGTGGGATGGATTTTAAGTGAGGAAATATAATATGTTCCATGCAGAATTTCTTTGGGCTTCCAATTGGCTTCGTGGGAACAGAGTGATCCCAATCCTTAAAATGGTGGCCCTATTATGGATGGGATATGCTCAAAATGGAAACATATTAGGCAATTAAAAATTCTAAGGCAAATATTTATGTTTTTATTTGATAATTCAGGTGAGCCCAAATGAAAACATTTATTTTCAAAAAAAATAATTTAGGCCAGAAAATAGTAAAAAGGTCAGGGTGACCAAAACCCCAACCTACCCCAATAGGAGGGGCTGGCAGGGGCAAGGTGCATGTTTAATTCTATCCATTGCCATTCCTAGGAGATACTTAGGATTGCAATTTCATCTGGGCTGGGCTATGGCTTGTCAGTCACAAACCTGTGGTTTGAACCCAAGCCAGATATGAGTGATACATCTAACTCAATTTCAGCCTGAAAGATATGGAGGCCCAAGTCCAGTCTGGGCCTTGAAGTGTAGCCAGATCAGCAAATGCATATGTGAATCTGACCTCAAACCAATATCCTTTTTATCAGTCAAATCGATCTGAAATTATGTGAGTGAATTCTGCACAGACACTCTCAAGCCCACAACCTTATTAAGATTACTCTACCATTGCACCATATAAAACTCTTATGCACACACACTTCTGGGCATTTTTGGTAAAGAGAAATGCTCTTCCGTTGGGACCTACCTAAGTGCATGATAATCAAGGGAGGCATGGGGATCGAAAGATTTGGACAGATATGAGATATTCCATTGATCATTGATCACTGCCCTAGTTTTTTAACTCCTCAATGTTTAATGGCTATACACTACACAATTTTTTTGTCATAAAATCCAATTGTGAATAATGTCTGGAATAGTGTAAAACTTGGACTTGTTCCAATTCAAGTGGGACTTGCATGTCTGAAAGGATTGGATTGATTAAGGTGGGCCCCAGGCTCTTAAAAAATGGGTTTGAAAAAAAGGGGGCCATTTGTAGAATAAAACTATATAGACACACGTAAATCGCTGTCTAGTGTCTAGCTATTCTTAATATACTTGGTTATCGTTCAACTGACTTGCATAAACTTCAGGTGGGAGACTAAGTAGCATATGCACTGCTCTGGCCAGGCAAAGCAGGGCTTCACCTGGAGATTATCTCTGGCCTACTTATAGTTAGTAGGAATTACGATTCAGTCCTAGGCATGACCCATAGGCCTCAGAGCTTTTGCTTAAACCTGTCCCTTACCAGGATGGGCCTGTGTTGGTCCATCCCAGTTGCAGTCTTAGACCTAACCCAGTCTTTCCAATCCCCAGGCCCCATCTGTTGATCCAGACTTTCCAACTGGTCCCCCAACAAATGTGGACAACTAACTGGAATTGCCCATTTGTATTGGATGCTGGTTCTTCTAATATTGGCTGATTTTGCATAGTCCCTTTCTTGAAATGGCAGACAAGGTCACCATGGCAATGTCCATTGGTCTAAAGGAAATAGGCCTGTTCTTTCAGTCCAGCATCACAAGACACCTATTTAAATATTTAGGTCGTCAGCATGGTGTTTATTTAAATATTTAAACTGCTGAACTAACAGCATTCTTTCAGTCCAGCATCACAAGACACCTATTTAAATATTTAGGTCGTCAGCATGGTGTTTATTTAAACTTTTATTCTCTTCCATCAACAGGCAGACGTCCAAAAAGTGAAGGATGCTGTTAGTTCAGCAGTTGATGTGATGCAGGCATTGGGCTCCTCAATTTGCTCTTTGCTGTCAAAGGTAAAGCCACTGACCTTTTTCATTCGTAATTTTCATTTCATTGTATTTGTCTATTTGCCTATAGTTCTGCTACCTGCTTGCTCCTATTCTCTCTGAAATGTTCCATAAGCAAGAAGGTCCTGATGCATCAGGAAGTGTGTACTGTCCTGATGTGCCTTCTCTTGATAGGCTAGGCCCACTGTTAAGATCGAGACCAAAGATCTGATGGGTCTTTCCAGGAATTCTATAATATCTTTTCTTAATGGCAACGATATCACTATCTATTCCAAGCCTTAGCTATTAGAAGGTATTCTATTCATAATGATAGCACATAATATTGAATTGCTAATTTGTTAAAAAGCCCCGAATGGATTAGTTGCAAGTAGGATCAGATTCTAGTCATTCTACTCTTCAGCAGAAGAGCCGATGCAGCATATATGTATTGCGAGGATCTGATCCTACCTTCAAAATCAGATTCTATACACAGAATTAATGCAAATGGCTGAATTTTTTTGGAAAATTGTTCACATTTGAGTTACGAACTTCACTTATCTGAGGAATAATAAACCACCTGATTTCTGGGCCAATTTACATAAATGGACAGACCTGCCGGAAATGATAGAGATCCTTCAGGCACATATTAACATGAGTTGGATTCTGATCTCATGCATGTTTACTATCACAGCCCCGACTCACCATGAAATTGTCCGCTTTGGCCCACGTGCGCGCGTAAATACTTCTCATGAGGTCACTTATCCTAGTATTGCTCCCGCCTAAGCACACTTAACTCCATAGTTCATATGGTTTTCAAGGCCGCACGGTTTTAAAACGCGTCATGTTGAGTTAATACGGGGTTTGACTTGTAAGCCCAGTGTCAGGACTTGGATATTTCCGATACGGCCCCAGTGGAGACTCACCATTTTAAACTTGTGTTTGACATGCTACGTCCCGTGGTCAAGGGTGCCGCCCGAACCAAGTTCTCACGCTCTCCCCCACCAGAAATAGAGTTGTCCTCGGCTCTGATACCAATTGTCACAGCCTCACCCAACTTAGCATGAAATTGTCTGCCGCGTGGGCCACAAAGCGGATAATTTCATGCGGAGTTGGGTGGGGCTGCGACAGATTGTATCAGAGCCGTGGACGGCTTTATTTCTAGTGGGGGAGAGTGTGAGACCCCAATCCCCTGAATAATCCCTAGGCAAGACCAGGTCAAGTGCTCCTTTGAGCCAAGAAAGGGGAATCGCAAGGGTAAGGGTGGAGTGCTTCAGTTAGCACCGTGAGGCTTTGTCCAAGTCCCACATCGGAAATATCCATATCCTAACCCTGGGCTTATTTATAATGTGCAACTTGGTCCTTAACTCCACATGAGACCTTTTAAAACCGTGGGGCAAGATTGGGTTGGAAACCAAGGAGCCAAAGCAAACAATATCACGTGGACAACGGCCCCGGGTTGTTACATTTATAGTCGAGGTGCGACTTACTTACCTGAGGAACAAGCCACCTGGTTTCTGGGGCAGGGCACCTACTACCTAAATGATCAGACCTCCCTAAAATCGCTTAAATCCTTCACGTGCCACTGTTGTATGTTAATATGAGTTGGGTTCTAATCACATACGAGTTGCATCCAAATTTTTCATTGGGATAAAATACATTTGTGTAACGCAATGCTCATTGTCGCAACCACAAAATTCAAGGTTCAAGTCATGTTACGAATAAAAAATTATAGTCAAGCAAAAAAAAAAAAGCCCTTGGTTTTATTAAATTAAGAAGGGACTAATGTACAATATCAAAGTTGGAAAACTTTGGCTGCAACACAACAATTATGATTGAAAAGTAGGAAAAATCATTGGAGAGAGAGAGAGAGAGAGAGAGAGAGAGAGCATCTTCATTATCATAATTGAAGAAGCCTTATGCCATCTATCTAGAATCAGTTTAGTGAGTTCTACTGATACATTTTAGGGCCAAGTTCTCTGTCACTCACCCCATAATCTAACTTCTACTTCTGACTTCCACTTTGGCCTTTATTACAACTTCTCTTAGTAGCTTGTACTTGCACCACTTTAGTTCTTCATACAAGGGCAAAAGGAAGGCCAATATAGCTAAATGCTGAACCCGATTCTCCAGTGGGGAGGATGAGGTCCATCCAGGAATCTGCTGTTTCTGTTATTATTATTTTGCTATTCATGTGCATCTGTGTTTTCTTTGTGTAAGCTTCTTTTCTTCCCCATTAATTATTCTCCTTTTGTTAATAATTATTTTCAAAAAGATTACTAAATGCTATGCTATCCGTTTGCTAAGCTACTATTTGTATGTCCTAAATATCTCCGGATGGCCGAATGCTTTCCCAACTGAATTGATTGTCAGTTTGTCTGAACCCAACAGTAGGTCTGGAGTCTGGACTAGAAAATCTCCAAGACATTTTCTGATAAGAACACAGAAGAAAGAAGTTCCAAGACAACGTCCCACATAGACATGTCTGTTTACATCTCCATTGTGATGAGAAACAGAGCCAAACAATCTTTTGCTTTTGAATCATGAAATATTTGGGATATATCCAAATTAGCCAAGCCTAAGTTTGACATTTCTTATCTGAAGATATCTTATGACCTTTCTACCATCTCTCTCTCCTAAACAAAATCCTAAATCCATCTGTTCAGGTACAAGGTACAGATTCACTTGTGACTGAACTTGCAAATGTAGCTGCACAAGAGCAAGAACTGCTTTCTCAATGCAAGGATCTCTTATCAACAGTAGCATCACTGCAAGTAAGGGTGACTTTGACTTCCTGTTTTATGTTCATATGTGCTCCTGATACATTATTTTGGAAAATGGGTTGCTTTTAAATTCCTCTTACATATGGGGCAGTGTATAAATCACAAGTCGCATTAGGCAGAGTATTGATTTCACGACTTCTGTCCAAAATTATCATCACAAATCAGCAGTGAAAATCATCTTGGACATAGAAGGGACAAGTAGCATCCTGCCAAATGTGGATTCTGATAAAATCTGCTGCCAAGTCCTCAAATGAAGTGTGATTTGGGTACATGGAAGTGTGATTTAGTTTCTATTTTTTCTTTTTGGTAAAATAATTTAGTTTCTATTGAGATTCACATATCTGCCATTGACATGGCTTCTGTAAACAGGCTGAAGAATGCAGTCTCAGAACACATCTATTACAACTAAAACAGGTATCGACACTGACAACTGTAGATCTTAACGTATGACCACCATCACTAAATACTAACATCACATTATCTTCCATTTCTAACCGGATAGGGTATGTGAGGTAATAAGAAATTATGCTCAGTTGTTGGGTGTGAAGTGATGTTGATTTTTGGCCTCTTGAAACTGTAGTGGCCGGCTGTATCTTGTATTTTTTGTATCCATAGTTTACAGGATGGCCTTTTTACCCTCAAGAATTTCATGAGCTGTATACAAGTACTTTTTTACAGGTAAAGGAAAGCTAGTGTATATACATGATGTCTCCAATTTTCCTTAATCTAATGGTTTCTCTGGGTTGGTGTAGTCATGATTAGAAATTATGAGTTTCTTAGTATAATATCTACAATTAACCAGTGATTTTGTGGGGGTGAGGGGAAAGGTGTTAGATCTTTTACACCCAAGGCTGGGTAGGTCTTTATATTGTTTTACGGTGTTACTAGCCATGACATTGATAAAGACCATGTGTGGAAGTCCTTTTTTTAATTTATGAAGAGTAACTTCTGTTAAATAATAGCAGATATATTAGTATGTGAGTCTTACTTGAGCATTGGAGTGTTCATAAGTCGGGACCCCAAAATCCTGGACGTGGCCTTCATTATCCATATGATTAGTCCAGTTTTTGTGTGCATCAAAATTCATGACTAGGACCCAAACCAGCGGTGTGGCGATCAAATCTACTTAATCTTAAATGGAGTTCATTATTCACGTCAATAATTATAGTGGTCATAATCATTTGTCTGATGCATGAATCATGGACCATGTGCCACGAGAGTACCCAAGACGCGGGGGTTTATATCAACAGACAACCCCTGCCTACGGACCCAATGAGTGATGCTAACCGGAAAGGGGCCATTTTCTTCCTGGTACTAGGAATGTAGCAGTTTTGTCAACAAAGTTCCCCTCCAACAATAACAACACATAGATTAGGGTCTTTACTCGTACTAATGATTTTAATACATATACATGCTCTGATAACCTTGTTGAATGTCGATCTTCAATAAGCCCCCTACAGTTTGGAAATTCATGATCATCCCCCACATGCCGCCAAAGTAGAGAAGACGACCAAAACATCGCCCAAGTTTGTTTATATGCCTATCCCTTTCTTCTCATGAGGATTCCAGAACATCCGTATTTTCCCATCTGTATGGTTTTTATTTTGTCTTGCTCGTTTCAACAACTCTCCAACTGTAATTCCAAAACTATCTTCTTTTCATGTATAAAATAAAATCGTGATAAGGGGCGACGCTACAGACAAAGGGGGGAGTCATTGTCACGAAAAGCAGGGCATTTTCTAGCTTTCTTTCTTTGTGGATAAGCATTATCGTATAAACTACTTAATTAATTAGTGGTAAAGACCCGGTTGCTGTGTTCGTCGCGTTCAAGTCACCCATTCGCCTAGTGCAGATAGAGGTGAGTTTGATACTGGGCCCCACCAATCCCATTCTTACAATTTGATTGCTCACGAGGAGAATTTAATATCACCTTTGGGTGTTTTTTTTTTTTTTTTTTTTGTGCTTTTTCCATCCAAATATTTCGTTTTTTAAGGAGATTTTATTTCCCATCAATCACTTTTACTCTACTCTACTGCTATAAACAAAGAGGTAATATAAACCATAGCTGATTTCATTGATCCTCCATGAAGAAATCATCATCTAATCCAAAGATTATCATCGAATGGTTGTGATCGTTGCTAAAGTAAAAGGCTAAATAGATATCTTTTGCCATTCACATCAACTTAAGAATCACATTTGCATCTCTCACTAAAATTCATACAACAACATTCTTTTAACCAAAATTCCATCCTCGGGATACAGATTTCAACAAACAGTTGAAATTCCAGCATCCGAAGCCCCGACACGTGTCTTACTTTGAGTACAAAGTACGAACAAATTCAACCACTTCCGATCGCCGCCTATCCCTCGGACTCCATCGACGGACTGGACTCTGCTTTACTTTCGGCAAGGATCGGAGATCATTTCAGGCTGAGATCGAGATCACACGGCTGCAATCTCGCCACGTCATCGAATTCGGATCCGGACCCGAACTCCTTCCCTACCTCCGGCGGGGGAACGTCCTCAAGCCGACGGAGAGCTTCGCCGCGGAGAACGGTCTCTACAGCCGTTTGGCACACGTGCCAGTCACCGGTCCAAAGCAGCCCCACAGCTCCGTGGACCGGGTTGACTGTTCGGCCGCACGCTTCGTAGAGAAGCGAGCGAAAAAGAGCTGATTCGAAAAGAAGAAGAGATTAGATTCTATTTATTTATACAGAGAGAGAGATGGTTTAAGCGCAATAAGGATGTGATACGTACCGGGTCTCCGGTTAATGGGAACGGCCGAAATGAAGGACATGAGGCCGGCACGGCCGAAAAACTTGGCCAGGAAGACGGTGGCGTTGGCCTGGGCATCGGCAGTGTCGATCCACATGAGGCAGGGCCGAAGTACGCATGACTCACTACATCCTTTTCGCAGGACTCGGCATCCGTTGCAACTCATTTTTTTCTTCTGGTTTTCTGGCGCGTTCGGAGAAAAGTAAAACTGAGGTAAAATACGCGGGGGGGGGGGGGGGGGGGGTAACTTGGATTGAGGGAGGAAAACAGGGTAGGAGACCAGAAAAGAGGATGGAGAGGTTCTCGTTCCGTTTTGTTCGGACTTGGGAAGGTTGGAAGATGTTGGGGGCTTTACAGGCAGGCTTAGGATTAGGAATAATTAATAAACAAGAGAGAGAGAGAGAGAGAGAGAGAGCGTGTGTGTTATGGCGAATAACTGAGTGCCACGTGTAAAAAAACTCTGTTAGAATGTACCCTCCCAACTCTGCTTTGGAATGAAAGAAGAGAGGATAAGAGGGGCTTTTCGCAAATATAGAAGAAAAGTTGGAAAATGGGTGATGATTCTGAGTATTGCCGAACCCAACCAGTCGGCTTCGGATCGGTGGGATGGGAGGAATGGGCGAGGAGATCGAGGAAGGGGGAAGGAGGTCTAAGGGCTGCACATCCTCGGAGTCAGAAATGGAGTGGAGATGGAAGAGGATGAGGTCGTAGAGGGAGGTAGGGGTTGGGGGTGGGGGTGGGGAGGCTGAGGAAGAGGAGTGTGGTCGCAGGGGATTTGGCGGGATAGGAGAGAAGGAGGGATGAGAGGTGAGGGGGAGGAGGAGGAGAGTGGTTGGTTTGGGAGAAGAGGAAGAGGAGGGAGAAGAGTCAGAAATGGAGTGGAGATGGAAGAGGATGAGGTCGGAGAGGGAGGAAGGGGTTGGGGTTGGGGGTGGGGGTGGGGGTGGGGAGGCTGAGGAAGAGGAGGAGTGTGGTCGGAGGGGATTTGGCGGGATAGGAGAGAAGGAGGGATGAGAGGTGAGGGGGAGGAGGAGGAGAGTGGTTGGTTTGGGAGAAGAGGAAGAGGAGGGAGAAGAGGCAGAGAGAAGGGGAGGAGGAGAGGGAGAGGTTTTTGATCAAGCTCTCGGAACCTTCCTTTTCGTTTCCAATCCCTGCACATGACCATCATATTATCATCCATCAGTTTCCAATTATCCTGCACACCTTCTAAAACAAACAACACATGTAAGGTTTAGGACATAGAAACTGCAATTTTGTGTTCATGGGCACGTTAGTCATTCAAACCATGCAATTAATAATAATAATAAAATCACAAGCCTGTAGTAGCTTGAATGTTTTGGGAGAGATGGTTAATAGCAATCCGGTCGAACCGGTTATCTTTTTAGACAGTCATTTTTGCTTCTGTTAGGTTGCCTTCCATTGCTGCGCCCACATTATCCTAGGCTTTGCCACCACTGCAACAATCACTGGAGGATTTCTCACCCTTTGGGTCATGTGTTCAGGCCTACACGCAAAGAGGGTAGGCCACTATCATGATGAGGAAGAAGCTTGGAATCCATAAGAAGAAGAAGAAGAAAAGGTTTTTTTCTTTTTAGTGTTTACAGGTGGAGATGTGTTGTTTGTGTGGAATTATGTAAGAGAGTGGGAAGAGAAAAGAAGGAGAAATTAGGAAAAGGGTTGAGAGGAATCACAAAGACTCTTCTTCCTCATCTTGTTTAAAGATGCGTAAATTAGATCTTGCTTGCATCCATGCAGGGGCTTGGAATAAATTTTGTTTACAATCTTTTTATTGGATTCATGGTGGTGTGGAAAGATGCTTGTGTTGGCTTTTGTTCTTATTATGTAAGGAGTTTGGACATTGTTCAGGTTGGGATGAGCTTTTTTAATCAGTCCATAGTACTGACTCATCAAGAACATCTGCACCATCAAGAACCTCTCCTCCGTCCCTTCCTCTTCTCCCAAACCAACCACTCTCCTCCTCCCCTCTTCCCTCTCATCCCTCATTCTCTCCACCTCCGCCTCTTCCTCTCCCGCCAAATCCCCTGCGACCGCACTCCTCCCCCACCTTCCTCCTCCTCTAGCGCCGCCTCCCAGGCCTCCCCACCCCAACCCCCACCTCCATCTCATCCTCTTCCATCTCCACTCCATTTCTGACTCCGAGAACGTGCAGCCCTTAGACCTCCTCCCACCTTCCTCGACGTCCTCGCTGACTACTTGGGTTCGGCAATACTCAAGGCTCATCTCCCATTTCCAACTTATCTTTCATTCGAAAAAGGTTCATTCTAACAAATGCTTTTTTCACACGTGGCGCTCACTTATTTGCTAGAACAGCATTCCCCTGTTTATCCGGACTCATATGGTTAGGTTAGGTTCCGGGATCGTAGGGGGTAGAAGCGGCTCCGTGTTTTCGCGACGGCTTGTTGCGTGTTTATTGGTGCGTGCTTGGGGGTTGAAGCTTTTGGACGTAGGATAATTTGGATTGGGGATACTTTGTGGGGCATAACATACGGTGCTCGTGCGGAGTACGGTACTGTTTGCTTCTGTTCCAAGTTATACAGGTTGAGTCATGTATCATGTATATGCGGTGAATGGTGTGTACATGTACTAGCAATAAAGCCCCGTGCTTAGAATTTAGATATGGGTGTTTATTTTTCTTTTTATTGCAATGAGGATAAGAAGAGTCCATTAAAATAGCTAATTTGAGAGAATTTAGAAATTTTTTAATTTTAATTGATTCTATATGAAAGAGATATATATTAGAAAAATGTATAAAATCTAGAAAAAAAATAAGTTTTTCAATTTTAGATGGCTGGCCAAACTTCAAGTAGAATGAAATTTGACCAATGACGGTAATCTAATGGTGATTTTGAGCAGTTCAGATATAAATATAGCCCCATAAATAGACCTCGTATGACTTGCTTTCGAGAATTTTAGGATAATTATCATTAGTTGAAGTTTTCATAGGTTCAAAGAAAGACGTGAGACAATATTCCGGAATTCTAGCAGCATTAGAAAAAATCCTTAAAAAGATAATTTGGAAAGAGATACTGGTTGGATGCAACTTGGGCTAAGATCATGACAATGCAATTTGGGGCGGGCCGGTTTGGATTTGGGCTCAGGATCTAGCCTAAGTTTTGGTGTGCACGCAGATTTCAAGCTCAGCTTAGGCTCAGATATCTAAATATTAGGCCAGAGTTGGGCCCTTAGTGGCACACCTCTTGCTCCATTACACTATTAACTCTGTGCCTGAGCTATATAGTGTTGTCCATTGGTTTAAAAAGTCCAAACTTTGAATAGATCAAGGCTTGAAAGCCTTGCTTGATCAATTTGAAATCCATGATTAACTGGCTCATTTGAACAGTCTGAATGGGTTGAGTCAAACCCAAGACCCAACCTAAAAGAAAATACGAAGTATAGAATATAGACTCAATGGGCTAGGTCTAACCCAGAGTATAGGATCTGATGACACAAATTCGATCTCTGTTACGATAAGATTATGCTAATATTAGTAGGATCCATATTATGTTACAGCTTCCAAGCAAGAATTACACTTTTGCTTTTCAAAATAAAGGACATGAAATGTTTACTACCTACTAGCCTACTAAATACAAGAGGGTTTTGGAGTTAGACAACTACAAATCATATTCATTGTTTATTGCTAGATAAGGGCCGATTAAGGACAGTGTGCGTTAGAAAGAAAGGAAAAGGGGGAGAGAAGTGTGATGAGATTTTTTAGGGATAGTAATGAGGAAAAAAGTGGAGAAAGGATAGGTGTAATAAGGATGAAAGATGTTGTTTAAGAGAAATTGTAGGAGATATAATAAAGATGTGAGTTTGTTATCTTTATAAAATTGAATGAAATGGAGAAGATAATTGAAATGGAGATTTAGGGAGGAGATTTGTTTCGGATGAGTGGCCCACATAAAAGCCTGAGGTTGTCCCTTTTTTTCTTCTATATTTTTTTTGAAATGAGAGGTTTTTCAAGGCTGATGTGGCACCCCTCACAGCCCACCTCCCAATTTACTTTAATATATATAATATGGGAGATGCTCTTATGAGAGATATCTCTCACCTTAAATGAGAGATTGAGTGGAGGTCATCACATCCATATCCAATGCTAACAACTAAAATGTGAGGACCCTATCCTTATCTCTCATATAAGTTGAGAGATATCTATATATATATATATATATATATTTTGCGTAAGAGTTAACGCCTTTACGGTACTGTTTTAGGACAGTAACCTTCCATCAGAAATTTCCCAAGTGCAATATTTGTTAAAAATATCTCTTAACAAACAAGCCATTCATAATCCTAAGGGTAGTTTAGTGGGTCTAGGATTACGGTTTGCATCCGAACACTATCACACTAAGCCACAGGGGATTTACGCCCGTTAGAATTATTCTCGCCCAAATAGCTGGGACACCCTTCGTTATAAAAAAAATAAACAAATAAGCCATTCATTCATAGGAAGTTGGGAATAGAATTCTCTTTTCTAGTTATTTACCCTTCATAGGAAGTTATTTTTCCATGACATCATAGGTAATTATTATTATTATTATTATTATTTAAGTTTTCCTTTACCTCAATCCATTCAACAATGCCAAGAGCATGAAAAAGTATAATATGTTATGCCTTCTTTACTCTCTTGTCCTTCAAGATATGGAATACATGCCCTCTCTTGCATGGGCCCCTGTACCTCACAAAAAGTTATGTTTTGTACATGATTTTACAAAAATTACATTTTTTTTTACTACCGCGAGACTCTATAATGGAGTCAGCTATTAATTATTTAAATTGTTCCAAATAAATACCCTTCGTTACTCTTGCTAAATTTCACTCTGTTTAGATAAGGGGTCACATCGCATTGATTTTGTATAAACAAATGAATTTCTTTTATAATATTATATTTAAGTGTATTTGAAAAAACTTTTTGTGAGCCCATAGCAAATTAGATTAGAAATTTACCATACCTCGCGTGGTTCAGATTTTACAGTTGGTGGGTCCCCCCCCCCAACACACACACACAAGTAGAGTTAAATTTTCGTATGTCCTGTGCATAAAAGAGACATGTATTATGAAAGGTTTTGATTTTAAATTAGATAGATGGGCATGTGGATTTCTTAATAATATTTAATTCATTTGTAATATATTTATTAGCCTTTTCTATAGGGAAAGAAACTACATTAGAGTCAATTTATGCCCTATCCTTTGCAAGAGAGAGAGTAATAATTATTTGTAGCAGTTCAGATTTCAAAACATGGAGGTTCGATTTATGAGTCTGACATTAGGGGCCGTTTGTTTTCATAAAATTAAATAAATAAGAATACACAGTAAAAATGAGCTTGAATGAATGAATATTGAACAGACAAATAAAAAAAATATAAGGTAAAGATGAGGATAGAATCATAACTCAGCTGTGATTTTAATGATTTGGGTGATAAATAGATATTTACTTCCCACCTCCCATTATTTGTTTTTCACAAGAGGAGGGGGGATCAACTATTAATTGATGCATAAGAATGTTTCCTTGCTTTAATGGTAAGGAGATTGGGAAGTCCAAGTTTTCAACCTGTCACTTTAATGGTAAGGAGATTGGGAGGTCCAAGTTTTCAACATGTCTGTCTCCGTTCATCTTTGTTTATATAAGTTGTGTCACCTTACACGTGGGAGTTGCATTATGCTGCATCCATGGGTTAAAAAAAAGAAACTATTAATTGATACCAGCCACTCAACTCTTGAAATAAATTCAATTAAATGACAAGCATATATATATATATATATGTCTTTTTATGCATCAATCACTTACCATTTGGTGAGAGACACTTACATAAATGGAGGATTTTAAGTACAGAAGTCAACACCCCATGTACTTAAAATCTCCTATTTATGAAAGTGTCGTTCACCAAAATAATAAGGGATGGATGTATATAAAAAGACCCCACGCGCGTGTATTTATATATAATATATATTTATATATATATATATATATATATAAAAAAGAGGAAAAGAGAGGGGTCCATTCGCCTGAAAGGCTCAAACCCTCCATGTCGAGGATCATCGTGCAACAAACGAACCTTCCAAAAAAGGCAAGAAAGAAGAAAAGTTTTACAAAGAAAAAGGAGCCCCCTCTATCTCTCTCTCTCGGCACTCTTTATTTGCTTCTTCTTTGACATTTTGATGGCCGCAAGGCCTCTTCGCTCTATTTATCACCGACTCTTCTCCTCCCTCTCTCCTCCTTTCCCTCGTGTCGTCCTCCGAAGTATCGGTTCCGCTACGGCCCCTCCCTCCCAACCCGAAAAACCGACACGCCCCATCCGGCCCCTCGTTCCCGAAACCCTGGCGCACAAGATCGGAAAATCCATCCGCCAGCCCGGCGCCACCTCCAAGGCGAGGGTCCACGCAGATGTTAACGTAGTCCGCCCTAAGGACTACTGGGATTACGAGTCTCTCACCGTCCGATGGGGGTTTGCCCAATCTCCATCCCCACTTCTACTTTTCAATTTTGATAATCTCTATCACCAGATCTTCTTCTTCTATTCTCAATGCGGATAAATCCAATTTCATACCATCTCTCTTTATTTATAGAATCTTTGGTTGGAATTAGGGCTTTGTTTTGTGGTATTTGCAGGGAACAGGAGGACTATGAGGTGGTGAAGAAGGTGGGGAGGGGGAAATACAGCGAGGTGTTCGAAGGCGTTCATTGTCCGACCAGCGAGCGCTGTGTTATTAAGATTCTTAAGCCCGTCAAGAAGAAGAAGGTCAGTCCCAGCTTCTGCCTCTTTTTTTTTTTCCCTTCCTTAAAATGAGTTTTTGAACATGTTAGGGTTTTTTAAGGTATCAATTTCAGTAGCCAAAGTGGTTATCTTCATCAAATTCATGAACAAGATGCAATTTTTATTTCTTTTGCAGAGGCAGAATTCTGGGTGTAGCCAATGATTTAGTGTTCATGTCACCGCATCATCTTAATCAGTTCTTTGAATTCGTGGGTGTTTTAGGGCAGTTGCGACGTCAGTGATCTGAGTTACACTATAATATTTGTTTGCACGTATGTATATGTATTGCATGAGAAACATATGTGATTATGGATTTTTTCCTTCTATTAAGACGATGTATTGTGTACCAAATTGAATAGATTTTTAATGCTTTTGAACTGAATGTGCTACTTGGAGCTTACACAAAAAATAAAGCTTAGTTGATATAGGAAGATCACTAGATCAGGCTAGCAGAACAGACAAAAGAATCATCTAATTGGTTTTCGGTGAGGATAAAATAGGGCTAGGGTTATAAGGAATAAAACACACATTTTTGGAGGAAAAGTTTCAAAATTGAATAATAGGGTTACCTGTTTTGTTCATGCTGTATAAAGTGCTGAGGGGGTGGACCCAAACAGGTAGTTGGATTTTGTGGGAAAACCCTAGATTTCCATGTGGATTTTGGTGGGCGGACCAGAAATTCTCATGTGGGCTTTGGAGCCTTACCCAATATTTTCATGAAAGTTTTGGAGGCGGACACTAGTCCGGTGGGGCCGACTGCCCACATGTCCATATATGTGGGTACCCCACTCTCTGTGTTAAAAATAATATTAATGCTAAGAAAAAAATGGGAAAATGTCTAAGGATGATATGGGGCTAATGCATGTTCCCGTTGTAAATCTCCTCTGTTTGCGCAATCCAATGGGCTTCCTCTTGGTCTATTCATCTTTGGCAGCTAGCTGATACATTTTGAGAAATTCAACCTATAGCTGATATGGGGCTAATGCATGTTCCCGTTGTAAATCTCCTCTGTTTGCGCAATCCAATGGGCTTCCTCTTGGTCTATTCATCTTTGGCAGCTAGCTGATACATTTTGAGAAATTCAACCTATAGCGCTTCAGTAACATTATTTGAATTGTGCATGCTATCGGTTCATGTTGTTGTCCACTTGCACTTCTCTTATTCATGTTTTTTCCATCAGTAACATTATTTGAATTGTGGTATATGCATGGTTTAAAATCTCAGCTGATACCGGTTCATATCGGCCGATATGAACCGGTATCGGCTGATACTGCGACGATATTTTGCCGCGATACCGAGTCAGGCCGATATGGTCAAAATATCCCCAAAATATTGGTTCATCTCGGCCGATATGGTGAAAATATCGGTTTTACCTATATCTCACTGATATTTTGAAAATATCGGCCGAGATGGACTGCGATGGAATAATGGTAAAAAAAAGTAATTTTTTGTAACTTTTTCCCTATTCTCCAATTTTCTTCTCCTCTCCCCTCATCTCCTTAGAGGAACCATGTCTCCATAACTCATTCTCTCATATTTTCCAAATTCCAAAACTATTTTTTGAAGAAATCATTTTATTTAGTAGGAGAAAATCAAGTACTTAACTACCTTATTTTTACTATTATGTGTTTTTTATTTTTTATTTTTAGATAAAGCATAAAAATGAATGAAAAGATCATTTGCATGTCATTTTTCGGTTTGTGCTGTGTTCTTCACTTAGATCTACACACTTTTATGCTATATCTACTTATAAATATGATTTTGGGTGTAGAAAAATGGTGCTTTTTAAATCTTTTACTTAAAAAAAAAAAAATTGTTGGAGTATTTATGCTACTAAATAGTAAATACTAATAGCTTATTAATAGTGTATAGATAATTTTTATATTAGCTTTGTTTTCTTATATTTTACACTAATAAATTGATTAAAAGCATCAATAATGGTTGCATTATATGAAATACTGGAGAAGACAGCGAACTGTGATACAGACAGGGCTCATAACTTAAGGTGACCGAGATTTCTATTTATTATTGTTACTAATGGAAAAAAATATTGTTTTCCACCATTTTCTAATATTCTGGATTTTTTGGATATTTTTGCGATTTTTTTTATTAAAAAAAAAAATCACACCGCAACGACCGCGACGGACCGATATCCGTGACCGATACCGATATCATATCGGTTTTTCGGCCCGGCCGAGACCGCGACCGATACCGCGATTTTAAACCATGGGTATATGTGAATATTTGTATGTAATTGTCTTGAATAATTTAGTGTTTTTTTTTCCTATGGTATATACTGCATGTGATCACGTCCTTGTTTTAGGATTTATGAGAGCAAAAGCTTCTTCTAACATATGTTTATAATGCAGATCAAGAGGGAGATAAAAATACTGCAAAACCTGTTCGGTGGACCAAACATTGTGAAATTGCTTGATATTGTCAGAGATCAGCAGTCAAAGACCCCCAGCCTAATATTTGAATATGTCAACAACAGTGATTTTAAAGTGCTTTATCCCACGCTGACTGATTTTGATACTCGATACTACATCTATGAACTGTTGAAGGCATGCTCATTATTCTCATGGCACATTTTTGCTAAATTGATGGCTAAGTAGAATTGAGATCTTTCAAAGTGTTTGGCTGAATTACTTCTGGAAGAATTCTCACGTCTCATCCATTCTCATGGCACATTGGACTAATGTTTTTCATAGTTAGTCAAATTATGGTACTTTTTCAATAAACATCATTAGAAACATGTTTTAGCCACATATTAGCAATTTTTTATTAGATTCACAAGTCGATATCTCATTAATGGTTCTGTTGCATTTTCTTGTCTCACTAAATCATGCTTTGCAGCTTTGCAAATATCTTCTTGTGAGCATTGTTACTCAAAAACTATCTGAGCATTACCTCAAGTTGGTCAGACTTAGTATTTTGGTGAGTTATAGTTGTTAATGCAATGCTTAGGAATATTGTATCATTGAAGGGATAAAGGGGTAAAACATGAGGTAATTTCTCAATTCTCAAAGTTTTTTATGTTCAAACTTTTGTTTGGGTCATACTGTTCATTTTAACAGTTATGATCTTCATGAGAATGGTCACAATGCTAAAATTGGAGTGTTGTTCTTTGAGTTGCCTTGGTGGTGATGCAAAACTAGTGTAAGGTATAAAGCCATGATCATTTGTTAAGATTTGATGTGTTTTTGCAAACCCCCCTGGTGGTAGGTTTAGTAAACTTCAGTTAGGGCTGTTAATAGGCTAGATTCAGCTATGTAGAGTCCGGGCCTGATTAGAGATAGGGGTCTCAAATCTGAGCCTGTGTCCAATACAGACCCTGAAACCTAGCTCCAAGCCCACCCGACCTAGGTTATAGAGAAGATAGAAAAAGAAGACCCACAAAACCCAAAACTAAAATTCCCATTTCCGCATGTTCACGTAGTCTTTCTTGGAAGCAAGATTATCATAAAATAATAAAAAAAAGGCAACCTCAACTTCCAAAACCGTGGAGGTCCTCTCTTGCTTCTCAGTCACCGTCTTTCTGCATGCATCTTTTGTGTAGGTGATTGCATCACCGTCATAAGCACTTCCCTAGTAGATCAAGCAATAAGCGTCCTAATCCTTTTTGGCATTATTGTCATCTCTCCAACTGCTTGTGCCTTATTGTCATGGTGAACCTTGCTCAAACCCTCACCTGGATAAGCAGAACTTCTCTCTTTTTGGGGGGAAAGTTAACATGACATTCAATGTCCCTTCTTTACCCTTTTCTTGAAAATTTTCAGCTTTACTAGGTCCTCAAGTGGCTGAGCCTCGTAGATGAAATGTTTTTGGTGCATGCCTCACAAGTCACAAGTCACAACATCATGGCGAATATATCTTAATGCATCAGTCAAGTGTACTTAATTTAAAAAAAAAAAAAAACTGGCATATCTGGGCTGGATTTCGTTGACAGCCCTAACTGCAGTAATCTTGGAAAGAATTTAGTTTTGCATCATTATCCTGAATCTAAATGGACCCTTTATGTTAGAATCTCCAAGATCCTGAAATCTTAATGAGCACGGATTTTGTTACTATGGAAATGCAACAGGTTCTCTTGTCACCTTCTTTTGTAAACTTATGCCTCTCTCATTCACACAAAACAAATTGAACCCAATAATTGCATCTGAGGTTTTTTCAGGGCCAATCCATTTCCTACGTACTGATTTAATAAATATTTACCCATGAAATCATCATCTGCTGCTTCTTCCATGACAAGTGACTTGACTTTTTTGTTTCAGTTCTTTTACATATGAACTATAATGGTTCTTACCATTCTGAAAAAGAATTATATGGGTTCTTAATCTGTGTTGATGTCTTGTTGTAGGGGTCTTAATCTTTAATTCTATATTAATACCTTGTAAATATATAAATTGTATTCTATGTTTCTATTATTCTTCTGTATATAACTTCTTTGACTTTTAGTTTACTTTGTGTTTGTGTAGGCTTTGGAATATTGCCACTCACAGGGTATTATGCACCGTGATGTGAAGCCCCACAATGTTATGATTGATCATGAACAGCGTAAGCTTCGTCTTATTGACTGGGGACTTGCAGAATTTTATCATCCAGGGAAGGAGTACAATGTACGCGTTGCTTCAAGGTGATTTCACTCTCTATAATTCCCTTGGAAATGCTTGTATATTTTCCTTCTGTGTTTAGGCTGTGTTCATTTTATTCCATTGCTGTAGATATGATACAGACATTTTTGATGGAATCTCCTTGAGATCAAACATTCATAATATTACTTAACCCCTATAATCTTCAATATAGGTTGGTGTTAATATTAATGATGCAGGAGTATCTGAATGAATTACTACTCGTTATGGGCAATCATCAAGCTACAATTTGGTGCCGCCCATCACTCAGATATGGCGCACTTTCTTGCTACAATTCTAGTGAATGCCCCCTCCTTTATGGTTTGTTTGTGCATAAGTGACTAAAAAAAAAGAGGAAAAATTTGCCCTTTTTATTATTGTACTGCATCTGGTGCAACATGAGAAAGCGAAAAAGGCTACAGTATGGAACTCCTCTGATTCCCTTTTTCCCCCTTTCAATTCATTGGAATTCACCTATCTAAGGGAGAGAACATAAGGGGATTTCTGCACTCTGTGGAAACTGCTGATGTGGCAGCTGTGGTTTCCGTGGTCTGTGGTGGTTCCCAAACAAACCCTGAGTTTGTTTGTTTCTTTTAAGTTGTCTTTTTGGTAATTTCTAAGAGTTCCCCCAATTAGGCATGGATAGCAGTTTAATGAGATGGAACAACAAAAGGACATCGCTTGGTTTTGAGGAAGAGAAGAAGGAAAAAAAAATTGTTTTCTTTCTCAGAGAGGGATTTTTCCACCCCAAAATCGAGAGGCTTGGCAGTTATCTTGGATTGGACAATTCTCCTAATTATAAGGGTCTAGTGTGAGTTCGCTCTCCCCAGTTGAGTGATATCCTGGCATTTCCAATCTTGATGGGCGGCGATTTGATGCCTCCAACGTGTAGCTTTGATCAAGTAGCACCTTGTACTGCATCGTCAAATAATATGTAGCAGTCCAAAAACAGTCCTCCATCTGAAATCCACAGTTGATGGAACTGTTTTAAACCCAAAATAGGAAATAATGAAATCGGTTGATAAGTCACCTAATCAGGCAGCCAATCTACAGTATTGATGTCCTGTTGTTGCTTGCACATTCCACTTTGCTGGACTCCCTATTAAAACTTTCCAAATCTTGAACCTGTATGAAAACAGGGCCTGATTGCAACATTCAGACTTTGCAGTCTGATAAACTGCGGAATGGAAGGAGCCCCTCATGTGAAGGATAAGGTGAAACTTCCCCAAACAAAACCAGAATGTCTGGTTACAATTCAGCAACGAAGACTGAATTTGCTACCCTCAATACAGTCTGGTTTGACTATGTGATGTGTGAACAGTTGAAGAAAACAGTTGACTTTTTCTTAAATAAAGAAAACGGCATGGACAGCTGGGCCAGGTAGGGGCCTGCGCTGCTTTCTTTGGGCCGTTTTATTGTTTGTATTTCTGTTCACCACTTGAAAAGCACAATTGAGGTGATTCCCAAGATTCCAAATTTCTCTTATTCTATCTTCCAATATCCATGGTCTGCAACATTTCCTTGATGCCCAAGTGCCCAACTCATTACGTTTCCAGAATCCCCTTCTTGAATCAATTGATCTTGAAACTTCTGTTTTAATATCTTAAGAGAGGCACTTATTGCCCATTTTTCTACCTCATCAGACTCTTTAATTCCTCTCCAGGCCTTAGGGATGGCAACGGGTCCAGTATTTGCGATATCAAATCCCCCCTCCCCCACACCCCCCTCCTTTCTTCCCCTCCTCTCTTCCCTTCCTCTCTTTCTGATGGGTAATTTATTTTCTCTTGTGCGTAGTAGGATTTGAACCTACAACTTTGCCCTTCAACTCTGCCAAATGTCCTTTAGTAGTGTGGATTCCTGACTTTGCAGTTGATCTGTCGTTTAGCTTTGATATCTGTTTTGGGCAAATTCTGAAGGCAATTAAACATCTTAGTGGATAACCTCATGAAGCAATGGATAGATTAATGCTGTGTATTAGCAAAACATATCCGGTTGTTGGCTGGTGCTTTGGGTGTTCTTTCCATTACTGGGATGGACGAATATCAAATGAGCTTTTATCATGCCAGATTTTGAAACACTGGGCATTGAGGCATCTTTTTTCATACTTTCAATCGATAGCCATTTTTTAAATTAATGTAAAGTAATTAATTTACAGTGAGCCGGCTTGGTTTCAACTATGGTTATGATTGGTCCACTAGCTTTGTCAAGACTGATTGTCACACTAGTGTCAGGATTTGTTTTTCTGTACCCACTGTTTCTTTGTTCCCACGTCTCTGTAAGTTCATGCAACATTTGTGGAGCTTGACCAGAAACATATTTTACCTTACAAATAATACTACTATTTTGTTTTCCTATGAGGTAAGGGCTGTATCCCTTGATGTTGGGCCATTAAGAGGCTTAAGGTTGCTGTATTGCTTTCTGGACTTCTTGGCTCTTCTATGTTCTTCTGTTTTGTGCAATTCTACTTCCTGATCCTGATTTATTATGAAGTCTCGATTCTAACACGCTTGACTTCTGTTCTATGCATATCAAGCTTTTACATTCTTGACTCCTATGCATATCAAGTGTTTACATTGTCCTTGGCATTTGTTTTCCCAGTAATTGGCCTCGACAATGTACTGAATATAAATCATTGTTTTTTAGTTAATATATAGTCACTGTTGATGACAGATACTATTACTCCTGTTTCTCTTTTTTGAAAGGTCTTTCTACATGTACATAGTTTCCATTTCCTGTTCTGTCCGAGTCGCCTTCCCAAATCTCATACTTTACTTTTTACTCCTTGGGCTTTGTTACTGCATATCTTTCTTTTACCAGATGCCTTTCACGTTCTGTTCACAGGTACTTCAAAGGCCCTGAGCTTCTTGTTGATTTGCAAGATTATGATTATTCTTTAGATATGTGGAGCCTCGGTTGTATGTTTGCAGGAATGGTAATTGTCACTGCACACACCTGTAGTCTTGATTCTTGTTAATATTCTAAGGCTATAAATTCTCATCTTTTGCAGATATTCCGCAAGGAACCGTTTTTCTATGGGCACGATAATTATGATCAACTGGTCAAAATAGCCAGGGTGAGTGCTATTGTTGAGTTTTGGAACTTAGCTTGCTTCAATATCTTTAGTTGACAAGTGGAAAACATGGTTTAAAACATCGGCTGAGTCGGGCCCTAAACGAGTAGGGTCCTATGGGACTCGGACGAGTCGCATGAGACTCGCCCGCGTCCTATGTGACTTAGTCAAGTCGGCCATGTGACTTGTCTGAGTCCTATGGTACTTGGCTGAGTCTCATTTTTATTTTATTTTAATTTTTCTATGCGGACTTGCCCTAATCGAGTTGGGTCCCGAGTTCGAGTTTTTCTTGTCCTTACTGGAAAAGTGTACATTCTATTATAATAGTTATCTGGCATGTGCAATGCATGCAGTGTGCTTTGTAAAGTACTAAAATTGTTATGTTATGTGGGTATATTGGGAATAAAGTGAGAGGAGCTTGCAAAATTGCAGATCTAACTGACGGGCATTTTGAGATCAAAGGGTACTGATGCTCAATATTATATCATCTAATGTTTCCAACGGTTTTTAAATTGTATAGCTTAAGTTTTAAGTCTAATAAAGTTGGGAAGTGACATGCAGCCCAAACTTTTATTGGTGCTAGAATCGCAGAGTTGGCAGCTAACTCCGTTTTGGATTTGCATTATAGTTATCATTTTGCCCTACTATAAACCATTTAGAATATGGAGAGCTTTTATTGAATTTGAAGAAAGTGGATTTGCAGATTTACTTTTACCCCTTGACCCTATATTAGTCTTTGATACATACATCTCTACATGGTCAAAGCAAAAACATGTGTTTACCCGTAAAGAAGAAAAAATTCTACATGGTCAATGAAAGCCAAGGTGTGCTTTCGATTGTATGCAGTATAAAATACCATTCTGAGCTTTGAAATTTTGTTGGTATGTAATAGGCCATGTATCTGCATTGTTATTATATCGGATACTTCATTTCTGTTTGTAAGATCCATCTTTGGTCTTCCTGCCATATCCATGGCATGTCCTTTAAATGACTTTGTTTCTTCGCATTGTTAATGTTCTGCTTTCTAGTGCCGATGTCCAAGAGTGTTATTGCAAGAACTTTGATGTTTCAGGTCTTGAGATGTGCTTCAATTAACTGTTTCTAATCTCACGGAGGATCAACTTGTTAGATTTGTCTGATTCTGTTAGACATAATAGCTGCTCCTTTGTTTGGCACATTATATGTTCTTAAAGTAGTGCTAATCACACACATACATCTCTGCATGCCAAGTTCACATGCTGCAGCACAAGTGCAGATGTAGGCAGTGTGGACATGGTATTTAATTGACCCACTCACCAGACAGATACCATGGATGTAACCTGGTTCAAAATAGGTTGGTTGGATAATCCAACTCCTGAACTTGAGCATGGAGTTCAGGCTGTTCGTCAAATGGACTTTCTCTAAAATTATTCTTCTTTCTCAAGTCAAGTGACATGGGGTGATAACCAACCGTTTTCTTCTTCATGAAAATGTGTGGGAGAAGTAGATTACCATCCAAGAAAATGTATAATTGCTGCCCCTCATTTTGCTAATAAAATCGTGTTATTCCATGTGTCTCACTCACCATTAACAAAGTGCCTTAATCTCCTAGAAAAATATGAAGCCGCTGCCTTGTTTTCTTTTCAGAACCACTTTCCCAAGCATTCGCATCTTTAGATTTCTCCCCCAATAATAATTGCCCCACCATGTAGTTGATCTATACTGCCCCAGTGCTCATCTAATTGCCAGTGCCTTGTTCTTGAATGCATCCTTCTCTCTCATTGGGCTGAAAAGACAAAAGCTTATATATATATATATATATATAGGGAGATGCTCTCACCTTACTATGAGAGGTAAGTGGGGGCCCTCACATCCATATCCATTGCCAACAACTTAAATGTGAAGGCCCCCACCTTATCTCTCATAGTAAGGTGAGAGATGCTCTCATAGGAGCATCTCCATATATATATATATATATATATAGAGAGAGAGAGAGAGAGAGAGAGATCCACTATTAGCACTAATTCAGAACTTGGGATACAAATGGTTTCAAAGTAAGGAATCTGTTAAGTTAGCCTTCCTCGTTTGATCTATGGTTATGATATTTTTAAAATGCTTCAAGACGAGATATAGGTTCACTGTTTATGCATTCTCCCATCTATATCTAGTAAGCTGAAAAATTTGGAGATAATTTATCCCTCATATAAATTGATGGTGTAATCACTTAATTTTCTGCTTCCAGGTACTTGGAACTGATGAGTTAAATGCATATCTGAACAAATACCATTTGGAGCTGGACCCTCACCTTGAGGCCCTTGTGGGAAGGTTGTGATATGATTTCTTGGGATTACTTTCTTAGCTCCATGACAGTGTTGCTTTTGAAACATGTTGTTCTTTTTTATACAGGCATAGCCGGAAGCCTTGGTCTAAGTTCATCAATCCTGATAATCAGCACTTGGCAGTACCTGAGGTCTGTTGTTCATTATAATAAAGCTGTAAGGATATATGATCTCCTTGAAATTGGATTCGCATGATACAGGTGATACCCATGGTTTGGTGATCCAGACTGTGATCTGTGGATTAGGTTAGCCCCTAAGAATCTAAATTCTAATATTACAATGAAAACCAATTGCTCGGTGGCCTGCAAGGAGACGATTAACAAACTCTTTGCAATTACCTGCATTCAACATTAAAAATGTTGTATAAAGGGGCCTTGGAAACATGGTTTATCCCCTAGAGAGAGCATGCTTAATCCACTGTGGAGCCTTCAGACCATGGTTTGGTCCCCAAAACCAAGGGTCCCAAATGTTTGAACTCAATACCGGGGGATTCAGCTTAAGTTTGGTAGCTCATCCAAACTCGATCTGTAATTGTAGGCAATTGACTTTCTCAACAAGTTGCTTCGATATGATCATCAAGAGAGGCCTACTGCTAAAGAAGCTATGGTACTGTTATGATCATAGCTATATTTTGATTTTTTTTTTTTTCAAATGAAGCCTTCTTGCTGATTACCTATCTGGATCTTATGTCTTGGGGTCTTTTGATCAGACTAAAGTATAGCATATAAGAATGACTGTATTCAAAATATATACCATTATCCTTCATCTACAAACCCAATCATACTGAAGAAAAATGAAATCTAATCTGGCACTCTAGGCAATGCTTTCCCTATCCAAATCTCTTTTCAATCAACCTTTAATTTTGCAAGACATTTTCCTTCATTCACCTCTCTAGGAATGTGCAAATGAACTATCAATTATGTATATCAAAGATTGTATTAGATTGTAATTGAAAGCCTACTCCATGGTATGAGAACCCACTTGTGTGATCTGTTGAAGTTTTCCAGCCAAAATCTTTGATGCTGTTGTAACTGTCATGTCTTCAGCGAACTTCATATTTTTTCCACTCCTTCCAAATGGTGCCTAATATATCTGCTGTTTGCCTGTACCATATTGCTTGCGTGCTTTGAAAGAAAGGGCCATACACCCCAAGCAAAGTATATTTTCTGCTGGCTAATCCAGAAACGCCCACATCATATTGGGAAGTGATGATGTTTCCAACTTTTACTTGTGAAAGGGAAGTGAATGAGAAGGTGATTCTCTAAATTGTCTCAATGTCGCATTAAAAATGCCCTTGTGGATATTTTTGCAGGCCCACCCATACTTCAATCCGGTGAGAGGTGCAGAAAGCAGCAGGAATCAGACGCAATAGTCTCAGTCTTGCTTGTGGAATGACGATGTCGGTGCTTTGGTGGGGCCTTTAACTTGATGAATTCAATGTCGTGTGTGAGGGTTCTTGGTTACAAAATGGTGACCAAAATTGTGCCGGATCATGAATATCTGCATTGTAAGTCCTCATGAAATGATTAAAGTTTGTATTTTGGATTGCATTTATCTGTGTATTGTTGTTATGCTATCATCATTATTTTTGGCTGCCTCTGTCTGGTTTTGGGGTACTCATGTTACAATCTTTGTGGAGAAATTGGACAATTCTCTTCTATCAAGCTTTCAAACTTATGGAACCTTGTAACTTACGGGGAAGATTTTCCTCTATGCATTTAGGTAGGAACTAGGAAGTAGATGGGGGGGAAGCATTTTATAAGCCCTAGCTCCTGGAATTTCAGGTGAATCAGATTTAGACGCATTTGCTATTATTTATGGATTAGAATTCTAGGTTTAGGGCAAGGTTTTGAAATGTTGCTTTAACCGAGGGGAAAAAATGATGTGATGTCAGATTGCAGGAAAACTTAATAGTGTTGTGTCAGAGTTCCAAATTGAATTTGATATTCCAATGTTAACTGGATTAGAGATTCCAATGTTAACTTTGTTACAGCGTCAGATTACAGGCTGAAAGTTCTACTTATCATGGAGTTTGGAGTGTGATCATTGTTTTCCTGCTTACGCCTGAAACTGGTACACCAGGTGTGATTTGTTTCGATAGGGTTTAAGCAATTATATTATGAATATCCTCACCCCTAATTAAAATGAAAAATGGGCTGTTTCATGTAAATACTAGCCAGTATATTTAGTTGATATGGTTTCTTAAAAATTAGGAAATTGTTACAGAATTTTGGTATGATGTCCATTTAACAGATGTATTGCTGATAGAGGTCACTAGGGGCTGATACAGATTATTGTTTAGGTTTTCAGCTCAAAATAGAATCACATCAATATGGGCTTGTAAGTCATTTTGTATCACTGATGCATTTGATACATATATGTTCTCGACTGGCCAATACAATGATATCAATATTTGAACCCATGCATGTTGCACATGGGCTTAGTTACATTCTGAAAATATCGAGTGCTTGAATTGATACTTTTCTGATAGTAGCACAATGCCTTTCCAGATGCTGCTAAAAATGAATGCCACACAAGAAAGTGGTGTCAAAATTGTAAAGAGAATTAAAAATAAATAAATGAAAATATATAGAAATGTTTCATTAACAGTAATTTGAAGTTAGGGGTCCCCCCACCTGAGGGCTACTTGGGGTTATTCCATGGTGATGGAGGGCTCTTAGGTGGACTTATTTTTATGTTGGAAGGGGAACTTTTGAGCAGGTGGATTAATATAGGGTAAGGTGAAATGGACAGCTCTCGCACGGTCCAGAAAGATAGCAGTTATAATCAGTGGGTTGCACCCGGTGTTCCTTTTGTTCTTTGTTACAGTGAAATTAATGAAGATGAGCGTGACTAGGTAAAATGGGACAAGGGGTTCAACTGTCAAAGCGGTTAAGAAGTGGTCCCAACAGATCCAATATTTTGTTATCCATTGAACTTTTAATAGCTGTTGATCCAAGGATAAGGCTTTGAGCTATTCACTGTTCATTTTGACCATAGTAAAAATTTTATTATACACTAAATAGCTAATGATGATCAGTGAATAGCTGATTTTTGGTATATGGTAGATGCTACCCGCTTGTATCCAATGGTGGGGTCACATGTTCCATTGAGACAGAATTGTTCATTTTCTAGAGAAAATTTTTGGAGGCTTATACAAAAGGCCCCTATATTTTTACACAAAAACCCATCTTTTATGTTGTTACAAAAGGCCCCTAGTTTGACTCTGTAACAGTGACAAATGCCCTTTGCTTAAGCTTACCAACTCAAGTTACTTTTTGTGGGCGCCCAACTGAATGCTTGATGACCAAGGAAGGCATGGCGATGGAAAGCTTGGATGTATAGCATCAAGTTATTCAAATGATACTGGCCATTGGTTTTAGGTCTTTAAAGTTTCAGTGATATTTTAACTATTGATGTGAGTCATTCGGAGTTTTTTAGGGTAAATTTGTTTTCCTTTTTTTACAGTTTTGACTGATAGTAAAGGGAGGTTTTTGCAAGTATGGGGTCCTAGTTGAGGTTTTGTGGAAATTTAAGGGCCTGTGTAAAAAAAGCTGAATTTTAATTGCAATTCATGGGTAAGAAGCACGAACCTAAAATTTATCTCCGAGTATCTCATCATCATCATCAAAGTCCTATCCTAATTATGTTGGGGTTGGCTATATGAATTCGATTTCTCCATTCTGATTTATCCTAAAAACTTAAATGCATTTATCTACACTTTTCATGAGTAAGCATATGGGTATTTTCAAGATCCTAAATGGCTTTTGCACTAAGGTTTTTTTTTTTCTCCTCCTTTTTGCATTAAATTACATAGGGACTTACGGTCAAATAAGCTCCAATCCATGGAATGATTATTAAAAAGGTGAGGTTTGAATGATTTGAGGTGATGCGTAAAGAATATAAGGCAGCGATGCATATGGGGCCTTGACATTTCTAGGATTTGTTTTACTTGGGTGATGGCTCGGTACCAATTTTTCATATTCCCTTTGATTCACTTTTCCTTAAAAAGGAGGTTATTTGATGATCATATTTTGATATTCCCTTTTATTCTCAAATTTTTAACCACATATGGCATGAATTCCTCCGTATTCTATGCAAATAAACATACCCATAGTCTTCCGAATCTTGAACAGTATATAAAATCATTAGTTTTCAGTTTTCTAATGAATCACTTAATTAGAGTATACTATCGATCATCATCTATGTGACTTTCAATGGTTAGTTCCTACGGTCTCTTCTATTCTAGTCTCCGATGTCGAAAAGAAAGCGAGTAGAAAACCAATTAAATCACTTACTGGCCACGATGTGTTCAAATCCAGAACTTGATCCCAGTTCACAGCAGGATGTGACATTATTCGCGGGTTCGATTTGAATCCAATCAGAATTTCATGCTACAATATATTTTTAGGCGAACTGTGATTAAAATGCATATATGGGTAATGTTGTGGTTATTAGGTGTGTGCGGTGTGCAAGTTGCTCACCGTCTATAGTTCATGGGTTCCACTGAGTTTACACCTATCAGAATGCACTATACACCATTGGATCAACTGTATTATAACCTATATAAACTGTGGGTTCCATATGAGGATGATGAGATGATCAGTTGGTCCTGATTATTTTGCAAAAAGGAGTGACCCATGGAGATCTTTCAATACCTCCAAGTCCTTGTTGAGCACTGGATGACTACTTTGCTTCAAAAGTCCGTCTTTTTATGTAAATTGCATACTTAATGCAACCCATAGGGTTGTCAAAATGCCACACGACCCGTTAACACGACACGAACCTACACGATATTAACGGGTTTGGGTGGGCTCTTAATAGGTTCGGGTCTTTAACGGGTCAAACCCGTTAACACGTTAAGTTCACGGGTCGTGTACGAATTAAACCAATAACCCGTTAACAACCCGCTTAACCCGTTAAAAATTTTTTAGTCCCTAATTGTAGATATAATTAATTTATATTCATAAAAAAGGAATTAATTTTTTTTTTATAGTGGGGGTTTTAGGTGGGATCCACTCAAGATCATCACTTATAGTTTCGTGTGGCTTATAGATTTTTCTCCTTATTTATCTTTATATGGATTTTCTTTTAATTTTGAAAATGATTTAATTATTTAACGAGTTAACGGGTCGTGTTGTGCAACCCGTTAAATAAATGGGTCATGTTTGTATTTGGTTTTTTCACCCGTTTTCTTAACGAGTCGTGTTCGGGTTAAAGGTGCTTTTAGCACGAATTCGTCAACACAACTCAATTTACAGCCTAGCAACCCATATGCTTTTACAATTTTACAGTCTGGGTACTGGACGGCTGTGTATCAGACTGGATCCCAATGTAGGTCAGTTAATGACACAAGTTCAATCTTTGGACGACCCAATGTATTAATGACCTTTAAAGAGGATCTGTACTGGAGTTTTTCTCGAATCAGGTTCTACAGGTGGAGTAATGATAGACCATTGCCATCTGGTGTTTTATGTGCACTGATGGCTGATATGTGTGCTGAACACATTTAGTTCCCCGATGGGCCCTATCATCATCGACGGGGAATGTGTCGATTTTGTAAAATGGTGCGTCTGGCTGGATTATGAGGAGAATAATTTAGCCATGTACCAATAATTGGTACTATTTCTATCCCAGGCCACCAAAAATGGAAATGTAAGGTCCAAATCTTAGGATCTTAAACTTAAAATACCCATGATCAAACTGGGCCCACCAATGGACACCGGCTTCAAACTTGATGGTACAGATTTTTTTTTTTTTTTGGTCAGTCTGAATCCTAAACTGTGTTGGATCATTCGAACTGATGCATAGGCTTCGAAGGTTTGGGCTTGGACCTTGATAGAGTATCAATCAATGTTGTCTAAAATGAGGGCCAAAGCTACAGACCCAGCAATTAAGAATAAATCTGGCACAGACAGCGAGAGAGATATGTGGTGTTGACCCTTGGTGGACACGCATCCCATGCAGATCTCTTGTTGAGGATGGGAACATGACATGGACTCTACGCCATATTTAGTTGAACATGACATGGACTCAACAACTACCTACGTTACAAAAGAAGATCCTAGGCTGCCCCCTCCCTCCTTTGTCTAGACTTCCCAAAAACCCAAAAACGTCTCTCTCCCTTCCCCACTGTGGTCTGCAATTGCAAGCGTTGTAATATGTGGATGCATATTTTCCACACTGCAGAAAACGTTTTGGCGATTTTCAAAGTAGATACAAAACAATCGGGGCAAAGGGCTGGTGTCCTACCTCCTTTTTTACTACAATGATTCCAAATCGTTATACAGAAAGAGTGAAGAGATTTGCTATGGCAACAAGACAAGAACAGGACAATTTGGTATCCTGACCTTTTTCAT
Source organism: Persea americana (assembly GCA_029852735.1). Taxonomy (NCBI): domain Eukaryota; kingdom Viridiplantae; phylum Streptophyta; class Magnoliopsida; order Laurales; family Lauraceae; genus Persea; species Persea americana. The sequence continues at coordinate 93,807,258 of CM056811.1, read as the reverse complement.
GTCTTTTAGACATTTGGCATCTCAATGAGAAAAGGGGACCCCCAAAAAGTTTGTCTTGTTGCCCTCACATCTCCCATCCTCAAGCTCAATCTCTCACTCACATTCTCATCTGATGTTGCTCATGATGTGGTTATTGGCACCTCCATCCCTACTACAACATACATGTCTATGGAGAATGCATGCATTATTATTTACTATCAAATGAAGACATCCATGCCATGAATGATGATGATGAAGATGACATATCATTGCTGCTGAGATGATCTATCTGCCAGGTTCTGATTTTGTCTTATCCTTGATTGACCAGTCCCATGCCTTTGATTGCAGTACCTTTTTGTCTTCTAGTGCTTGAAGGCCATACTTATACTATGAAGGAAAAAGATGATGACCTGTTGATCCTTCAAATCATAGGATCTGGACCCACATATTTAATTTGGCACCAAATCTGGGGAAAAAAGGCAGGAGCGACCCGAATAGGTGGTGCAGTGGACTACCAATCCTTTTGGTGGAATTTTGATCATACACTGAGCAATGGCCTACTTGGATGTGTCCATTCAAAACCGTGGCCCCTCATCAGTGGCTCTAGAGATGGGACCTGCAATTTGAGGGTCTCCATCCTAAGACATGCATTCCCCAAACCAATGCATAAGGTCTCCCATTGCCAGCAAACTTCAGTAGATAAAAGTTTTCCTGTATTCTATGGTAGCCAAGCAGACCCAGTAAATTATGAGAAATGGAAAAAAAATAAAAAATAGTTGTAAACCTACCCATAATTTTTTTATTATTGTTCTACAAGAAGCTTCTGATTCATAAAGAGAGTGATTAAACTCCAAGAACTAGCTCAATTGGCCTAAAACCACGGTTTGCATCCGGAGAGTGTAGGATTGAAACTGCACTACTACACTAGGGCTACAGGAGAATTTACCCAACTTCGCTGTCGGCTCGGAAGGATTAGTTCAGCCCAAAGAATTAGAAACCCTCCGATAGAAAATAATAATAAAAAAAAAAAAAAACCACATAGTGACTGAAAAATGATAAAAATTCCCTCTTAAAATCGTAACCCATTTCAAGGAACTTCCCAGTAAAAAACCTGGCTGGCTAACCATAATAAGTAGTAATGGAGACTTGGCTCTCCACTCTGAAAGTTAAATTGGCTGTTTAAGTGTAGGGTCATTTTCCATATCCTATTTCAGATGATTGAGCTAACAAAAAGATTTAACTTGGTCAGTTACATATCTAGTGGGGATCACAATGTAACGGTTCTTGTTGATGGAGTCATATCCCACTGTTACATGATTTTTGTATGTGGTAGTATTAAATAAGTAGAGGCAGTTAGTAAGTATGATATGATATGATATGATATGATATGAATGAATTGAGAGCCGTAGATGGGCAGAGCAGAGTATTATGATTCTCGATATCTTTTTTGGAAGTTTATATGGACGCTTCATTTTAATGTCGGCAGAGAATTTAAATTTTCAGGGTCAACAATGGCGTCCACACTCTACCCCACTGTTTTTTGGGGCCCACCTAAGTCCAGTCCATCTGGTGGGCCCCACAACAAAAGGTCAACACGGCAAGATTTCCAATGATTGGAGTAGCCCATAGGTGGACCCTGGTTTGTACTCAATCTAGGCAACACCCACAATAATTATAGAAAAAGTTTGATAAGAGTAGGAGGATTTGATAGATGTGATTCCTGCATTTCAGGGTGTGGCCCACCAGATTACTTAGTCCAAACTTTCCATCATCGGCCCGTCCCATCAAATTGGGATGGATTAAAGGGGATTTCAACCTTTCAATCAACGAAATTATTTTTGGTTAGAAAGTATGATAACCCCATGTGACCAAAGTAAACCTGTTTAATATGCAAATCACTATCTGTGTGATCTGGGTCACACTAATCCAGACAGTGGGTTCAGGGTCGGCCGGAATCTTGATTCTCATTGACTGTGATCTAAGATTTTATAATTTAATATGCAAATCACAACTAGACTAGGACTTGATAAGGGGCCATCATAGCAATATAGTTGAAATTTCAGATGTAAAACTCTTCCTCACTATTAAATTAAAAAGACTCGTTGCATTCACACGTACAATTGAAATTATGAATTATCTCGTACCACCACTAGTCAAATCATAAACTATGAACCACAAACCACAAATTTTAATATAGAGATTAGGGTATCCCAATTGACATAGAACCATGAACTTAGTTGCTTCATTGCATGGGCTTAACGTTCGGGCTTGGCCATCACTGGCCAAAGGCAAGTTGAGGTAAATGGGTTAGTGGGTGGCCCTGGTAGAAACCCTATTCACATATTCCTGGGTCAGAAACTCATATTAGCTTTGGGGCTCAAGTTAGCTGTCACAATTACCCTAGGACCTAAGCACAAGCTATGTGGGACATCTAAATTAAATTTGTCATTGCCACACAAGATTTGGGCTCTTGAAAGCTGAATCAAATCATTTAGCAATCTCATAGAGAATATATAGAGACCAATTAGTTAAAGGTTTTAATCTTGGGTCCATTAGCAGCTCCTCTCAGCTGATTATTGATGAGTATGAAACTGTTGTAGTATATGCTGGCCGGGACTCACTGGTGGTTAGAGAAATCAGCCTCTTGTATGGAGGCGGTGCAGCGTTCTATACCTAGATGGATGAGCTCCGACCAAATTGATCTTATAGATTGATGAGATAAGACTATAAATTGACGAAGATGATTTTCTTCCCATTCCCAATCCCAATAATGGGTTTACAATTGAACAAATCCCAAATAGACTTTATAAAGTTTCAAAACTGTTAAACTGTGGACCCTACCTTGGAAGAATTGTGATGACAAAAAACAGCTCTAGCTAATTGAAAGATCCTGACTACTTACCTTCTCATTGATGATGAACAGCTACGGGATAGTGATGATGATTTGATCATACTGAGGCCCACAATGGGTTGATATCCTATCATGATAATCAGGCCTGGTCCACTTGCAGATCAGAGGGTTGAAAACATAAACACATGGAAGGGAATGGGCGTATGGGTGTATGCATGCACCTCTGCAGGGGCAGGGATTGGGCCGAGCCAGAATGTCGGGCCGAACATAAAAGAACAAAAACAGTGACAGCTACCCATGCCCCGGGACGCGTCTCACCTCAAAAGTACATCAAGTGCAGACCCAATTTTCAGACCTTGTCCAGTTGTCCCCGTCCACCAGCTCTGGGAAATTAAAATATCTTGAATTTGATTGAATACGACCAGCCCGGCTGGTCCATTTGGACAATTCTACTGACCACACAACATGTGGACCCATCAATGTACCTCTTAATTTAGACATTTATTAATACTTTACCTCTTAATTTAGACACTTATTAATACTTTCTCATGTAATCCATCACACAGGAATGGCTACTGTAGGTCCCTCTTGTCTTGATTCTTCTGCTTAGACAAGCCAAAGCAACATAAGAGAAGGAACCTCCATTGAATTTTCAACATGGTCGTTTCATTTCAAAATCATTCGATTTTTACAATAAGATTTATCCAGGTTCTTCTGTTTTTGAGGGAGGAAACAGAAGAACCTATAATGGATAATCCAAAAGTGATTGTAAGTGACCTATAATGGAACCCAATGTGATGAAACCAATCATTTTCATCTCTACTTCTCCATGAGTTCGACACTCAATATACCAACATGATAGTACTCTTCAAATTACAGAAAAAAAAATGACTTTTTTGTTTAAATAATCAATTGTCATTGAATTGAAACTTCAGACCTAAACCAATGGTGGTTAGTTGAAACCATTTTTTATCTACCGACAGGTAGCCCTAGTCCTACAATGGACATATATCCAATTATCCATGCCCCAGGAGACATGGTCAAACTGCAGCTTAAAATATGGGATCTTGAAGAAACACGCCTGCCGTATGCTTGCACCGTAGCTTCCTTCATGTGCGCTTCATGTGCCACCTACTTGCTATTTTTTTACATGTATTTATTTTTTAGAGAGTTGGGTGTGCAATTATCAAATGCATGACTCAATAGTGCGAAGAAATTGGATTCTAATTGCATGACTCAAAGGTGTGGAGAGAGTTGGATGTATACATCATGGGATAGACAAAATATTTTGTTAAAATTAGTCACTTGCGGTCCCTAGCTCAGGCCCAATTCCATTCTTGTGGACCCCAAAGTACGGTCTGCGCCTACCCCAATTTCCGCAAACAGCCCAGATTCAGCCCATGGGCCAGCGTGCATTTTGGCCTTCTACAAATGACTTAGTTTAAGATTCAATTAAGGACTGTATTCAATAATTTGCAATGCCTTTCAAGTCTTGGATGTTGACTCACCATGACTTGGAGTTTTTTTAGTAGTGCTGAGGGTAGGAACTTGGCCCTGGGGTCAGTTAGGTCATACCCTCCCAATGCCAATGTGTTTTAAGACTTGTTCTCAAGAATTTTTTTTTTTTTATCCTATAACAATTTGCAATGCCTTTCAAGAATGTGATGTTGACCAACCATGACTTGGATTTTCTTTTAGCAGCCTTGTGGGTTTGATTTTGACTGACCATTTGGAAAGGAAAAGGGTCGTTGTAGTCGAGTCATGTAGACTAGTACGTGCTGATAATACCTTGATGGACACATATCTGAAAACCAAGTTCATATTTGTTTAAACATAAACTTCATGCCCAAGTTTCCCTTTTGACCAAAAAATCAGGGATTGCATGCCCCAGTCAATTGAAGGTCTCGATGACAAAGCACTAGTGGGTACATGTCCAAGTCATGGACAATTTGACACCTTTGTTTTACTCATGAAAGGAAATAAATGAATTATTATCCCACAAGCAGGCTCTTAATTATGTCTAACTTAATCTAATCCCTATCATTCCTCGAGCCACACGACCCACTCATTAGTCTAAGCCATGGGTCAACTTGTACTAATCCCACTTCAATAAAACATTTTATTATTGTTTAAGTATGCATCAATGACCTTGTCATTTACGTGTACTACATAAGCTAGACAAAGTGCCAGATAAATGTAAACATGTTCTACACTTGCTAAAGCCCTTAAATAATCATGTTTATTTGCCACAACTCGCAAGAGTACTATTGAGAAACATTGCCTGACAATGACCTTGTCCGCGTCGAATTATTAATTAATTTTGGCGAGGTTAGGCATTGATGGATGATTTTCTCGATCGAACATTTCCTGATATTAAGTAGTTTTGTTTCGCATCAGCACAGCATCATTAGTTGTGCTTCACGACCATTCACATTATAAAATGTGTTAATGGGACATATAGATCGCCAGCTAGGTGAAGGAGAAGGAGCAGGATCTCGCAATTGAGATATCAAGATGATTGTCTCTAGCCTTTTGTTCATAATTGTTTCTTCCTCTTTGTTCCATTCCTTGATCATTACTTCATCTCTGAAAAGAAAAATATTATATAACATGAATACCCATGTTAAAACAGTACCCTGGAAGAGTCCAGGACATTGCTTTTCTATTTTTTAAAAAAAGTCCTGGCATTATATGTCTTGAAGTTGAGAGAGAATCTATTGGACTAGATTGGATGTTTTCTATTTTAATGGGTCTGTGATGTCATTGATGATATCAATACCGCAAGCTTTGCAAGATCATACAACCAAGGTAGTGGTCCAGGCTTCATTTTTGCACCAACTTCCTCCAACACATCGATCATTTGCATTGAGAAGGCAATTCAAAATCATTTGTTGCAAGATTGAGATAATTTTTTCCGGCCCATTGTCGTGGGGGGGACTCAATTTCTTTATTATCAATCAACGTGAACTGGCACTCAAAAGAAAAGGAGAAAACTAAGAAGAGAAAATTACACTCAAACCCAAATCGAGATCCAATAATCAAGCGACGGTGCATGTAATCAATTGTAATTGCCGTCATCATTTCAATTATCATTATCATCATCTTCGTCATTGTGATTGTCATGCACCCCACTCTCACTGTTACTTTCCTTTGATCCGCAATTGATAAATCATTCATGAAAGAGATCTTCCTCTATTTTATTAGTGAAAGTAATGCGATCCGCTAAATGTCTTATTCTCTTAGCAGTAGGTAGTTCATTAATCAATGTTCAATACTTAGGAAAACACTACTCAATCTTCAACTAATCGAAGGTATGACGTACAGGGTATTCTTTATAAATGGAAGAGAAATGATGGGTAGAATCCCTGAAGTCATCATCTAAAGACTAGAAAAGTCCTGTTAAAATAATCATCTTTGTTTTAATACCAAGTGTCACCTATAGGATGGGGAAGCCTTGCTTAAAAATTGTGCTTCCCGGCGCTCTGTTTTTCTTTTTGTGGTTTAGATACAGGGAGGGATGAAAGCTTGGCAGATTAGGACAGCTCCATACCATAGCATAGCAGGACTCAAAACCTGAATTAGTACCATTTGTAGCTTATACCCAACTCTTTTTTATTTTTTTATTTTAAAGAAAACTTTCAACAGAAACAAAGAAAAACAAGAAGAAAGGAAAAGGAGAGACAACATAATAAGTTACCACGAAAATAAAAGGCTCATACTCAATTTGGTTGGGTTAGGACCCCTAAGGGCCTGTAACTAGGCTAAAATACTTTAATCTTGTATGCATACCAGATTATTTCAACTCTGGTCGTTTCTGTATCACCGTATTGAGAGGCCCATTTGCAGCCCTAGATATGGGTGAGAATCTTATTATATCTAGTTATTTCATGATGCATCAGCTTTTTAATTCGAATATATATATATATATAATTGTGTTTTGTTTTGTTTTGTTGTTTTAATTTACTATAGAATGGGATAGGAATATTCAAATATTCCACTCAGAATTGTATTTGATTTAATTAAAGGACAAAATTCTAAAGATCTCGGTGAGGAAAGCAATCAAATATGATAAGACTCCTAAAATATAGAATTAACTTTGGTTTTCTTATGTTTACACTGTCACTATAGACATACATCATCGTCAGAAGTTAGGTCCTACATGTGTTTTTCACCGTTCATATCGATTTTAACATTGCAGATGAGGTCCTCCATGTTTTTTTTTCTGTTTGTATGGACAATGGGACATCATCATCGGTTTATGTCAGCAGCCAATCCATCATCCAGACTTCTATATATATTTTTTTTTCCGGGTGCAAACAGTTTCATTTTCCTCTTTTGTCATGCCTCAAACATCACTTTCAAAGGATCACAACTCCTTAAAGTAAGGGTGGCAATGGGTCAGATTTAAATAGAATTGTACTAGTATGCTCCTGTTAGGAATGAGTCTGGTAGAAAATTTTACCCCCCATATAAGATAATTGCACATCCAATCCATTAGAGATGTGGAAAATCTAAAGAAGAAGATCCTCTAAGAGATTTATCCTCCGTGGATGTCCATCCTGGCCCTCGGATTATCTGGTAGAAGTTTTTTCTTAACCAATTTAGGGGGGCTACTCAGGATTTGAACTCTAGGCAGGGTAAGAATTGACACCTCTCACCACTGAAATAAGAGGCCATTTTTGTGTCCATAGAAGTTGTTTGATCCTATCAGAGATACAATATGATTGTCGTGTTTGTAGGAGCCTTGTTACACCCGGATTTTCCCTATATATAATAGAAATATCAACCTGGTAACAAAGATCTTTTCACGTAATTGGCTGCGTGATGGAGAATTTTTGTGCACTATTTAAAGAGTTTCTTCTTTTTATTTGTTGATTCCCTATGTTGATCATGCATTTTAAAAATCCAGCCTCTGAAATTTCCATAAATTCGGCAGACAAATTCGAAAGATTCTTGTATAGTAACATGACCTTTAACATTGTAAAGGTAATTTCATTCTTTGTCAATCCCTCTTTGCAATCCTACAACAAAACAAACTTTAGACAGTCAATTCTAACTTCAAAGTTGGACTACCTAGAGCGCTATACATGATCAATAGATCTACATGTATTTTTACTCTAAACGCAGTTTGTCTAAGGGTTGAAAATTCATTACTCTCGAATTTGTGATCCTATAATCTGTACATCTTTTATCCAACTTCCAAACTGATCGAGACCAAATCAATCTCCTTCCTATTAATAGCTCAAAATCTTAGACCCAAAACCTATTGCGCTTCTAAATTAGAAAGAATAATTAGCCTCATCTATTGTAGGGAAAGTAATCATCTGACCGACCGCTCAACTGGTTAACAAGCAAACTTGTAATCAATGGTCATTATTGACAGAATAGGAATTGTCCTCATGCTATCTTTCAGAATACATTTGAGGTCAACATATCACTGATTCACTAGTGATTAAATAGGCAATATATATATATATATATCTAGGGGAATGTTCACATGCATCTTTTCCTTACCATAGGGTGAAGGGCACTCCCCTTTTTGGACATTTTCAAGTACAAAATGTACTTTTCAAGTATACAGGGTGATGTACACTTTCTTGTCTTCGTGTGTAAAAAAGAAAGTGTCCCTCACTCTATGGTGAGTGAAAGATACATATGAACATTCCTCATATATATATATATATAGCTTGTGCATACTTCCATCACCATATGATGAGAGACACTTCCCATTCTGGAGATTTTCAAGTACAAGTGTACCTCATCCTATGTATTTGAAAATCCATTTTTGTACTTAAAAATCCGGGGGAGTGTCCCTCATCATATGGTGAGGAAAGTATGCATAAGAAGACCCCATATATATAGGGTAATATTCAAGTGAGAATTAGTTCTCACCTATTATATGAGAACTTTTTTATGGAGCCCAACTAGCAACTCATCCAAACCTAGCAACTAATAGGAAACCTCTTAATAGTCACTAATTTCAAGGATTGACACACATTGGAATGGACTGAACCGTTGGATCGAGTGTTTAATATTTTTTTTAATATGAAGCCATTAAACTTGTGGGCTACGGATGAAGGGGTTTGGAGTCAAACTTGATACTTGGGGTAGTCTCACATAGATCTTTCCATCTCCCTTGGTCCCATCCCCGAATGAGGCCCACAATTGGGCCACACAAAAAAGTTCTCATATAATATATGAGAACTAGTTCTCACCTAAATATTATCCATATATATATATATATACGAAGGGGTCTTTTTATGCATCTATCCCTCACCATTTTGGTGAGAGACACTTCCATATAGGAAAATTTCAAGTACAAATGCATTTATATTTAAATGTATATTTTGTATTTAAACCTTTTCTTTATGGAAGTGTCCCTCGCTAAAATACAAATAGTGAAGGATGGATGCACGAGAAGATTCCCATTATATATTTATATATCATCCAGGATTGTAGGATGGGCTTGTTTCTGCGGCAGTTATCAGGTGTGGGGGTGATCACTGCAATTGGAGCCGATTCTGAGGAATGGGACAGTACTGTACGGGTATCTGGACTTGGAGCAGTACTGTTGGTTCGTACACAGGCTCATTAGTCTAGTCGACCCATGTTTATCCCGATTCTAAAGAAGCCAATCTCACATTTCACTTTCAAAAGAACAGGTGGGGCCCTCTTCGGATTTCAATATATCATAAATTGTTTGCATTAAGACATATGTCGTTCTCTTATGTTTGTACATGTACGGTGAATGTGTCCAACAAAAATATGCTCTCTCTCTCTTGCATGGATCGCAGGGATGGAGATGGGTCCCTCGCCTATAATCTCACGTGGGACGGCTAGGGCCCATGAAAGCACACCCGCACATTCGGGAGAGAGCACTTGATCAAACAAGAAGGGGATATGGACTTGCACGCACGGCCCACACATGGTGGGAGAGAACTCTAATCTCATTGAAGGAAAGGAAAACCACATACATAGTGAGGGAAGATGCGCACGTATTGATAGATGAGATTCACACATGCGAGTAGGCGGAGACCTATGATCATCCTTAGTTAATGGGTCAGAGGCGAGGTCTTCAACAAATTGAGCGACCCCACATCCATGATTTTTAGCAATTTAAATTTTAAAGAGAATGAGGCGCTGCTAAGTTGGTTGACAACTCTACATCTCACGCAGTTGCCAAGGATCAATCTATGTTTATATCTGTCTTCCAGGCCGGTGGACCCAAGTTATGATCGCAAACTATCCAAAGCTTAGGAAGTCCCTCTCAATCTGATTCAAATCTGTTGCATGTAAGGGTTATTGGATTTCTTTCCCCTTTGTTCCTTTTTACTTTTCATTTTGGATGATTCGGTATTGGAAATCAATTATTTCTTTATTTTTTACTAATCCATAGAGAAAAGATAATCGGGACTTTTGCATATTTCTTCTTCCACTTTCATTATGATTTCAAACATTTGTCTGACATTTCCTATTGTTGATATGTGATATAACTCTTATTGTCCTTGTAATTTGTGTCTCTTGAATCTCATATTGATGGAAAAGATTTTGATTTGTAGGTTTTGGGCATAAGTGCTTTGATTTAAAGAAATCAAATATTGGAATTAGTATGAATTATATTTCTTATTGACCATATGCCTTTGGGTTCATGATTTGCTTAGATTGTTACTGTGTCATATTTGCCTTAATCGTTACATCTGTTGGCTGATTTTCGCAACTATGCTCTCAATCTTGTATTCTTATTCTTAGGAAAGCGAGTGTTATTGTTAGTTTTCTTGCTAAGGGTATCATTTTTTTAATTAACTATTGTCCGCCCCATCTTATCGAAATCCTTGGATCCGCCACTGAGTCTTCACATAGCACATGGATGGCCTTCTCTTCCCATGTGGATAGGCTCAGGTCCTCATAGTGTGGATGTATTTTTCTCACGTGTGCGCTCTTTAGGATCTCTTATCAGGCTGTGGTACCGAAATAAATTAAAAAAAAAAAAAAAACAAACAAAGGTGTACCATTATAATACAACGTCAAATTATTTTATTTTCACCAAAAATATAAGTACAGACCTCCTTATAGCTGATCCAATTGTTTTTTTGATGCCAAAGGTCCATCTAGAATCCACCTTCCTCACATCCTAGTATAGATAAACGGAATATGCCAATGAATTTGCAAGATTGGAATTCTCATTAGGCCCAACTTATCCCAACGCATCAAACACCATGTATCGGACGAGGGACCGTAGAAACATGCAGTTCATAGACGAAGGCAATATATTCTCCTCCTGTCATATGTATGGAGTCTTCAAATTAGTTAGGGTCTGTTTGGATGTCTACAGAATAAAATGTTTACAGATTTAAATATTGCAAGAATAAAATAGTATAGAATACAATAATACAATATTATAACAGTATAATATTTTTACTGTTTGACAATTTTTAAAGAATATTACACATTTTAAATTGAGCAGTTTGGAAGGTGTTATGATTAAAGTAAATTACATTATAAGAATATTTTTTTATTAAATATTTTAATTTATATGTAATTTGTCACATTTAGGTAATGTGATAAAGTAAAGTTTAACTTTTATGTTTTTACCATAAGTTACTTTTCTTTTATCACATAAAACCATGGTAAAGTATAGTAAAGTAAAGTCAATAAAAAAAATAACTACGAACTTTATAACTCTATCTCTCTCTCAGTTTACTTTACCACATACTTCATCTAACCTTACTTTACCTCACCTTTAACCATGATACGACATCAATCTTTATTTTACTTTACCACACCCGCAAACAAGTCAATTTTTATTTAGCATATAAAACTACGATAAAATGTGATAAAGTAAAGTAAAGAAAAGAAACTACTTTACCATTCCTTCCCACTTTACTTCACCATGTACTTTATCTCACATTTACTTTACCACACCTTTACCGTCCTGTGAGATTTACTTTTACTTTACTTTACCATATATGTAATCATACACATTATAATGGATTTGGTGAGCTAAAATCTTTACTTTATTCTACCACTTGTAATAGTCATTTTAAAATATTCTTATATTGTAGAAAGTTTTCTACAGAGGGGAGCTGTAGGAGAAAATATTGAGCTTTTTAAAAGAAAAGAATCTTTTTTTCAAAAATTTTTTGAATTACCAAACGCACAAGATTTTATTCTTTAAAAATGAAAGATTATATTCTATAAAATATTAATTTTTTGTGTTTTCTTGTACATCCAAACAGGTCTTTAGCCTTTTGTCATAAAATGGGAATGTGGCCCCCATATTACCAATGATTATCTTTCTAGTCAATAATAGTATGATCTGATCAAGCCATGAGAGGAACGGTCATCAAATAATATAGAGTGAGGTATCAATTTTAACCACTTTGGTTGATAGCTTTCACATAATAATTAAGATAAATTGCATTCTTTTAGATGTCTAATAATGCATGCTCCTTTTTATTCAGAGGGGTAGGTGGTCTTGCAGATCCTTTTTGAATTTCATTTTTTTAGTGCCATGCAGATGCAGAGCACATTGTATTGTACTGTTTCAGGTGCTGTTGTCCGAGTCTTTTACCAAAACAAAATAAAGCGTTTGCCGAGTCATCTTCGAAAAAAGACTGAATATTTGCCAAAAAGAATAGTAATTGAAAGAAGAACCCTTTGAATAACCTGAAATCATATTCGTTACCTGCATCTGCATGCCCCCAAACTCAAAATCTCTCGATATTATGTGGGAATCTCTTCTCGTGACTGTGGCCATTCCCAGAGAAGCCAAATGATTGACGAAACGATTAGGCGCTTTAAGAAAGGTCATTAAAGTTTGTAATTATTGTTTTCCTTTCCCATCAACATCTAAAACAAGGGTCCAGAATACCGATTAAAAAAAAAAAAAAACTGCACCTTCAGGGTCGCAATTTCTGATCAATTAGCACAACTGTACCCTAACATTGGCATTGGTTGGCCCCACTTTATTTTTGGGTTGGCTCTAAATTGACACTCTTAACCATATTGATAAATGGGTGAGGTTCAAATAGATTACACACACTATTTGACACCTAATTCAGATTGTGAAATATGAGCTCAAGTAGACTCTTTTGTGTTTTAACTTATTACTATTCGTGCCAACAAGGAATTGCTGACTTGGTTAGCAACTCTTTCCCCAGTGGGCACGTTTGATTCCGGGGCATGCTTCCCTCTTTTTATATGTGTGGGCCCCTTGTGTAGGCTCTATCATTGGTCTCAACTCTTTTGTCTGGGTAAAAACAAAACAAAAAAAGCTTTAACTCATTTCATGGGATGATTTTCTTCTGTGGAACCCGTGGAATCCAAGGAAATCCCACTTAGAGCGATGGATGCATGCACCATTGCACCCTCTCTATGTTCTCCAAAAACAAACACACAACTTAATTCATTCCTCACTAAATATACTTTCAACTCATTCGCAGAATGTTCTTACCAAAAAACTAAGAACTCATTCAAAGGATATGAGATGGAAAAGAGCTGGCCTACACATGCGACCCCCCGATTATCGATCTGACTCGATGGCGATGCATTGCCTCCCCTAGCCCGAGGCCCAGAAATAGTCGACCTACCTAGTTTTAGATGGATAGAGATGAGCCAGAGGGAAAAACCACGTGGCAAAGCTGCCCTAGCCGTTCATCTGTCAGGAACCGACGGCTTACAGCGCGAAAGCAAGCTCGAGAAACGGACGGCATGCATTCCGCCACGTAAGAAATGGAAACGACCGTACCCACCACATGCATGGATGTCCCTCTACAACTATAACCATGGACATATCATCCCTGTGATGGAGCTTGTGTGGTCGGGGTGCAAAACCCAGAGAAATATCCATCCATCCATCCAATTATTTCATGGATGTAGGGTTCCTATTAATGCATGAAACATGCACATATGATGCATGGGCAATAGAGTGTGTGTGCTTCAAAACTAATGATTACAATGGGTTCATGATGGCAACGCCTCCTTCCGTAGACATAAATGATTATAATCGGCACAAGACTGCGCAGCCTTAGCCGCCATTTCTCTCTGTTTCTCTCTCTCTCTCTCCTCCTTTTCGTGAGATTTTCTTTCGCATTTTCCAGAGAGAGAAAGAATCAGAAAAAATGAGAGTGGGGATTCTAGAGAGAGAATGCAAGCCCACCTCAGCCACTATTTAAACGCATTCAAGCCCCAATGATACCCTACTCACCCTCTGCTGGAAAGCGAAAAGATAAGAGAAACGGAGAAAGAAAGCCGAGAGACAGAGTGTGAGAAAGTTTGAGCGCTCCAAAACCAAAACGGGTTCTGTAGTATTTGTTTATGATATGAAATGAGAAGAGGAGCGATGTGCTTATGTGTTTCTGTTGTTCTGCTGCAGCTGCTGTTGTTTTTCTTCTTTTGAGAAGAGCCCACAGGAGCTTCTGTTATCTTCTTCTCTCTTCCTTCTCTTTTCATATCTCTCTCGTTAGCTTGCTTTCTATAGGCTTGGTTTGAAAAGATGGGAAACGCTGCGATTTGATAGCCACCGTTTTGCTTCTCCTTGTTCTTAAAAAGACCACCGCACTGCTATTGGTATTAACTTAGTTCGCTTTCTTACAGCAGCACCTTCTAGTTTACTCGTTTTTGTAATCTTGTATTTTCTGGGGTTGGAAAGATGAGTGAGGAGGCTGTCGTAATCAGAGTGTTTGAACCCGAGAGGGACTGTGAGGGTGTGGAAATGGTGGAGAGAAGGTGCGAGGTGGGTCCCAGTGGGAAGATGTCTCTCTTCACCGACCTCATGGGCGATCCCATTTGCAGAATCCGCCATTCCCCAGCATTTCTAATGCTCGTATGTATTTCACTCTTACTCTCTTTAGTTTTTCTAAACTACTTTTTTCTTAAAGTGAGTTTCCGTACTTTTTTTATTGATTGACGACGTTTTTCTGATCTTCTTTCTCATTTCCATATCAGGTAGCAGAAATGGGTCCGGACAGAGAAATCGTGGGAGTAATCCGAGGGTGCATCAAGACCGTTACATGTGGCAAAAAGCTCTCCCGAAACGGAAAGAACGGTTCCGATATCAACGCCACTCTACCGATATACACCAAGCTTGCGTATATTCTAGGCCTCCGCGTCTCCCCTTCTCATAGGTAAGTTATATAAATGACAAACAAGAAAAGCTTGAATAATCGGAATGTTTCTCTGCTACTATTTGGAAAGCCATGTCTCAAGTTAGTTTTCTCAAATGCTTTTCGCTTTCTGGGGTGCTTTTCTTTTCTTTTTTTTTTTTTTTGGTCTGCAGGCGAGTGGGTATCGGGCTGAAGCTCGTCTCTCGCATGGAGGACTGGTTTCAAGAAAACGGAGCCGAGTATTCGTACATGGCTACGGACAAAGACAATGAAGCTTCTGTCAAGCTCTTCACGGACTGCTGCGGCTACGCCAAGTTCCGCACCCCTTCTCTCCTGGTCCAGCCCGTCTTCGCCCACCGAGTCAGGATACCCAGCCGAGTCACCTTCCTCCGACTCGTCCCCCGCGACGCCGAGACCCTCTACCGCCGCCGCTTCTCCACCACCGAGTTCTTCCCTCGAGACATCGACTCCATCCTCACCAACAAGCTCAGCCTCGGCACCTTTCTCGCACTCCCCTCCCAATCCTTCCCGACCGTTGACTCGTGGCCTGGTATCGAATCGTTCCTGTCCGACCCGCCCGAGTCGTGGGCCGTGTTGAGCATCTGGAACAGTAAAGAGGTCTTCAGGCTTCAAGTACGAGGCGCGTCGCGGGTCAAACGCGGTCTAGCGAAGACGACCCGTATCGTTGACCGGGCGCTACCGTGGCTGAAAATACCTTCCGTGCCGGAACTGTTTCGGCCGTTTGGGCTGCATTTCCTGTACGGGTTGGGAGGGGAAGGTCCTGACTCGGTGAGTCTGACTCGGGCGCTGTGCGGGTTCGCTCACAACCTGGCCAAGAAGAGCGGGTGCGGAGTCATAGCGACCGAGGTGGCATGTCGCGAGCCGCTCAGGTTAGGAATCCCCCACTGGAAGAAGCTATCGTGCGCCGAAGATCTTTGGTGCATGAAGCGGCTCGGAGAGGATTATAGTGATGGGGCCGTTGGAGATTGGACCAAGTCTCCTCCTGGGCCGTCAATCTTTGTGGACCCCAGGGAGGTCTGATTTCTCTATCTTCCTCCTTATGTAGGGGTTTTTTGGGGATATGAACCTTTGGGTACTTTGGTACTCAGCTGTTTTGTAACGGTTTTGAGATAACAACCAGGGATATATTAGCATGTCATGTAAATGGATGGATGTAAGCCATGGTCTAAGCTAATGTAATGAAACTTTTGATCAAATAGTTGGAGGAGGATATGAATAGAGACAGGTGTTTTTGTGTTTTGTAACGGTTTGTGATAAGAAAAACATGAAATCGAAAGTAGGGAATATTCGTTGATACGTGACCTAAAGCTAAATGGCTCATGGTATTTTGGGATATTTATCCATAGTTGTGGGTTTTTTTTTTTTTTTTTTTGGGGTGTCATTAACACTATTTTGTAGGGTTTTTTTTTTTCTTTCTCTGATTTTTTTTTTTTTTTGGGGGAAAGTTCGGTTTTGTTCTTCTTAAGTTTGTATGTGTTTTACATGAGATTTTTTTTGTGGTTTGGACCTTTGGAGTGTAGCTTTGCATTATGATTTATTAAAAATAAAAAAGTGGGATGAGGGGACCTTTTGTTTTTGTCTTATATTACATGGACGCCAACTTTTTTTGTAATATAGATATTATACTTTTGATGATTTTGGACAAATGTCTTAATGGCTGAGAGTTTTGAGGCCCGCTAAGTTGGTGAGTACTCACTCTTGTAAATTTATATTTTATATTTTATTGTACGATACAAAGTGCATTTTACTCGATACACAAAAGTAGTTATATGTTTAGATATAATATTTTATTTTATATTAAAATGCTAATCGAACCTAAAAAATCATGTATAACCTACAAGTACTTATATTGGAAAGTAGATCTTTGTTTATTCTCGCCCACATGAAGTGGGCTTGGATTTGGCTAGTAGCCATGCTCTTCTAGGCAATTTTTGAATCCTCAGAGAATTGGGATGCGTGGCAATAAAAAAAGTTGTAACTTAACCACACCAACCTTCACTTTTGCATAAATCGAGTCCCAATGCTCCTCTAAAATCAAGCACTTAACAACATGAAAACAAAAAAACCACCTTTGGAAGAGAATGACCAACATGCATAATGAGAAGAAAACAAATCATCTACGTCTGAAAGAATACTGATGCAGGTAATAGCCCAGGTTTCAGGAGAGAGAGAGATTTTTTGTTTAAGAAGAAATCTTTCGTTTGTATATTTAACCACTAAAGCTTATATGCCTTTATTTATCATAAGGGGGGTTTTCTTATACATCTATTCCTCGCTATTTTGGTGAAGGACATTCCCTTTATAGGTACTTTTCAGTACAAAATGTACTTGCAATACATAGGGTGTAATGCAATTGCCCTTTATTATATGCCTCCACTTTATCACCATAAAATCTAAAATGTCTATTCTAATGGCCTTTATCACTGTTCTCACCTTTTAGCTTTTGTGCTTGGAAGTTGGAACGCTCATGAAAGGTGGTGTTTTTGTTCTTCCACGCACACGCTTAAGCCAATGCATACACCATTTAGTTTATTTTTCTTGGATTTTCTCTTGAAGTAAATGAATTGCACCATCACATGAAGTCCAAGGACCACTAAACGCACCCGACTTTTCAGATTCATGTCTATGAGGTTAATTCCCGAATTCAGTGTCATATACTAACAAGTAAAAAGAATCCAAGAGTACATGTATTTTAAAGATTACTTTTATTTACTACAAAATTCCGTTTCTCTAATTCACCAATTTCATTTTATTTATGTAGGCCACCCTCTCCTCAGCTCATGCTAATGGGAGAGGGATATCCGCTACCTAAGGTGGGGCCCACTATTTGGTCCATCCAAAGAGACCACACACAGGGTCCTCCTGAATTGCACATGTCCACCCAGATTTGACCCCATCCGATTAAACTGGACCGTTTGATCGCGGGATACCCCTCCGAATGGACAGTACAACTTTTAGCTTTTGTGGCCCATATGGAGATGATAGAAATAAATGATAGAGCTGATTTCCTGTAGAGAAGAAGGCCCATGTGTGTCCTTTAAATTCCGCATCCCCATTCCCATGTGGGTCCCCAGGTGAGCCCCAGACCACTGAGTGGACACCCTAATCCTCGAGCCGAGGATAGGGGGCCTTATATATATATGCTCCTGTGAGCATACCTCCCATATGGATATGAGGGCCCCCACCCTTACTCTAACAGTACCTTGAGAGTTACTCTCACAGCAGTATCTCATGTTATATATATTAAAGCAAATGGGAAGGTGTGCTGTGGAGGGTACCATGTCAGCATAGAAGGAGTTCTCCTTTTAAATAAATATACACAAAAAACTTACAGTGATTTAAGGAGTCATGTCATCACAGTACACTATTTTTCTCTAAAAGTATTGCTATCCATATCTTCTATCTCCTAAAGTCTTTCAATCAATATCTCCTAAAATCTCTTTCAATTGCAATAAAAACTCATTTTCATCCACAAACTAAATTCTCTAACCTAATCTTACT
This sequence comes from Persea americana, assembly GCA_029852735.1. Classification (NCBI taxonomy): domain Eukaryota; kingdom Viridiplantae; phylum Streptophyta; class Magnoliopsida; order Laurales; family Lauraceae; genus Persea; species Persea americana. The sequence continues at coordinate 93,788,802 of CM056811.1, read as the reverse complement.
AATCTCCTCTCGATCTACAAACCGAATTCTCTCCCCTAATCTTACTCTAAATGTGCTCTCATTCAAAATCTCTTTCAATTGCCGTAAAATTTCCTTCAACTACGGACACAAAAAGAGTCATTGATTGGGTTCATTGACGACAGCTAAAATGGAATATTCTGCCTTCTGTGGCCCACGCGTAGCGGCCAAGAAAGACACCAATGCAAAATGCGAGTATGGTGAGAATCTCCAATCAACCATATGACCAACTACATCAACTCTGTGGTTCATTGGAATCTTGACAAAGTCATTTGTTCAGTGGGCCATTACTTAGCAACGCAATGGACCAAAGTCATGGTTAATTAGATACAAATGTCAGTCGATCTAGCCCATCAAAATGTGGGTCCCAACATGGTTTATACCCTTTTGAGTGGCATATATATTCATTGCCTATTTAGCTTACCATACATGTATAAATTTGCCACATCACTTTTAGGGCCATCCCGTAAGTAGACTCAAAACGAGTGGGTAGTGTTTTGGGACATTGGTCTGGGTCTGGTGAGTGGGAAAGGAGCCAACAAGTTTGGTCTGACAAAATCTTATGGTGGAATTGATTAGGCTTATTTGTGAAAGTTTGTTTACTGGTATGTAAGTTACATTGTGTTCAAGATCCATGGCTCAGATGTACACGAGAATGGTAATACATTTTTATTTTTCTTAATTTCTGGATCAATCCATCTACACTAAGATGCTCCAAAGAATGATGGCATCTTTTGTATTATTTGTACCTTATTTCTTTACAGGAAAGTAAAAACTAATTAAAGGATTGATTTCCTTTATTTATTTATTTTACTTCATTTTTTTTTTCAAGGGACTCGTCTCAGTCACAGTCACACTCCACACGATGTACCTAACAGACTGAGCCCCAGCTGGGTATTGATGTGTTTATAGGAAAATGGAAGCATTTTTTTTCCTTCTTTGAATTGTATCATTTTTTTCTTTTTGCTTCCATCCAGAATTTTCTCTTTTTTTAGTGGGGACTTTCAACCCATGCATTTTTTCAATTCGCAAAGATTTTATAGGTGTGATACTACAAAATTCTCATTATTATTTTTCACGATAATTTCTTTCTTTTACCATAAAATCTAAAGATCTTTTTCCACTATATTTTCTTCTAAAAATTTTTAAAAATAATAATAGTGGATTCTTCTCTTATATTTTTAATTATAATCATTTACTATATCTTTGTTTTGGCCAGGGCTCAGCACGGGCGTTTGTTGCTAGTGTGTGTGTGTGTGTGTGTATATATATATATATATATATATATGAAATTCTACAAAATGCCCCATTTGAAAGGGAGCGTTTTTGCCCCTCTTTAAACAACCAAAGAAAATATGACAACTCGTTAGTAATGATGTCACATTTGCAAACACGGGAAGCAACTCCCGGTTCCCCTAGCATTTAATTCCTTGAAAGAACTTCAGGTCTCTTTCTCTTTCTCTCAAATTAAGGGCACGTTTGGTAAGCATCAATAGTAGGGAGATGATTCCATGCTCCTGATGATTCCTCTGTTCCAGTGGAATCAAGCCATCCTCATATAAGATTTGTGTAGAGAGATCTAGGTTTGGCATTGAAAGAGGATTCCCACAATTAGTAGAATATGTGATACAATAGTTGTAAGATTTTTTGAAATAACTCACGATCTATGACGAATCAGGACCTTAGATTTTTACTCAAAGTCAAGCTGGGCCATCTAGTGTATTTGAACGGTACGGATCGTGTAAAGGGGCCCCACAAAATTTTAAAAAAATATTTTAGAATCTGGACGTTTTTGCAAATATCTCAATATCCAGACATGATTAACGGCTGAAATTCGATGAACTAGCCGTTTTTTACCTTCCAGAGATAGCTGAAGGTTTAGATCATGATTATGGGCCGCACATGAACCAAAAAATTGAAAAAAACGCATTGTTTTTCATCCCGTTTTTGGCCTTGTGAGAAATCAACGGTCTGGACATTTTTGGCCAATTTCTCATGATCTACATTGAATCAGGCTGCCAAATTTGGACCTAGAGCCGTCTTAGTCATTTTGAAGAGATTGGACGGTTTGGATTTCGCAAATGGGCCCCACAGAATTTCAGAGATTGCCATCCAACGGTCTGGACGTTTTTGTAAATATCTCAATTTCCGTAAACAATCAACGGCTGAAATTTGACGTCCTAGCCGTTTTGGACCTTTTAAACAAAACTACCGGTTCAAATCTTACTTGTGGGGCCTAGAAAAGATTAGATTTTGAAAAAAACGGACTGCCCTATATTAACGTGCAGGTTCACTGTAGCTCCGCCTTTCAGTGGATTTGTGGATTTCGGAAATCAGAGGGGGGAAGCTCGGACTGGGGTTATCCATGGGAGCATGGATTCATGGATTCCTTGATGTAGTTTTCTTTGCATTGCCAAACGTGGAAATCCACAGAATCACAGAAAATATGGGAGGAATCCTCAGAGAGGATGCTTGCCAAACGTCCCCTAAATGAAACCATTTGGGATGAGTTCCTTACAAAATCCCACTCTTAATAGTAGTGAAGCCTGCACTTATTTAATGATAAATCATACAGTAAGCCCAACACTTATTTAAGTGAAGTTTGGGGCAGCCCCATATGCGATGGGGCCCATTTATTTTGTTTGCTTTTATTTTTCAAGTTTCTCCCACCGATGAGCATCATGAGTTTTTATTTTTATTTATTTTTATCTATTATCATATTGTGAAGTTTCAAATTTTGTTAGTGATTGATCAATGGGGAACACCTATTTAAGTGAAGCTTACGCCGGCCCGTATGAGATGGTGTGATTTGTTTTGATTGCTTCTAATTTTTAAAGTGGATTCCACTAAGGAGCATCATGAATTTCTCGTCCATCATCAAATTATTATGAAATTTCAAGTTTTTTTTAGTGATTGATCAATGGTGGGACCGATTCTCATTGGATTGGAACTTGGTGAAATCATAGAAAAGATGGGCCATTTGTTTTGATTTGTTTGGATTTGTTTTCATAGTGGACCCATTTTTCTCAAATTTCTCGTTAAACTCCAAACATATGGAATCGGTCGACTTGTGAAGAAAAGATTGCTGAATATCAAGAGAAGAGAAAAGGTAGGGAAAGGTATGAGCTGGGCCAGCTGGCTACTTACCCAAGTGGATAATAACTCCACCCAAGCACTTATTTTTATTAACTCATCCGTATTTTCATTAGACGCATGAAGTCAGCGTTTTCTATCCTCTAAAACGCCTCATATTCTAGCGTTCTCTCTCTCCCTCCCTCCCTCCCTCCCTCTCTCTATATGGGTCCCCTCCTCAGCTTGAACCGACCAAGGAATCTGTCCTCTCAAGCTTATGGGGCCCACATGGGGATAGGGCTAGGAGGTTTTAAAGATCTGTGTGCCCCGTCTATGTACAAAAAATCATCTCAATCAGATTATCCTTACCTTATTATTCAGAGCCTACAAGCTTAGTCCGTTCGAATGAGGTGTACAGCCGATCCAACGATCCAATTCATTCGGATCAATCCAAACTCGGAGCCCATGTGAAATTCAGGGAAGCATGTGTGTGTCCCAGCTGGATGACCTACCAGTGGGCCCCACACGTGAGGGTGTACGGGATTCCTTCGAGCCGAGGAGACCAAGAGAAGATGGTAATCCCTTTTTTATTTGGTCTCATCTCTTTTCTTTTTTAAATGATGTGAATTTGACTTTATGATTATTATCTAGATGACTGTTTTGATTGGTTAATGGGACCAGAGTTTTGTGTAGGCAAGCAAGTGAACATTAGTTTTTTTCTTCGAAAAAGATATTTTATTTTTTAAACCAAGAGAAGATATCTACAACGCCATATACACAATACCCACTTGAGAGTTGGTGGCGTGGCATTAGGCATATACTGGTTTGCTCACTATTTCTTATGTTCGAAATCATGCTCACTATATCATAGGTGGAGTTTGTGTTTTTCCATTTTTCAATTACTGCAGCCTAAGGAAATCTGTCAAGTTAGGTCAAAGACCTCAAGGATACACACATATATTACACAAGATTGCAAAATATTGCTATCAGCAAAAACGCTTTCTCCATAGATGGTCTAAGTGCATGTTTGGGAGGTCTAATTTTTCCCTCTTTTTCTCTATTTTTCTAAAATAGACAGAGGTTTGAAAAAAATAGATTGTTTGGCATTACCTTTCAGCTTCTATATATTTGAGAGAAATAGAAGCAATGACTCTACTTTCCACAGCCTCCTTGATGAGGGAGTTGAGAAATAGAGGGAAAAAAGAAGAGGCGGAGCAACAGTGATTATGCATAATCACACCCAGTCCCCTTTTTTCAAAGTTTTTTCAAATCTGAGAGTCTCAATCAAGATCCAAACCGTTGAAAATGTTCACAAGGTCTGACACGGCCATGTATCCAAATTTCAGCCGTTGAATTATCACCAATATCAAGATACGTGCCACAAACCGTGAGCCATTGGATATAATTTTTTTATGATATGTGGGCCCTAAGCACAAGATCAAATCGTTGGATATGTTTGGGAGGCTGAAAACGGCTCTGTGGTCAATTTTGATTACATAATACCTTGTGAATCTCGAGATATGTGTAAAATAAAAATAACCATTGGTGTATTATGCTCAAAATTGCATTTGTCCATGAGCAGTAAACTGTTTCAATTTTTTTATTATTTAGAGGTGTTTAAAATAAGATCTAAACCGTTAGTAATGTTCATAATATCAAACATAATCATGAGACCAAATTTCATCCGTTAGATTATCACCAATCTCTAGATATGTGCAAAAAAGCGAGCCATTAGGTATAATTTTATGGATTATGTGGGCCCCAAACACAAGATCCAAACCGTGAAGTCTCTTTGGAAGGCTGAGCACGTACTTATGGCCAATTTTCATGGCCTAATACGTTGTGAATCTCAAGAATTATGTAGAAAAACCATCAACTAATTATATAAAAATGTCTATTTAGCATAGACCCTTGCATTATCAAACAACTCCTTTTATTTTAGCCTATTTTTTCTATGACACTTTTTTTATATAGGTCTATATTGAATGGTCTTTAAGAAATAGACTAGTGGTTCCAAACATGGCCTAATACTCATTTGAAAAAGAATATGTTCAGACCTTCCTTTTAAAGATATTTTCAACTATATAATCAAGCAGCTCCTTTCTAGAACAAGACTTCTCAGTGATCCATTCTCCAACATGACGAGCCCTGCCCTGATCCATTTCCAACCCAAAAAATTTCCAATAGCCTTTGCATCTAATTCTACTACTAAACTAACTTCCACCTCAAACATCTCAATGAAGCATGCTCTTAAAATAACTTGTAGGCTTTGTGAGTGACTTAAATCACACTTGAAATAAGTGTTATTCCTCAGTTGATTTGATCGTTAGTAAAAAGAATATAATTATACATCTCGTGCATCATTAAAGCAATTGTATGCAATACGTGATCGAAATGAAATTGAATGAATGCATTTAAATAGATGTTCACGAGACATCAGTGTGTCAGATCAACTATACATTTTAATTCATCTTTTTAGAGGCATATGTGATATGGACGAGTTACGTGGAGCAAAGTTTTGGATAACGATACATGTTAATTCAGCTATTAGCTGCCGACACCACGGTACCAGGATCACTTCTCTTTCATATCCCTTGACGACAAGTCCTTCAAAAGTCTAAACATTCTTTTCTTGTCTTCTGCCTTGGGGCTCCGATGTGATACTCAGCTATGACATCCAAACCACGCAAAAGATAAGGCTAGTACAGGAACAACATGACCATGCCTGAAGCTGTTCTGACCATCTTTTCATTTTGGTGGAGTGAAAGACCATATCTAATTAAACAAATCCGTACCCAATCAATCCTTCAATGCAACTCTAATAGGAGTTGCATTCATGATAGGATTTATAAAGTTCCCAAATTGGCTCCACAACTCCGGACCGGATTTCTAGACTTGGAGTCCCACAAGTAGGATCTACAAGACTCACTGTCTTGATTGCTCGTGCAGGATATGATGTCCCAAGTCAGAGAGATCCATACCGGGGTGGGGGTGGTGTTGGTTACAACAAATGTGGGACCCACCCCATTTGAGCAAATTAGTTATTCATTTACTTGCCAGATTTCCCAGGATGGATGTACATTCAAAGCCTCGATTTTAAGGTAAACCTGAAGTTACATGAACCCTTCCCCGCTCTTATAAAACCATCTTTCTCTTCATTCCTACGCATGCACTTACGTACGATGATGTGATAAGACAAATTGCTGTGCAGTAGGGGCTATCTTTTTAGCAAAAGGTGAAAAGTGGACTCCCTCAGGACACGTCTGATGTAATGCATTTTTTCAGATAAAGTATTTGAAGAGTCATTTCATTTTTCTGCATAATTTATCTTACATCGGCTGATTTACTACTTTTTGGGATAGAAAGAAACTACTTCTATCCAATCCATTGCTTGCCAAGTTGGTGAGTCACCAATCCCTCCCTTAAACCGGAGATCACTGTGAGGGACTTGTGTACGTGGGTGTGTGTTTTTATCTTAGAAGAAAGGATTTTTCTTGAACAGTCACCATTTGTATTGACATCCATGCATGTTATATTAGCATTTTTTTTTTATAATATTGCAATGTGTTTGTGCAATATTTGAACACTTTAATTGAAAACGACCTCTGAAATGTAAAGGAAAATATACCTTTTGAGTTTTTGATAAGGTAGACTCCAATAAAAAATTTACAATATCCCAATGGGTGAGGAGGGGAGAGGAGAGGAGGGAGGTGGTGGTTTCCCAGGATGCAATTCTCCTCTCCAGTCTCCCTCAGTCAAATTGGGCCTTTCCAGTTTAAGAAGGCATTGATTCATTGATTCAGTGCTTAATCAACGGTTTGGGTTTACGAATGGTACACTTTCAATCATCACACGATCAATGGATCCCGGCCTATCCAGAGAGGTGTGGTCCGTGTGGTTTGGTCACATAAAAGATTGGAGACTCATTGGTGCGAAGGTCCATGGAAAAGAGTCCCTTGTTTTTTTTCTAATCACGAGCGGGACCCACGACCATAAGACGATTTTGTTGGCTCGAGGCTTTGAATGAATCGCATTGCCATAGGAATTCCTCTCCTGTCACTTTTAACTGTTATACTTTTCATATGTCGACCCTACTCGGTACCCAGCCTTTTCAGCCTTAATGGATAAGCCCTTGGACCCCAATTGGAGAGGAATTTCGATTTTGGTACGGTCCGTGGACTTGGACTTGAAGGGTCTAAAAGGAGCCCTATCATGTTGGCCAAAACTTTTTCCGCGTAAAGCTAGTTCACTTTTCTAGAATTGCAGGATCAAGTATAAAACAGCTTCACAAAACACCCCTGAGGCTGGGATGAGAGGTCAGTCAGGTCCCATATCATCTAGACCATTGGTTTGCAAATTCAAGAGGATATACATGCAGGGACAGATGTGAGGATAGACATGAGGTTTGTACTGGGCTACTTGTGGTTTTTGTACTTTGTATAAAAAAAGAAAACGAATCATCTGGTCTTGGGGTGGTACAACTGTCCAAGTGGACCAGCTCTCTTTCCTGGTGATCCCATCATACCTGACGTGGGCTCTCTTGTACTGAGCCGTGTTTGGAAACGCTTCTAGGAAAAAACTGGCATTGAAATCGGCCAAATGGCAATAGCAATTAGCAAGGATGGCATGGCATGCATGGCACCTTTTGTGGCTCCGTTGGCGTACGTTTATATTTTAGGAGTAAAGGTTGGTTGTTTTGGATGCCCAGTCCATGGTCACTCGTCCCCACTCTCCCTTTCCTCTTTATTCATCATGTATAGTTGTTGTTAGATTACCTGAAAAATCGTTAGATTTTCTGGAATCCTCTTGAAAAGTTATGTATGTGCATGCATGGGGTATGCGAGGGCGCCTTCGTTTCGTTCGTCTCATGAGGCTTTTGGTGTATCATGAATTCATGGTGGGAAGCCAACCAATGCATCCATTCACAAGTATCATTCTCGCCACTCTAGTTATCTTCTCGGGAAACTGTAAGACTTTCTCAACATTTCTTTTTTTTATTTTACTACTATTATTGTTATTAAAATCTTCATTAATGTTTTTTTAATAAATGAAATTTCATCTTCTAAAGAAAATAGAATGTGATATCGTAAAAAAAATAAAATAAAATAAAAAAGGGAAGGTAGAAGGTTACATTAGCAACATTACTTTTCTTTTCTTTTCTTTTTTTTTTGGATTTTTTGCGGCACTCCAAATAGTCTAACCATATAAAATCATTTGTTTTTCCATTTCGCCAACGTATATAAACAAGTGCTTAGAGCTTATTTCTTAACTAAAATTTCTTATTAAAGTCTGGTGTGTTGGGCTTTTTGGGCATGTCAAGAATTCAAAAAATTTAGCCATTTAAAATGTCTTAAAGAACTTTTGAAATTTCAATAATTCCAACTCCTTTACTTTTTTATGGAATGTTTAGAACATTCCAAAGGTCCCACAAAAAAACAATGAGGCTGGAATTGCAGTAGTTCTAAAGGACATTTTAGAGTTCTTAGGTTGCTGAAGTTTTGGGGTTCGAATAAAGATCCATGGTCTTTGCAAATGGCACGAGACAAGCTACCACATTATATCAAAAAAAAAAAAAAAAAGACGAACCAATACACTAAATTTTTGTTAGAAGTTATGAGAAAGAAACAGGCCTTTTAAGGTTTTCCTCTGGATATCATCAAGATGCAGGAAGATGTTGCATAAAATAGATTAGTTTCTAAATAATTAAAAATACTGAATAACATAAAATATCTACGAAAGGAAATTTATAGATTTCTCAAAACTCTCAATTTGATAATAATATCATTCTAGTTTTCTCTCCTTCCCACATGAGCCAGTGGGGTTTTGGGCGTGGACTACCCTTCTCCTTTGAATGAGAAAGGAAATTTGTTTTCCTTCGCTGATTTATCTTTAGAGAGATTTGGCTTAACAATTTGGAAAACTTGTCTCAATGATGATAGGATTTAAATTCAGAAAACAAGAAAAAAGTACCATTGACAAACTCAAAGAAGCGGCATAATGATTGTTACTTGCGGCCCACCCACGCGTCACATGGGGCCCATGTTAGAATCATTCACAGTATGTGTGGTTCAGATCAAAGCTGACAAGAAGGTTGGCTCCTTTGTGTGGAAAAGCCAAGAGTAAGTGAGTCACACAACTTTCCTTGAGACAATGCACTAGTTACATGACCAAATGTCACCCCTTTTATGTCACCCAACTTTAAATAAAAGCATGAGATGTATCACTAATTAAGTAAAGTATTAGTCTTCTTGCATTGTAAGGTAGACTGTGAACAATTTGCCAGAAAGCTGGTTTTCCTTTCAGAAGGTGGAGAATCCCAACCACTCCAAGTTAAAATCTAAATTTTTTTTTATCCCTTCTACAATCTCTTTATCAATTATTTTGTTGAAAGAAGTCACTCCTTTTGTCGCCTGGTAGTTTATAGTAAATGGTTGCACTTAGCTGTCTTGAAAGTGTTGAGTTAGGTAGGAGAAGGTTGAGAGGACTCTGGTCTTGTAGATATAGTCAAAGCTGGCAGGCAATCTCCATTTCTTTTCTTATTGAGTCAAACATCAAAAGAATCAATTACTTTGTTCATACATGTTTTGTAACTGCTGGTGTCTATCAGTGTCTGGAAACCAAGTATTGGGACGCTGGAGTAGGCTCTGTTGGCACCAACCCAGAAAATGGACACTGGTCTTGATTATATTAGTTATATTCTGCTAAGACACTTTTCAGCTTATGGTTTGACAAAGGGGAATGGTGTCGATGAAATATAAAAACAAATTACTGGGAATATGAAGATCAAAGGCTTTTTTTTTTTTTTTTTTTTTTTTGTATACTGTTGCATCCTTTGTACACATTTCTATGTATTAAGACGCTGCCAATCAAAGAGTTAAAGATCTTCCAATCTTGGAGATCTATAAGAATCTTTGTCCACATTGGAGCTCATGTCGTATGGGTTTGTTGATAGGCCGGGCCTGGCCAAATATTGTTCAAGCATGGTTTGTTTAGTTATCGAACCTAATATCAGGCCCCAATCCACCCCATGGATCTCAAAGGTGGGATCAGGCCCAGCAAATTTGCAAACTACATGCTCCCCTTTTGTTAAATGTCAGGAAGGCCAGACCCCTCAGGACATATAAACCCAGGTCCACCCCATTTAATTATCTGGCCAGAACACTGGGCCCAGGAAGAGTTTGCGGTCCAAAAAATCTCAAATACAGTCTAATGAGAGCATTCAATTGCACTGATGAATGATATTAATGGGCCCCAATTTTTTTACATGGACCAAAAAAATAATAATAATAATAATAAAATACAGTCCTTAGAATCCTCATCCAGTCTTATGCTATACATATCCATTTTTTTTTTTATGTTCACCCTTAGTAACTTTTAGAATTAAGATCAAGAGTGTAGTCATTTTGATCCATCTGAAATTTAGACCCAGAGTTTGATTTCAATATACAAGAAATAATAGGATTCTGGGTGTGGCCATATACGTCACATCTACACTGATTGAATCTGCATTTGGATCTAGGACCCTGATTTGCTAATCAGATCAGATATACCCTAGATCTGACCCGAGTCCATCACATTACAATGCTAGTAGTACTAGGAGTATAGTGGCCCAGATCCAGATGGAGCTAAATCAACTTGAAGCCAGCCCCAGATGCATGAGTCATATAGATGGACCTCTCCAGGCCCAACCGAAGCTGTTGCAGCTTTAATGAACCTCAACCTGAGCGTCATGAGGAAACCAATGTCAAGCGTGGACCTGCTCCCAGAATGCTTAGTCATCTGGTTTTAAAATCTGGCCGCACCCCACAATAGACTAGTGGTGGAATTGGCCAAGGCCCAGATGCCTGAAATTCCATCCGGGCGTGCCAACTTTCGGAGAGAAATAAATGTCTATAGAGACAACCTTGATATGACTAGGTCTGGTGCAGAGCCACTAAAGGATGTATTTTCAGCCCACATCGCATCAATGCAAACCATTGGATCCAAACCATTTCAAGTGCAAACCTACTTACTATTCAAGTATAATTTGTGAGTAATCACCCTGTAATGAGGAAGAAAAGGGTCCGAATCCATGTAAAGCAAGAAAAAGAGCATCAGTGAATATCACATCATCAAAATAAAAATATTTGATTAAAAAAGAAGATCATCCAAAAAGGGCCATCACTAGTTAAGATGCATTTGACCAACTTAAAAGGGACAGTAACCTTTCAAAAAGTTAAAAAGGTTAGGGATTTGAATGTCCATGTTCTATTGTAAATCAATAGAATGTTAGGCAGTTCACTTATCAGGTTGGAGAATTCTACTTTAAAAGTGGACTATTTCCAACCATCATCTGGGATTTAGGCTTTTCTCCCTACCTTGAAAAATACTCTCTTTCCTGAAGAAAATTCCATTATGATGTGATAGTCATACATTTCATCTGGTTTGACTCGAAAAAGAAGGTTAGGCAGTGGGACACTGGCGGTTTGTAGGTATGCTATGTTGATTTTCTTTGCAAGTGATCAAGAGGGTGGCACTTTTTAAGGGCGTTAGGGCTCAGGCCGAAGTGTGGCCAAACTCTGACCCGTTTAGGCAACAGGTCTAAGTTATAGACCTTGGACTAATGCATGGGTCCTTAAAAAGTGGTTCAGATGCAAACAGATGTGTGTGCCCAAGCACTTTTGTGATATGTTGGATCTGATCGGACTTATTGAGAACATTACAGCCAGGGCCTAGCGTTTTAACAATCAGGCCAGAAATAGGCCTGCATCCTGCCCATGGGCCAGAAATATACAGCAAAATTCGGGCCCCTTGTAGACTGGGCTCTTGTCTGGCCTGAGCTGGGCTGGCACATGAGCACCCGTAGCCTTGAGAAATAAATGGTATAATAACATAACTACAGCTCCTTGTTTGGATCAACAATTACATGGATTGCTAACAGGCAACAACATCGCTCAGGATCCAAGAACATCCATTATTGGAATGAAGTAGTAATTCTCATACACAAAAATGGGTCTGTTTTGGATGAGGAAAAAAGAAGACCAAAAGGAGGATAGAGAAAACTGTTAAAAGTTGAAATTTGTAGTGTTACTGCAAACAATTTTCTTCAGCTTGAGAGAGAGAGAGAGAGATTCATACCATTGCATTGATTAAACAAAATGAATTGGATCCACCAAAATGAGCTCCATGATAATTTTTGCACCTTACCATTGTGAGATTTTGACAGGCCCTTTCCATCGTTTTTACCAGACTCAGGTCGGTCAGGGGTTGGGGTTCAAGAGGCGGGCCCCACATCTACCCCAACACAACCCATTTGCCACGCTAGTTCCATTGGAGTTGGACTAAGGTCCGGATATGTATCATGGAGATCCAACCTGAATTTTCTTTAAAACCCCCAACCTTAGAATGAACCCCTTTGCATCCCTAGGTTGAAAGAAAGTCATGTAACATGAGGTGTGGCGGTTCCACCAAGAATATATGTCTTAGATTAGTTTTTTTTCTTGCTGAGTTGGTCCAGTGGCCAAGAGAGGGAAGATTTAAACCATCTTGTTAGGAATCGATCCTTAGCGGGGGGGCTATGGAAGCGGGTGTTGTTATCATTCCCATATGTCTTGGATTACTTTCTCCATTAAGAATCATCAACAAATCTTCTTCAGTTGAAATGGACAAGTAAATTTGAACATGGAGGGCAGTTCCAAAGATCATTTTTAATGGATGGACAAACGTTGGGGCTATTCAACACAACTTTTTTTTTATTTTTTTTATATGGTTCATTAATATGTAGGCTTCACTTAAAAAATAAGTAAAGAAATAACTGAAAGAACAATTAACATCAACAAAAATAGCAGGCTAACATTGAAAATAAAGGCGTAATTACAGGGCCTAGAATTAGCTTGCCCACTTGGAGGAACTTGACTTCATTGCGCAGCCTGTGAGTACCAGCCTCAAAGTATGAAGAGGTGAGATGGTCAATGCCATGTCCCAACCTCTTCTCAGCAAATCCCATACAAATGAAGTCATCAATGACCTTAGAAAGGGGTATTAAGAGGGGAAAAAAATATAGGGCCCTTGCAGCATATCCATATAAAAACAATATTAAAAGGTAAAAAGAGGGGGAAAAACACTAAATATTTATCAAATTAAGGTAGAGAGGTTCAAAGAATCTCTGATGTAAGATAGTAATTTTTGGTGAGATAGTATTTTTAAGATTCTAAAATTTAAAAATAAAAGAAGAGTTCAAGCGAAATATAAAGAATAAACGACTCTTAGAATTTATAGCAAATTTGATTACATAGCATCTTCTTTAATTTAATATGACCCAAATAAAGGAGTTCTAGGGCTTTCCAGAAATCCAAGAATTCTTGTTTGGAGAAATTTCAAATTCTCGAAACCATAAAGTGGAATTTCAAATCCCTCCTCTTGAAGGAGCATTTGGAATTCCAACAAAATGCACAGAGACCATTTATATAACTGAAATTTGAAATTCTAGTGAAAGAAAAATAGCATTTCAAAAACCAAGATACTAAATTTATATAGATGTCACATCATGTAAAAAAAAACTCCAACATACTAAATATTTGTTAAGAATTCTATAGTAAAGAAACAAGCCTCTAGTAAAAACATCGACAAACTAGTTTTAGGGCTTGTTTGGCATCTTACACTTTTTTTTTTGGATAGACCCATTAGAAAAAACTCATTAACAAAAGAGCCTAGAATCAAATAGAGTGTTAAATGATACAAGGACTTATGTTAAACAAATATTTTTTTCACAAGTTTCTCGAGATCCACAAGATATCAAGACTTAAAAATTAAACCCATGACCGTGCTCAACCTTCCAAAGAGTTGTAGTGGTTTGAATCTTGTGTTTGAGGCCCACATAATCCAAATAATACTATTAATGGGCCACGTTTTCTGCTCATATCTCGATTTAGGTGAAAATCCAACAGCTAAAATTGGGTCCTTGGGCTTGATCTTAAGAACAATTTCAATAGTTTAGATCGTGATTTATTATTCCAAAAATAAAAAAATAGAAAAACGTTACTCCTCATGGAAAATTAAAAAATTGAGCATATGCATAAATGGTAACGTTATCTGAATTGTTTGTAATTGGGGTTTTGATGTGTCCATCACAGTAGGAATTATCTGCATTCAATAGAGAGAAAACGCCCAATATGACATGGCTAAAATTTCCATCTTAAGAGATTTTTAGGGTATAGACATGTGATCCATCCACAATTGAGTCCTCAGATCAACATTCGGGACCACTAAAATATGGGCTGAACTGCTAAGCTGATCAGGGGTGGAATCAGGATATAGACAGGGGGGTGCATTGTGAAAAAAAAAATAAAAAAAATTTAAGGGGGCGTTTGAAAAAACTATCTTTAAATTGTAATTAATCTAAATGTTTTTTTTTTTTCTTTTTCTTTTTTTTTTTTAAAAAACAATTTAGGGGGGTGAGGACATGCCCCTGCCATCCCCATCTAGTTCTGCCCCTGCAGGCTGCAGAGTCAACACAGAAAGTTTTCAACACATAAATGGCAAGGCAACTAATGAATCCATAAATTGAATACGGGTCGAGTTTGGTTACTCGATGAGTAGCTAGGTACCTGGTCCGTTTCAGCCTACATTTGGGCTATGTTTGGGTCCGATTGTTTGTTATGAGCCTAATTATGCGGCGCAATAATTAAATGAGTTTAATTGAGACCTGTACTAGAAGTGGGCGTAGATATTAAGCTTGATAGCTAAATAAGTCAGGAATGGATGGAGAAAGTTCATCTTAGCCTAAGCTGCCTTATTACGGGACCTGGACCAGCTTGGACTGAGCTGGGCTACGCAAGATGATCAAATAAGATTGCCTAAAAAGTAGAAGAATAATGTAACAGAATAAATTGGATTCTCTTCATTTATTTTAATAAAAATATTTATTAATATTAAATTAATTATAAATGAATATTATCATATAATTCATAAAAAAAATAACAATTAAAATTAAATTTAAAAGGTAAAGGTTTAAAGGAAAAATAAGTAAAATGATAAAATTATCAATTTATCTAGGCTTCGGATCTTTGTTTGATTACATGTTTGTGGGCACAAGCTTAGCATCAATGTAGAAACTAAAAGTGGATCTTGAGGATCTTGAAAACAATTGACTTCCACAATGAGCCCCACAAATTGCTCATTCAGAATAATGAAAAAAAAGATATGGAGAAAAAGGTAGTAGAATGCAGCTGTCCGGCCATGAAAGTCGCCCATGTAAATTGTGAGATTGAAAAAGAAATCTGGCTTTCATTATAGGCCCCAAACTCCTATAGCTTGGATCTACCGTGAGGGTCCCATAGTGCACACCTATCATAAAAACCAATAATGACATGGACCAGATTGTCCGGCAGTGTTTTCTTAGGAGAAGAAGGTCCACACATTCTGAAAATATGCCGGACTAGATGGGTCTTGTGAGCTGGTAGAGAGGGATTCAAGAAATAAAATGCCCTACTGAGGTTTTTACCCCTTTTTGGGCACGACTTGGGAAAATATAAATAACATTCTATTGCTAATTTTCCACATTGGTAGCTTTTGTGGTATGGTAACTTCACTCGCAATATGAGATATCTGTGTGGGCAAGGCTCTCTAAAGCTTAAGTTCAGGATAAAATAAGCTCAAGTATGTACTGATGCCCACTAGGGGACCCACATGAGAATGGGCATGAGGGGATTTTAAGAACTTCCTAGGACCCTCCTCTCTACAAAGAAAGCAGCCTAAGCCGCGATTTTTATCATCTTCATCTAAGCACCAAAAGTTTAATGGTCAACAATCCATTCGGATCGGTACACAGTCCGATCCAACGATCCAATAAATTTTGATCTGACTGAAAGTTAGTGGATATATGCAATTTGAGAGGGTTGTGTATTTCGTTCATTTTAATTGACCAAGAGTGGACTCTACAAGCATAAGCTTTCAGAATTTTATCCTAAACTTCAGTTTAGAAGAGTCAATGATATTGTCAAATTTTACTTCATGGATTCCTTTGATTTGCAAAATCTCTTTCCGAGGATAATACGCAACAGCTTTGACTTTCCACAAACCAGCATCTTTAACTTTTTTCTTTTTCACAACGAGGGAAGCTATCAGTCGCCTTTAAGATTAACAGTAAAATCAACAGTTCAAATAGTAGACAATTACAATAACAACATTCTACGCCGTAAAAATCCTTTAAAGTCAGTCCCCTAAAAAATCACTGTACAAAAGCAAATAAGTAGCGCACTGAAAGCAAAAACCACATATGAAAATAACTCATATTAAGAAAACGAAAACAAAAGCCAGAAAAATCAAGGAAACACAACCCTATTTTCACCAAGGATAATTAACAACAAAATAAGTGAAGACCATTCAACAACAGGTAGACATGAAAGGTAGGATTTCATGAAAAATCAATATAGGAAAACGCACGACTTGGTGAAAATCAATAGAGGAAAACACTCTCATTAATTACATTAAAAATAAAATCAGAGATGGCATTTCATTGCTTTGAAAAGAAAAACTTGAAGGAAAGTCACCAATTTTCAAGAAACCCAACACAAGCATGAGATTTTAGAGAGACCACATTGAATAAATTTGCATTGCTTTAATATGTTAAGAAAAAAAGGGGAAACCAGAAGGCGTCAAGAACCATTAAACAAAGATTATATATTAATCAAAAGCGAAGCTAGGTCCTAAAGAGATGACATTTCATTGCTTTGAAAACCAAAAGTTCGAAGGAAACTCAATAGTTTTCGAGTCGAGAATCCAAAATATGCATGAGATGATAGAGAGACTACATTGAATGCATTTGCATTGCTTTTATGTTAAAAAAAAAGGAAAACCATAAGTTGTCAATAACTATTAAGAATAAGATCAACCCATTAACCTATAGCCATTTTTCTTATTCGTAATAATACTGTAAAATCATTTTTATCAGGCATTCAAATTGAACATTAAAAAGATTAACAAAAAATTCATGTAAGTTTCAATCTCTACCATACCTTTGAAAAAACAGTAATATAAGTAGCTGTTGAAATTATTAAGAAAGACCTAAAATCAAACCAACCATTTCGTTTGAATAATCACTCTTATAATAAGGTAATAACCTGTACTGTATCCGATCCATTGGTTTTGATGGCAACCTCCCAGGCCGGCCAAGGGACGGCCATCAGTACCCCACGTCCCACCCGGACCTGTAGCCTCCGGTTTGCCAATAAACCGCATCTCCACCACCTTGGAATTGAACCGGACTCACTTCAACACGTCGAAGCGAGTAGCATAGCCATGCAAATATTCCAAGATTTCGGTGGAAGTCGGCCACCTTTGATTCCATGGTGTCATTCTTATAGGCGGCCATGAAGGGCTTTTGAGAATTTCTGGTTTGATGGGGGTGTTACATGAACTCTAAATTGGTTTTCTTGTGTCTTGCAAGGCGAAGTTGTGCTGGTATTTATAAGGATGCTGCGGTATATATGAGTCACGTGATTGAGAGCATAAGCAGCACCAAGTAGCAAAACCCTAATTCTCTAGAGAACTAGGAGAGAAGATAAGAATAGAAGAAGAGTGACGAGTTCAAAAAGATGAGATGGGAAGGGGAGAGAGATCAAACGGTTATAAAATTAGGGCTTTTGGCTTTAATGGATGGGATGAGTTTCACTGGTGTGGTCTAACTTATCAGTAATGGTGACCAGCTTTTGACATGAAAAGGATACTGATTGCGGAGATGGCATGAAAAGCTTTAATGATGTAGGCATGAAAAACATTAATGAGATCGGGAGGGGCATTGATACTAGATTGGAAATGGAAAAGATTTGCAGGCTCCAGCTTTCAAAGAGTTTCTTTTTCCAAGTTGGGAAGAAGAGAGATCCCAGTCCCCAAAGGATCCCATGTTTAAAGCTGTTTTTTTTTTTTTATACTTGCATTCCATGCTCCCATTACCATTACTTCTTTGTTTATGACTGCAGGGCGGGGCTTCAAATAATAATGTACTGCAGCTTCTTGCCTTAGCAAATCAGGCCATGCCATCGCCACCTCAGTATTCAAAAGAGAAAATGGTTAATACTTCTTAACTACTTGCCTTAAAGTACGGTTGCTTAATTAAAGTTGATTCTTTTCCAAAACTACCGTCACCAATTCTTTAACAAAAAAACTCTTTCTAAAACTATCTTCATATTCTTTAATTGATCATATTAAGTCCATCATCCCATAATTAGATTTAAATCCTCAAAACCATCACAAATTGACCCACTCTTTCTTTTTAAATTATTTGATCTAGTAATAAAATTAACAGGTACACATAAGCTAAAATTTAAATCTAATCCGCAATGCATTATTTCAAGGGAATGACATGTGCATTAGTTTGCAATGAGTGAAATTTATCTCCATGATTGGATGGTGATGGGACCTAGCTTGGCACCTACTAAACAAATCCATGCCAATGAGGCTCCACTGTCCAATCTTGATGACTGTTGTGTCTACACAGTGGATGCTTGCAAGAGGTAAAAATTCCATCTGACATCCCATTGAAGTTTTAGGAGGTGAGGTGTAAGTAATGTTCCTTTCTTTTCCAACCCAACGGAACCATGGACTACCTATAAGGCATACAAGGACGACTTATATAGTAGGCTCAAACTCAGAACTTGCATTCCATAGGGAGGCGCAAGTCTTAAAATTGCGCCAACACATGATCAAGTTATGCTCATTATGTCTAAGCATTACCATTATAAAATAAAGATCAAATTGCTGATGGAGGTTTTCCTTAAAAGTTAAAACATGAAAGAGTCCCATTAACATCCAATCTTAATCATAATTCATCATCGGCAAACAATGGTGGTGTTTAACAAGACCTGATCATTTCTCATTTTGCTGAGAGAGAGCAACATGCAAAAATCTAAGGGCATTACAGATATCAAATTAGTCAAACGGATTAAGTAGAGGGCCTTACCAGCTGAGCAGCAATAAAGGCGCTGGCTAAGAGGAGCCCTGGACCTTCTGCACAGGACCAGCTACGAGATAGGGTGATGAAAATGAGGGCTTGGCTTGCAATACTTACCTGAAGGTACAAGGCAGCCATCATTTCATGAGGTTCTTTCCTTTGTGATTTAACCCCAAATTTGTCCTGCATCAGAAGAAATAAGACGATCTTCCTTTTTTACTGATTATGATGTATCAATGAGAATGAATTCAATCTTAGATAATAGTACCAGAAAAAAATCAGTATCAATCATAGCCCAGAAGAAGATCACTGTCATCGAGGCTAAATAACTTCCCAGCATCACTGCCGTCAGAAAGATTTCTCTCAGCTTCCAACTATCCAGCATGGGAGATGGCTTAACTCGATCCCTTGGGATTGTCATGATTGTTCCTATATCGAAACCATCACAGAGTAAGTTGATTCTGAAAAGTAGAACATGGAGAAAGGATCAACTCTCTCTACTGATTAGCAGTAGCTCACCATCATTCAGAATTGCTATTATCAAAACCATGAAGGGAGAGAAGTCAAACTTCCAGATGAGAGCAATAAGCGAAAAACCAAGCTACAATATTGGGAATAAAACGATCAAATAGACCAATGAGTACATAAGAAAGAATGAAAAAACTAAATGAATGATGAGGCTGCATCTATAATTACAATCGTACGGATGGTGTTGGAGACTGCATATATCTGCAAGTCAGAAGACCCAAATTAGTGCCATTGCCAATCATCAGTAGCCTAGAGTGTTCTAAAGAAAAATGTCTTGGATATAATCAAGAACTTACTGTGTAGTTCTTCATCCTCTGAAAAATCGCTCTGCTGGTCATGACAGCACTGATGATGACGCTGAGACCGGGTTCTGTGAGGATAATATCCGAAGCATTTCTAGCAGCATCAGTGGCACCAGCAACTGCAATTCCAATATCAGCCTTCTTCAAGGCAGGTGCATCATTCACTCCATCTCCTGCCATCCCACATATGTGCTTCCTTTCCTGTAACTGCCTTACAATTTCATACTTTCGTTCTATTTAACAAAAATCAGTCCCAAATAAGAAAAGGGCATAAGTTCAAATCATAAAATCTACAACGGAAACCATGGTTTCAAGTTGTTAGAGACATGCACGTGGATACACTACTGCAAACCCATCGGCCTTCTCAATGAAGTCAATGAAAGGAGCGTCAACAAAATATGACTGACTGCCTTCGACGATCAGTGAACATGTAGGATACATGTTTGTTCCCATTCCTAGCCTTTGGCCTGTCTCCTTGGCAATGGGGAGTGAATCGCCTGAAGTTACAGAAACACATGAGAACATGCAAACATGGAAATAAGTGGTCTACCAAAAACAGAATAGGAAATTGAAACTACCGGTAATCATTTTCACATTGATGCCCAAGTTCAGAGCTCTTCTGATGGTTTTTGCACTATCATGCCTAGGAGGGTCAAAGAGAGGCAACAAACCAACAAAGTGCCATGGTGCTCTGCACTCTCCTTCGTCCTCTCAGGAACTTGCTGCAAAACAAATAATAGAAATGGTATAACGTTGAACATTCTATTTCATAGAAACAGAAATAAAGTTTAGGAGTCATGATAACAAACCTGTCTAGCGACCGCCAATGATCGAAGCCCACGTTTTGCAAATTTGTCATCCACGGCGCGGACCCTCTTCCTAACATCTTTTTTGCAATTGCATAGGAACATCTTTTTTGCAATTGCATAGGTTCACAGTTTGATTTTAGAGACCAAACACAACAAGTGAAATACTACTCTTCGATATTAAAACCTCCTGGATCCCCAAAAGGAAGAACAAAGGAAGGTTAGAAGAAGACAAACCTGCTCAAGGGAACCTTTGCTAGCACGATGCCAGTTGCCATTTGAATCTATATATGTGAGAGCGGTCCGCTTGTCCACAGGATTGGAGGGAAGGAAATGCACCTCCCTAATACCAGCTCTAGCTTGTCGAGATAGAATAAAAAAATATATCAACAATAGTAAGAAATTTTAGTAGCATCATTGCATTCCCTTTCGGATGAAACAAAATAATTCAGGAGGTGATTCAGTATTAGAACATAGTAAGCCTCGCCATCTTCATGTGTTATGTCCAGAAGGCGTTAACCTTGTTATTTCCTTTTGACAATTTTACTCTTGGTTAGCTAGCAAAAAGGTCACAACAGCTTAGAAAAGGTAAGACAACCATTTCATGTAAAATCCAATCCTCCTAGGTGATGGTGTATGGCTGTATGCCGTCCTAAATTTTGTGAAATGAAACCTGTGAAAGCAGGACATGCAGTTGTATGGAAAGAGATTCTTGTGATCAATTTCTATGGTATTGAAATACCAATGAGGCCTTATTAAGCCTCCACAACAAGCTAGTCTTCTACGTTTCTACATGTAGGTTATAGGTTTTATTGATAAACTTTTAGCTCTAAATCTAACGATCAATCAGGTAATAGAAATAAGAATTAAGCAATACCTCCTTGGGATATGCAAGCATACCAACAACGGCAGCATCAATAGCATCCTGGTTTTCAGTCTTTGACGCTCTTGCTGCTAGCAGTATCATGTGCTCCTTGTCCACACCTTTTGCAAACACCTCAATTAGGTTTCTATCAACACTCAAGTTGTTAAGTGTTAGCATCCCAGTTTTATCACTACACAGCACATCCATCCCAGCCAACTCCTCAATTGCACTCATTCTCTTTAGAATTGCACCCTGCTCAGAAAGCCTGTGTGATCCAATAGCCATGGTAACGAACAGAACTGTAGGCATGGCAATTGGTATGCCTCCGATCATGAGAACAAGAAGATTGTTGATCTCATCCTTGTAATTGCGGTGTTGAATTCCACACATGATGACAATAATCTTGATGATTACTGCAATCATGACAGAGCAAGTGCAGAAGTTGCAGATTGCATTGAGAACCTTTCCTAAATGCCCATGCCCAACTTGATTTGTGCTATCCACCAAATTGGAAGCTTTTCCAAAGTAGGTGTGAATGCCAGTGGCAAAGACAACAGCCTCAGCCTCTCCCTGTTTGCAAATTGAGCCAAAAGACACTGAATCCCCAAGATTCTTTATTTTGGGGAAGGATCTTCCACTCAAGCTATATTGGTCAATGTCCAACTGATCCCCATTGAGAAGACGGGCATCTGCAGGGACAACATCTCCCAATTTTAAACTTATTATATCCCCGGGAACGAGGATAGCTGCCTCTTGCTCACTCCATTTACCATCTCTGAGAACCTATCTATAACAAGACGCATAACAAAATAAAAAGTATGCAACTTTTATTTAAACATAGCTAAGAGAAGGGCATAAAAAAATTCACACTCATACAAGCAGTTGAGTCAAAGCTTATGACATAACTGAATTTTAAATTCCTGCTAACAACCAAGAGAATGGCATCATTGAGTTTCAAAATCTTACCTTGGTTTTTGGAGAAAAACCGGCCATCAAAGCTACTGCCGCATTCCCAGCATTGTTTTCTTCAATAAAACTGATTGTGGAGTTGACCACCAACAACACAACAATTATCATGAAGACCTCCTAGTTTGGGGTTTTCCTAGTTCCATCCATTCCAATAATAGCTATTATAGCAGATAATTGCATGACCCACGAAAGGGGATTCCGCATAAAGCCCAGGAATTTAAGAATCTTGCTCTCCTGTGGTTGTTAAAAATTTATAAGAACATTTAGATCTTAATATTAATATTAATAGGAAATATTCAAATGAGAACTAGCTCTCACTGTGCCTATGAGAGTTACTCCCACCCTTATAATTTCTCCAATGGTTTATCTTACTCCCAATACGATGAAACTTGGGCCAGTGTGATGCAGGACAGACCCATGGTCCCCATGGGTCGACCCGCCAGTGGGCCCAACCCATCTGTCTAGACCAGTTCTTTGGGCCTAGCCCACCTATCATAGCCTACTCAGAGTTTTATTTATTTATTTATTCCTTAAGTTGTATTTAGGTGGATGTTTTAATCCTGGCCATCATTGCAATGGTCCAAATTAGTTTTAGGGTTAGTCTTTTTCTCTATTTAAGCATTGTAATGCCTCATTTGGCTTTAGTTATTGATTAATAAAATTTCTCGCGAGTGATTTTGGGTATTCCCAAGTTGTCTCTTCTTCCTCGCCCGCGATGGGGAGTTTGGCATGAGGCCAATTTCGCCTGACATATCCCTTCCACCCTCCATCTCTCGTCTCTCCGCCTCTACCCGCCCCGCGCCTGGTACCCCACTCCGCATCACAGTGCCTATACATAGTCATTTGAATTGAGTGGGTTGGATGGAACCAAGGTAAGTCCCAGAAGGTCACTAGGGTGTTGATCATTTCTCTTTAGAGTTCTGTTTTTCATTAGATTGTTTGTGATGCATATGATTCTTACATTTGATGTGTAAAATCATTTATTTATTTTGTCTATCATACCAAAAAATGATGAGGTGACCTTATGTGCACTACTAGATCAGTGTGCGCAACTCAATGTGGGCCCACATGGGGCCACTTGGGATTAGTACCCAAGGGGGATCGGAAGATCTCCCTAGACCCTTCATCCCTACAAAAAATCAGCCCCAACCCTAAACCCTATCATCTCCATCCGGTCCCCACAAGTTTAGCGGTGTACAGTCCATTCGGATGTGTGTGTGCGCGTGTGTCTGTATCTATATATATATATATGGGAAATGTTCATGTGCATCTATCCCTCACCACGACAACATAGTCGGGCCGACTTTATAATCTATCAAAACCTTCTACACATATGGGACCCCCATAATTGCATTGGATACATCGAGTTTTCACCTATCTAAATGTATTGGACCGTTGGATTGAGGGTCAAACTTTTTCTTTAATATAAAATTGTTAAATTTGTGGGCCACAGATGAAGGGTTTAGAGGCATGGGATTGACCCAAAACTAGATATATGGGCTCCCCAAGAGTCCCATTATCAACGGGGTCTTAGGTGGGCCCCATCAAGTTTGTTTCTCACCATATGGTGAGGAATGGATGCACATGAATGTCAAGGGCAGCTGACTCGCATGGTTTGTGGGGTCCCACCAATAAACGATGAGGTGGGGGATGGATATAATTAGATATAAATGGGACAAGCCGATATTTGAAATTTCAAGGCAATGCCATCAGCATAACCCTTTGATTTGCAGCACCCAAATTTAACAATATTAAAATGCTTGGTTTTTAGGTAACGTCGACATAAAAGTCTAGTCCATCCAGATTGGTGTAAGACCAATGGATCCATGATATAAGAAGAAAAGTCAGGATTAGATTACGGGTTCGGATTGATCAAGTGGGGCCCACCATGGGCTGTCTCTCACTCCTTCAGAGACAAACACAAAAGAGCAATCTCCAATATATAAGGTGAGATGATATAACAAAAGGAGATCAAAGAAGCAAGTGTAAGAATGGAGGTGAAAAACCTTTTTCTCTTCTAGCTTGTTGGGTCCAAAGATTTGAAGCCGATTGGCAGCTTCCTCTAATGTTAGTCCTTCTTTCGTACATTTCAACTGCTTGAACAATTCCTCGATTGGCATATGAGCCTGAAACGCAATATGAAAATTAAAAATCAGTACCCAAGAGGTCTCAAACATAAATTTAGGACGGAGGCCACTGATCCAAAATTAATAATATAGTGGGGAGTTAAAAATAATAAGAGACAATCCAAAGAAATATATTTAAGATAGGGGAAAAGAAGAAAATTATTTTTCTTTTCAGAAAAGCTAAACCATTTGTATTCTAAATGGGGAGGGCTACCCATGATGAACCCTAACATCTCTTGCTAGGGCTGCAAATGGGCATTCAATTATTCGTGTATCCAAACTCTCAAGCTCCAAACAAAGTGGGTATGGAACCTATTGCCAGATCCCGGAAAAACTCAAAATTGGATTCGAATCTACACAAATAAAGCTAGGTCCAGATTCGACCCATTTGCATCCCAAATTCCCAATCTCTTACCCACATCAACTCTTGTGAATTGAATATCAACCCGACACTGATACAGCTATTGTCTATCAATGAATTGAGTTACTAGAAAAACCATGCTTATTAAATGATTAAAGTCCTATTTCACATCACACGTTTCCCTACAATTGACATGCATCAAGGTCGCCGCGTTAAAATTCCCTACTAATAACACAAGAGGGCTCCAAATCAGTCAGTAGTACTAAAAACTACACCAATAAAACAATTAGACTTCCTTTGTCTATGCACAAACATTGGTGATTGCAACCCTTCAAGGAATGCATCAAAACATAAAAGCATGCGATATAGAAATGAGTCCCAATAATCTATACTATGGTCATGGCTTGTGGGGGCCACTGGCCCTGCTAGACATAACTCATTTAGAGCTTGCTAATTATTAATCAATGTCGTCAATTTTACAGTGGGGCAAACTCCTAACGAATTAAAATGTGGAGACATCCCACAATCCATGAGGATGTTTAGTTTGAGCAGCTCGAATTTTCAATAGGTGGGCCTCATTATGGAGTTCCACTCCTTCAACATAGGAATTCTCATAGTCATAGACTTATAGGATTACGACTTATAAACCGCAATTCACACCCATTGAACATGAAAGGCAAACTAAAATACGAAGGGCCTCTTTAGATACATGTAGATTAGAATCTTTACAGATTTAAATATAATTGGATTTTATCATCACATTATGGGAACATTTTAATAATTAAATTTTGTGATATATTTGTTTTGCGTTCTTTGAAAAATATAGCAGATTTGAAGATGAGCTATTTGTCAGTTTTTAAATTTTAATAGACGTTGAAATCAGAACTTCACAACATCCCAAAATCAAATAGATATTTATATAGAAAGAAAACATGTGAATTAAGCTGAAAACAAATAATAACAGATTTCATATTTCAGGATAGATGTTATCACGGGTGACTGCAATTCTCCACTTACATTACATGATGTGACTTGAGTCAATGGCATACGTCATACAACAATGGTGTCTCGAAATACAAGTATGTGATCTCATCAATCATTTTAAACTTCAAATAGCTAAATTATCTTGCTTTACGGGTTAAAAAACTCATAGCCAAAAATCATAAATAGAATTGATGAAGCAGACTCCAACATAGTTTATGTTGGGGGCAAGTCTCTGATCATGATGATTTCATTTGTTTATTTATTTCAGATCCGTCCCTAATCTGCCCAATTCAATACAGAACTGAATCCAATTTCTGCACTATCTGAAACAACCCCTTAGCATCCCTCACAACACCTCTTTTTATCCATCCTTAATACCATTAGATTAAAAGAAAGAAAGAAAGAAAGAAAGAAAGGCCAAATCGAATGAAAAGAAACACACAAAATCAAATCGAATGTAAAGAGCGTGAAAAATACTACAAGGCAGAGGATAGATGGAATCTCAGATCAGATCGATTACCAGATCATACAACGATTGACTTTTTATTTGCTCTAGACTTACGGCACTGTCGGCTGCCATCTTCACCCAAAGAGTTGGTAACGCAGAACAAATAAAGCTCTCCAACAGACACAGACTGAAAAAATAAGAAACAAGTGGCCAATACCACGCGAATGCCTGCCCGCAACCGGAAGAGGAGGGACTAAATAGCGCCATGAGAGAGCTAGAGAGAATAAAGGAGTAGAGTTCGAGCAGGAGAGAGACAGATAGATGCGGAGTTAGAGGAGGGGAGAGAGAGAGAGAGAGAGAGAGAGAGAGAGAGAGAGAGAGAGAGAGAGAGAGAGAGAGAGAGAGAGAGATGCATGCCTACAAGGAAAGGAAAAGAAAGTTGTGACAATCCAAGATTCCTTGAATACTAAAACTGAAATCTCCAAAAGGAGAAGAGAAGGAAAAACGATCCGATGAATCAATCCACATAATCAACAACAGAAAACACTCACTACGAAAACATCAAAGACCAACTCACCTTCGATTTCGATCCTTTCATCTAGAAACCAACCTGCTGGAGAAAAGCCCAAGCCCAAGCTCAGATCCTTTCATCGACTGTCGAGTCGAGTGTCTCCCTCTCCATCATCAAGCCTCCCTCCCGTGGTTTTCATCGCCACCGTCCTCGCCGTCGGTTAACCGTCGACAGCAGCGGTTAACCGACGGCGAGGATTGAAAGGGTTCTTCAAACACGAAAATGGCTCTCGAAAGTTGAAACCCTTTTCATTCCCTCAGGCGCGCGAAGATCACGCGTTTGAGTCTCTGGGCTAGTTTCCAGTCCGGGTTGGCTTTGGGTCAGGCACGCCCGACTAGAAAAGGAGTCCATATCAGCAATAGCGGACATCATCGCTGACCTCAGAAGCTGGAGCAGGTCAACAGAGTTTGACCAGATCAAGGGTTGTGATTGTTTTTGGAGGTTTTGCCACCATTTAAAGTTGGATTTTGAATATATCTTTATCATGGAGAGCAGATCTGCACATTAGGCTAATAATTTTTTCCAAACATCTAATTAGTAAAGATTTCATTTCCTTTTATTGGCCAAGAACAGATTTGTTTCATTTCTGGTGCATGCATCCATCCATTCATCACCATCATGAGATTGATTTGCTGTGATTTTGATGGATCCTGCTGGGATTTATAGATTCAGTTGGAAAGCAGAAATGCACAAATACACCCATCTGGGATGAATCAATCACTCTAGCTGGGATCACCCACTTATTCTAACTATATAATGATATAGAATATACCATGATAACCCTGAATTCAACACTATCTGATCACTCAAAAAGTTAAATTAATCAACGGTTCCTAATTGATGCGAAGATGAATATTGGCCCTTTGTAAATTAAGTCAATCATTCAAAGAATGAATATACGTAGGGCCATCCCCTTCACATAAATTTTTTTGAATTTGGATTCATAAATTTCTTGTATTTGGATTTCCAAGAACTCGTGTTTGGGGACAAAACTCTTATCACTTTGGTCATATCTAATCTTAAGACATTCTCAAGATTTCACCAAAACTTAGTTTGTTGGTTTGACTTGAATCAAATGTAATGGATCGCTCTTAGTAAACTTATATTACATAGTGTGATTTATCTGCTCAATCTTACTGGTGAGTTGCACTTACTTCTTCAAGTAAAATTTCACCAAATGTCAGTTTCCCAGGAGGACATAAATGATAAATCAACTGTCAATGACATGAGTGGGCGGACGGCAATGGGCCCATATAGAGACGGTTTTCTGTACGAGGCGAATATCATCAATAATGGTCCAATCTTGATCTTCTTATTTACCCCTCAACAATTTATTGTGTTATGCACCAAATGCCCGTCACACATAACCGCCTCTTCGTATCAATAATGTTCCATAGAGAAACGCCCTCATCTTCTTATTTATATGCAATGTAAGATATGAAAATCTCAGACTTTGATTGTTGGAATAATATTATCAGTGTGTTTTCACTACTCTTTTTTTTTTTTTTTGGTACCCCAGCTTTTAGTGACTCGGACTTTTTTTTTTTTTTTCCTTTTTAATTATATAGAGCCCGGTATACCCGGGAAGGAAGCCCACCAAAGTGGGAAGAAAGCCTGACACATCCTGAAAGAAAGCCACCGAAGTGATAAGAAAGCTCGGCACAACCGGTAAGGAAGCCCACCGAGATGGGAAGAAAGCCTACATATATACATGTATGAATATATAAGGAGGAGGTGGAGGTTGAACCCCTGGCCTCCCTAATACGAATCTAACTCCTTACCAGTGGGGTAAGGAGCAGCTCTTAAAAAAACAGTGTTTTCAATACCTTGGCGGCACGTCCTCATGTCGAAGCCATTGTGGAGACACGTTCATGTTGAAATGCCTGCGGACACTTTGGCACCCATGCATGTCCTAACCCCACGGGCAGCCTCAATCCTCTTGCAGTTATGCTCGAAACCCACCTTTAAAGCATGCTAGCTCTAAGTGGTAACTGGTAACCCAGAAAAGAAAACGAACAGAATCACAAAAAAGGTGTTTCAATCACATCAAGCAAAGATTTCTTTTGGTCTGGGTCTTTAGGAGAGCAACACCAGTACCACGAACAGCTTAACCTCCAACCATGTTTTCTTGAATCATTCTCTTTCCACAACTAACACTTTCCAATGCAATGACAAGAGAAAACAATCTAAACTCTCTTGAATTTAACATATATTCAACCTTAACCTTAAAACAAGACATTGCATTTTTTTTTTTTTTTTTTTTGGGTGGGGGTACAACAAAACTGGGTCGCCCATCAGAAACTAAAAAAGAAAGCAAGAAAAAGCAAAACCTCTTCTCTCCCTGGATCCTTTTCCTATCCTGCTATCCACCTTGCGAAAGAAACCATGCATTAACCAAACCTCATCACTTTCGTGTTATGAAGTAGATGTCAGCACTTTTAACTTCTATTTGTACTGCTACTGTCTAAATGTGTTTTA
This sequence comes from Persea americana, assembly GCA_029852735.1. Lineage (NCBI taxonomy): Eukaryota > Viridiplantae > Streptophyta > Magnoliopsida > Laurales > Lauraceae > Persea > Persea americana. Next base: position 93,759,346 of record CM056811.1, on the reverse strand, counting down.
AGAGACCGAGTGCCTCCTGTTTCTAGGTGTTGACTTGGTCTCTTAAGGGTTGGCTGAACCCGAGCCTGGGCTCCCAGATGTATCAGAGCCGCTGTTTTCACCCGGCCCGCTTATGCCTGACCACAGCTTGTTCAAAATCTTCTTGGGCTTGAAGATCCCACCCTTCATTTTGTCATTTTCCTTGTCATCCCCATTTTTAACGTCACAGCCATTTGTCTCGCCCACCAGCCTTATGGAAGCAATGGCCCCCTTGAGGCATTTCAGCTCATCTGGACCAGCTTCTGAGTCCTCTGTGTTGGTTGTTGTGGACCTCGAGCTCCCATGGGACCCAGCATTCTCTGTTGGAAGCAGGGCCTGTATATTATCAGGGAGGTCAGGCCTACTGGCACCAGCGGGCGATTGCGCAGCCCTAGCCTGCCCAAAGAAGAGGACTTGTACCACCACCCGTAAGGGCAGCCGTTCGTTTTGCGCAGCATGAATGCATGCATCTGTGGATAACTTCTTGCAGTCCATCAGCTTGCATATCCTCTTTTTCTCACCTTTGCTCAACTCTGGATGCTCCTGCACATGATAAATCATTTTAAAGAAGGCAGGTCATCAATTTGCTGAAGGTTGCATGCATGCACATGAATGCATGCAAGATTCTTGCACAACAAATTTGATCAGCTATCTCAGGTGTTTTGATGTGTCCAAAATTTTAGGTTGATATTTCAAAGGAACAGATGGTCATTTGATTTGTTTGCAATTGGGGTTGATGTGTCCATCACAGTAGGAATCATCTGATTTGTTTGCAATTGGGGTTTTGATGTGTGCATCACAGTAGGAATTATCTGCATTCAATGGAGCGAAAAAGTCAAATATCAATTGGCTAAAATTTCCAATTTGAGAGATTTTTAGGGTTTAGACATGTGATCGATCTACAATAGAATCCTCAGATCAACATTCAGGATCACTAAAATATGGGCTGAACCTACTCAGATGATCCTCACGACTCGGATCATAAATTTCCACTTGTGAGCACTGTCAAGGAGTCAACACAGAAAGTTTTCAACAAGCTAAATAGCAAGGCAAAATTCAAGGACAATACCTTTAGATACATGTCAATTGCCCGATAGAGTCCATCATGAACTGGCCGCGAGTCGCTTTGTACCAATTCCGCAAGATTAATGAACTTTGATAGAGGAAGATTTGGGTCCCTCGCAATTTCAGCTAAGTAGCCATCAACCAGTTTTGCCACTGCAAGCTTCGAAGCACCTGATACACATGAGAGGCTTCTAACCTTCTGTGGCTCTCCTGCCACATTAGGGTCAGTTTGAGCCACGTTAAGGCCAGGTTGAGCACTCTCCCACATCATGAACTCCTCAACTATGCTATGAACCATGTTGACATCATACACCACATTCTCCCCTGTTGGTGCTGGAATCAAAAGATCCGTGACTGTAGCCTCTTCCAACTGCTGCCCAATTTTTTTTACCAGCTCCCTCTTAGCTGATTCACCCAAATCCAACAAGCTTACTGCTTTCAGTAGCTTCAGCAGGAACCCACATGCTACACTACCATTCTCTGAAGGCAACATCCAGATAATGGTCTCTATCAGGGACCGGCTTTTTACAACATCTCCCTGGAACACTCCCTTACTAAAGCCTGTTAGCCTTCTTGAGGCATAAACTTTTAGAGCTTCCCCAATTACATCACTAGAAACTCTACCTTTGGTTTTGATGGCCAATAATACTCGTTTATAGAAATCAATTTCAAGCTCACATAAGTCCTCGACCCACCAGTCCTTTGGCACTGATGCCTCCTTTATGACACCATTCCACTGCGACTCTATGCTGTTCTCTGATAAGAGCCTTTTGCGATTGTAGGTGTAAGACCACTCAACTTTGGAAGTATCAATAGAGGCCCTAGATGCTATACACTCAACGCAGCGACCCACCACCTTCAAGTCCTCACACCATGGTAAAAGGGACTTTGTAGTCTGCAGTACAATGATGGAGTCTTTCCAGCTCCGAAAGACGCTGGTATTGAGGAATACTTCGATTTTATAGATGAGGTTCCCTTTCTCAATGGTGTCATACATTTCCAAGTATTCTGCTGCACAGCGAGCCACAACCACATTGTATGCATTGAGAGTGACCGTCATTCCATAACAGAATTTAGCACATATTTCAAAGGCGGGCGGGCCACCAGGAATGTCAGGTATGCAGACTTCATCATTACTTTCCTCATTAGCAATTGCCACCAACTTCTGCAGGCGGGCGCTTTTTGATAAAAGGGGAAACTAGAGAACCATTGACACAGATTATATTAGCATGAAAATAGAATATGTGTTTTTAAGAGAAACTGCAAGATACTCTACAGAGAATTGATGAAATTAGAAATCAATAGCTGCTAGCTTTGATGCTCTCCATGTTACATAGTTAAAAGAGGGATGTTATTAAATGGTAGGTATTACAATTCAAGGGATTTTGATGTAGGTTTGACCTTGTGTAAGTGAATGGAGAGCAGATGTGGACCTCAGGTTATATGTAACTTGGACATAGACCCATGATAATTAGTCACAGGATGTCTAGACATGGCACCTTAAAGAATCCCCATATGCTGATATGTCCATTATCATCATAATCAATGAAAGCTTATCCTATATAAAGTCAGCCTGAAAGTGGAGCACAGAAAGAATTTCTATAGCCAACTGCCTAATTGAAATTAACCCTCTTTATCTGGCTTGTGTCCGGCACATGACCACATACGTCTATGAATACATCAAAATAACTTTTACCACTTACTAGCGTTCTTAAGTTAAATTCCAACAAATAATAATTCCTAAAAAAAACTGAAATTTTATCAAAGAAAAAGAGAGTATACTTTTATCAAGAGAAGTGTGTAGGCACATACTACACGCATACACGTCTTTACAAGACCACACAATGAAAACTACCAAATGAAATAAAATAAAAGGTGTCCTTGCTAATAGCTTGAGACTTTAGAGCAGTGCAGTGAGTGGGAAGGTGGACCAGATTTCAGCATCCATTCAACCAATGGAAACAAATTTCTCAAAATGAAATTCAATGAGGAGGTCCAAAGCCCAAGGACAGGGAATTGGAATGGTGAACATTAGTATAAGGGAAAACAGTGCTTTGCTAGTAAAGTGAAGGATAAGTGTGGAAAAAGATCTTTACGGAGGTAAGCAATTCAAGAAAATTATGGGATGGGAGATGGGGGCAGGGATCCATAAGACGGCGAATTGGATCGTTGAAAGGAGATAGGGGGAGGGGGAATAATGGAATAGGCAACTAGCTATCCCTGGATCGATGGGACAAGGGTAAGATAATTATTACAAGAATTTCTAGATTTCTTCTTCGAAGTGGTGAAGGGATTAAATTCTGGAAAGATGTGTGACGAGGGAAAATATGGAAAGAAATTATGCTGTATCCAATAAAAAGCACAACTAAAATAAAGGGTTTAAGTTTTTTGGTGGTAGGTGTCACGAACGTGAATAGACAATGGATATTTGTGGAATACTTGGATCCCTTCAATGAACGATCCTTCCTCCCTTTTATAATATCATTCAGCCTTAATCAAGGCAATTCAAACCTAATACAATCTATGTATATGGAAAGTAAAGCTGTTACAATCTATGTATATGGAAAGAGAATAAGTTTACAATGATTTGAGTCTATCCTAAATTATCCCACGTGATGGGTTGGTTTGTTACATTGAATGGGCCTAGTGGGCTTTGTGTCAACTGGTGTTAACACCACCCCCCCCCCCCCCCTTCAAATTGATGATCGTCAAACAGCAGTAATTTGCGTATCAAGAACTCATGGCGTGGCCTAGGCAGTCCTTTGGTGAAGATGTCTCCAAGTAGGAGTTCACTGGAAGGCTAATGACCTTGCGATCATATTCATCTCGAATAAAATGACAATCCACCTCGATATGTTTTGTACGTTCATGAAAGGCTGGATTCTCAGTGAAACAGATGGAACTAATATTGTCTGCATGAAGTGGGGTAGCTGAAGTCTGAGAAAAACCAAGATCTGCAAGTAAGCCACAAAGCAAAGGATCTCGGAACAGGTAGAGGACATGGCACGATATTTGGATTCAGTGGAAGATCTGGAGACCCTTTCTTGCTTTTTGCATTTCCAAGAAATGAGCAATTCACCCAAATACATACACTAGCCTGTGGTGGATCCGCGAGTATCCGGGCATCCGGCGCAGTTGGCATCAAAATAAGCATTTAGTGTGACAGCAACCAGATGGTGATGCCGCGGTGCTGACATGAATTGACTAACATTCACAGCATATGAGATGTCGGGCCGAGTGATGGTCAAGTAGACCCGACTCCCAACTAAGCGTCGGTAGGAGGTGGGGTTGGAAAGGAGGTCCCATCATCTTTTCGGAGTTTCACATTGACTTCTAATGGAGTGTCCACAGGCGTTGCATCCTTTTGGCCAGCAAGATCAATGAGATCAGTAGCATACTTATGTTGATGTAAAAACAGT